>VZRM01000668.1:1504539-1645209 GCA_013397955.1 Grantiella picta
TATATATATATGAATGAAGTTTTCCAATCCTTTATGTCCTTTTAAAAAAGTATTTTCCCTGAGTCATCTATTCACCTCTTCCTTTCTTCCTTCTGTGCAAATATCTTCTGTTGTTTTTCTCTTCAGGTAGCCCCTCCCTGTGACCCTTCTTTTTAATTCCACAAGCCCGTTTAAGATTTTAGTCTTGGCCCTCCTTCCTCTGCATCATTCACAACTCTGTTTTGCTCTCCAGAGTCTCTCTGTCCATTCTGGATCTTCTGCTCCTTTTCAGCCTAATTCCCTACAGTAACCTCCAGTTCTTTGCTTTTATTATTTTTTATTCTTCTCTTCCTATCGTTCTTTCACCTAAAGCTATTGTAACTTCAGTTTCATTTCTGTTTTGGATGTTACCAAGCTTCTGATACTGCACCATCCTGCCAAACTTGGTCCCAAAACTGTTTCTAGAATAAAGGGTCAACTGTGCCTTGTTCTGACAGAATGAAAAGACTAAACTAGAGGACACTCAATCTTCAGCATAATTAAAAAAAACACAAAACAAAAAACCACAAAACCTCCTTAAAAGCAGCGCTGTCAGTCTTCACTATTTTTTTACAAGACTTGAAATAATTAATTTTATTACTACTGTATCTGCAGCTTCTGAAGGACTTCCATAAAAATACCTCACTCCAAAGCAAACTTCAAATTTTGATGGTTACAAGAAAAGAATGAAACATGCTCCTGTCTTAGCTAACTGAATCACATGTGAGAAAGAGTGTAATTCACCCCTAATATTTTAAAGTCTTCGATTTTTAAGGCAGCTGTATAACTATTAGCATTCTGACTCACAGGGACAGACACAAACCTGATCTGAATGGAAGAGCAGACTCTGTAGCAGCTTAAATCTAAAGCTGATTTTTGAACTATTCTGAGTTAACATTGTTTGGTCAGAATATTAAAGGAAGGGAACTAAAAAAAAAGGAAAGCTGATCTCAAGCATTGACCACATTAATGCTATTAAAATGCCACTCATTACACTGAAGTTGTAAAAGCAGGCAGGAAGACTCTCTCAGTAACTTCCAGGCAATTTTGGATGGAAATGACCATCAGAGACAAGTGTTTGGTACTTTGCAGATTTCAAACCAGTAGGAAACAGAGGAAAAGATCAGATTTCTGTATCAGTTTGTGATATTTGTTCCTTTCAAAAGTCATTTCTTGATCTCAAATTAGAAGCCATTTCCCCTGCAATGGGAAATAGACAGCTCAGATAAATGATATTAATGATGATTACTTTTTCCTTGGATGGAATGTAATCAATACCCCTCATTAATTATGTTAAATCAAGATGATGGTGAGGAAAAAGGAGTTGGTTTTTTGGGAGGGATTTCCTTCCTTGGCCTCCACAAAACATTTAATAACTGTGTTTTATATAAGCCTATATTAAATATTACAGTTCCATTTCCCGCAAGATTCTTACTTTATGGTTCTAATTTTTCAATGTAAGAATGGAAAATATTCAAATTTTGACTACAAATTCTTCAACACCCATCTTGTAACATAAATGATGCCCATCCATGACTAGGCTATGTTTGCATAACAGGGTCAATCACAAAAAAAAAATTCATCCACCAGTTCTGTGCTGAGGTGAATTTAAAGCCACTGAAGGGTTCAGAAATAAAATCCTTTATAACTTTAACTTTTTGAAAGATGTTAACAAGTCATATTAGCTCAAACAGAAGCTTCCTATTGACTCTCTATTCTGCCTTCAAGGCCCAACCAAAGCAGATATCAGATTTTAAATCTGATAAAACTCAAATGGGATTTGGTTTGCAAAAACAACTCCCTTTGTTCAAAGTTTATTAATTCTTCAGTGTCCTTTGTTCTTTAGCTTTTAATGTGTAAACTAGATTTCTGTGCACCAGAGTCAATAAAAAACTTTTAGTTGAAAGAGGACACTGATATAAGGTACCATGTACCTTCTTGTAAAAGCAAAAATCGTAAGTTTGTTTAAACATCAAGGCAAACATAAAAAGAGAAATTGAAGCAGTGTGTTAACAAAAGCCTAGAGGAACACTGAAGGCAAAATGAGGGGGTGTGCTCTTAAATAATTTTTTCACAACAAATTTCAGGCCTATCAGATCTTGGACCTAGTATATTATACAATTAAGGGTCATTTTTTTGGATGCTGAGGCCTTCCTAAATTTATTCATAACCAGATCTAAGCTATTTCTTTCTGTCCTGGCACCGATATTAAACAGTCCTTAGTTTTCCCCAGCTGAAAAAAAATAGAATCTAAAGGTGCCAATAGCAAGCTTGGTGCTGGGTCAATGTTCTCTCAGCAGCGTGAAAACAAACTCTGAAATACCATGAAGTACTTGGAAGCACTCAAAAACAATTTTCTCAGTGCTCCCCCTCAGCACTGGAGGTGGCTGTGGGTCAAGCCAGTGCTGAGACAAATCTGAGCTTTACAGCTGTTGAAATGCTTAAACCACCCCAGATTTTAAAGTTATGTCCTGGCAGTGCAGTTATTGCTTGCCTGCCACAGGACCTGCTGATGGCAGCTGAAGTCCTTATTCATCAAGGGGCCCAAAGAATTGAAGCAATCCATCTGCTCTGGGTACTCCCCCTCTGCCCATCCTGGCATTCCCTATTGCCATGTGATTTTTGCCAGTGATGTCACACTGAAATCAGGCAATTGACAGCCTGTTAGAACTCCTGAGAACTGTGCTGTGATGGAGCAGAGGTAACTAAAACATTCCACCTGTTCCAAGCTTTCTTTTTGCAAAAACCTGATGGGACATGATATCTGGCAGCGACTGTCATAACTGATCAAGCAGTTGCCAGACTCTTGCATATTTCCTGAAGGCTGCTGCTGTTTTTCATCATGAATTCCAGATAATTGAAGTAATTGACCTGCTCTAAGGCCCTGCTTTGACTCCAGCGTTTCCAGCACTGGGACATTTGCCTATTGTCATATTTGGTTAAGAGCAGCAGAGGCTTTTATTCGTCTTTCACAATATGTCACAACACAACAAAGTGACCTTATTTTCAGTCTGTATTACTGAACTGCCAGACACTCTCCTGCCCTCTGTCCTCACCCTGTGACTCACAAGTGCATGTGCAATACCCATCCCAGTGCTAGAAAGGTGTAGGAAGAGGAAATGAAGGAAAGCATGCAAGCTAGTTTTGCAAGCAGGCTGATAATGGGAGTCATCTTACTGCTCCCATGTGAGGAGCAATTTAAACACTCCAGTGCTCTGTTGCCTAAATTCCATTAAGGTTTTTTTCAGTAGCTAAGGAGCCTCCAAATGTTTTACAGAGGGTCAGATACCAAAACTTGGGCTTTTCACTACTTATTACGTAGTTAAAGGACAGACTTGCCTGTTGATTGATATACAGATTTTTAGAATAGTCCAATTAACTGTACTACCCATAAAAAGCTTTGATGTGTTCTTCTGCTGAGGGGTATAGTTCTTACTTGTAGTCAGATTATATTGCTCGGTTTTATTTGAGAACCAAAGTACCACATTCCCTTACTAGATCACATCCCCCTCCTGAATTTACTGTATTCATTTCAAGGATGGATGATCAATTGTGATCATGGCTCTGCTAAGAATCTGAGCAGGTCACAGACTGACTGTCAGTGACTGTAGAAGTCTTTCCAACACTTTCATTAAGATCTAACGTTTCTGCAGCTGTACTTTAAGACACTCACTGTTTTGCCCTGCACAAAATACAGATACAGAATTATTTTTAAAAGACCACTTCTAACATATCATCCACTTCTAATAATGTTCAACTTTTCTAAAGTCCAAGTTTTTCTTTATCTGTAGTTTTTCCTTTTCAGCTCTTTATCTTCAAACAGGTAACACTGAAACGAACAAAGAGAAATGCTGTTTTTAAAGGGAAAAAGCTGCCAAATCTTGTACAGATGTACAGCTAGGAATGATATCAACAACGTTACAGTTACAATTATCTACTCACTTAAATAAAGCTTTTACTTTTTTTAAAAATTTGAATGTAAGTGAAACCAACTCAGAAAGTCAAAATGATCTGTTAAGAATAACAGTTAACAAGTAAACTACAGAAGGACAGAAGTGATAGAAGGAATAGTTTTTCCTTATCTTGCATCAAGCTTTTAGACTAGAAAGTGTTCATTGTTTCTTGAGTTGAAAGGCTTGTTGTGTATGAATGTATAAAGTCACATCCTAACATTCAGAAGAAATTTAGGTTTCCATCAAAAATGAGTCAGTACATGCAGAGAGGGACAAAAGCAGTTCTCTGGCCCAGAGTGCAGCTGGGATTGCTCCTGACCTTCAGGGGGTCCCTTCTAACCTGCAAGTCCTCATAGTATCAGAGCACATCTTCCCCATTGAGAAATATCTTAATTATAAGAAGAAACTCCCCTAGTGGTAGTTTCAAATTTCAAATTTGTACAGAAAAGTTTTTTCTAGGAAGACTGATACCCTCCTCCAGTGAGTCTTTGTCAGTCATCACTTACTTGAGGAAAAAGAAAGAAGATGACAGAAAGGACATTGCTGTATTTATGTACACAAGTGTGGGGTGAGAAAAATCCTCCTTTTGATGAAAATCCTCTTTTTTTTTTTTTTTAATGTACACTGGTGATGATTGATTGTGGAAAATTCAAAAGGATGACTTTACAGATAATTGGCCCTGAATAACAAAGGCAAACAACATTGCAGCTTTTTGTCAGCAGTGGGATGCAATTACGCACCATTAATTAAACTAGCATGCCAATGAAAGGTCAGATAACACAACACAAAGGAAGAAGAAAGCAGTTCTATACTTTAAGGATGATATTGCTCGAAAATGTGGGTGTTTATATAGTACTCTTGGAGTGGGAGGAAACCATTCTTCATTTAAATCAGGTGAAAATTTGGAGTCAGATTCTGGTCTGGCTTAAATACAAGACCATGAAATAAAACAAGGTGATGGAACTAAGGAAGGTGTTGCAAACTTTAAGGCACCCACCTTAAAGGATCCTTTCATGCTGAGCAGGCAGATCTGCTCACGAATGTACAAAACACAAGGCAGAACATTTTCACTTAGTAGGGAGTCAGGAACCTCGCAAGCACTGATATAATTCAAAGCAGAAAACCCAACTTTCCTTATGACTGCATATGTTTTTATTAAGATAATCTACTGCTCTCCATGCTATTTTTATTCCATGCCTTCTCCCAGTTGCCAGTCTGTTCCCAGTGCCAACACTTTAGGAGGTAAATTTGCCATTTGTGATGCTGTGCTTCACAAACCCTGATCCACAATTGAGGGGAAAAAACCCAAAAACCCAACAACAAAATAGCAGAAATTTCAGCTTTGTTATCAGTAAACAGTTTTTTGTTTGGTTTTCTTCCCCTGAGAGAAGCCACTTTAGGTAGATTCTTGCCTGCCTACCAATTGCTTTATTTTTATAGCCCAATTTACCAGAATTGGTCTCTATTTGAATGATAAATGGCAACAAGTTTTGTGTCTTTGTACATGCATTTCAAATACCCTAGTAAATAAAAGACAATAACTTCTGATGTCATCTCTGCATGTAATACATATGGCTTTTCCTGATTCTGTCAATTTTTCTCAATTGATTAGAAATAAATATGCAACCTCGAAGGCCAGAAGCTTCTGAAGTAAAAAGCACACAGTGTTCTAATCTTCATCACTAATGGAGTCAACTGTGTCTCTTTGCCAGGATGAAAGAGACTTGCAAAGATATTCCAATACTGCTGCTTCCTCTCCCAAAGAGGAATTGAGACTTGGCAACAGGTAAAGATGGGCAAAATTGTGCAAAAGAACATCCCAGGGATGTGCCCTCTCCTTGGCAGGCTGGAGTTGGGGTGGGTAATCTACTGGAAGAGGAACAGAAGTTGACAGCATTTGATTTTTCAAGTTCAGGATAGAAAGTTTGGGGTCTTGGCAGGGGTGGTGGTGGTCTTCTTTGAAAACAAAGCAAAAAAACCAACAAAACCCCAGCCACCTTACCCCTATCTACCCAAACTCATACATTCCCCCACAATTCCAAAAAGAACAAGGATTCAGTTAAATATTGAAGTGATTAGGTTGTTGATAAAGAACAGAAATTGACTGAATAAAAAATATTTTTCTTTCCAGTTTAGTAGAGAAGTCTTGTTTTCAGCACTTCCATTTCATGCACAAACCTCCCCAGAAATACTAAAAAGCCTGAATCTGTCTCCTTTCCTCATGTTACTTTAACTTTTCACATAATTATGAAGAAATTGCTAATGGTCATGCTGAGCACTTAAATCTAATTTATCAATAAGTGAACTCAAACTTTCACAGCAAGTTAAGTTACGCAGGGTACATATTTCAATACAGCACTATACCATCACACTTGGTAACTTAAAGGGAAGCATTTAATTGCATGAAAAATTTTGAGAGAGGGTGAGGGAATCAGTGTAAAGAGGTTGTCTTTGAACAGACTTAGTAGAATAAGCATTGATAAAAATATCAAAGAATTGATGTTGAAAGTGAAATTAAGTCAGAATAAGGGAAGTCCCAATTCCTGGAGTTTAACTTGATGCAAAATCTAAGCAGAAGTGAACTTGAAAACTAGGTTAACCTCTATTTCACTTTGCATTTCTTTTCACATTGAAGTTGTGGGTTATTTTAAACCTGTGGTTTTGTCTAACTGCACATCTCTTCAAATGGCAAATACCACTTTCTTTCAAGTCCCTCCAAGTTGCTAGAGAACACCTTTGATGCTTTTCATTGTATCCAACCTTGTGCTTAGGCAGCAAATGGTACTCTTAGGTAATGGTTATCTTGAGTAACTATAGCATCATTAACTTGTCTCAAATGCCCCATTTTTTAGAGATTGTCCTTGTTAGGAACAATTTTGAAAGAGTATAGAAAAGCTGAAAAGGACTGAGTGTTTTAGATTAGGCTATTATAGTAAAATTGAGTATCCCAATCAAGTTTTTGGTATCTAAACTGATTTATCACATCCTAGCCCTCCTGTGTTAAAAGAGATCTGAAAAAAGTATGCACCAGAAATTTTGTAGCATTTCACGTTAGGCTTCCCTCCATCCCCACAGGTCAGATTCCAATTTAGATTAAATTATCTACTAGAAAAAGAACAAATCCTCTACCTTAATATATTAATATATCAAAGAGATATGTCCAACATCTTTCAGGCTCAATCTAGTCGACAGTAATTAGGAGACAACAAAAATTATTTTGAGAAAATCCCGATTGTTTCTAAGGTAAAAAAGCAACAAAGAAAAAGACATTTGGGGTATTTATCCCGAAGCAGCTCAACTACCAGAGCACCTCTTGCTCAGACACATAGCCCAGTTTTCCTTGCAGCTTCTCCTCCAGCCAGTCCTACAAGAAGCAAGCAGGTATTTGGATGACTTCTGTGCCTTCCACCTCCCTCAAACCATGACTCATAAGATGAAAATGAACCTATTTCACTGCTGAAATTCTTGTACTGTGTTCAGTTATTCAGTGACCAAATAAAGAGGTACCCTCAACACGTCTTTAAAATATTTGAAAAAGCTTTCAAAACCAGGACACTCAGTACAAACTGCTGAAGAAAACCAGAGGTAAACGGAATTGTACCCAAAATGTTACTAATGGACCTAAATAATACATGTAACCCTCCTGATTGCCACCTAGGCAAGACTAATATTAGTTTTTAAACCCAAAGCTCTCTCAGAAGCAGCAAGTTCCAATTTTTCCAGGAAAAAAAGGCCTTTATTCGTATAAAGGTGATCAGGGCCATTCTCCTAATTTGCAAGAGGAATTCTGTGTCTACATGAGCAAAGTAGGGCTCTGGGCCAGGACTCATGTTTAACGAGACAAGAGTTCATCTAATGGAATTTAAGGGTTCAATATTATGTAATTAAATTTTTGTCAACACAAATCAAAGTACATAATGTAGGTTCTGTTCCTGCAGTCAGAGGCAGGCGAGCAGAGCCCTCGCTCTCCAGGGAAGCCCTTTTGACTCAAAGGCTGCTCCAAGCTGATCAGTCCTGGCATTCTCTGCACAGCCACGTACTTAGAGCATCTGTCCATAATGATCTGGCACTAAGATGGAGTTACTCCTCCGCAATTTTGAATTTTAAGAAAGTCTTATTTAAAAGAGAGGGAAGATGCAAATAGATATTAGATAGCCTTAGAAGAACATGATGTGATGGTGCTTTTCATCATAATATTGCTGATGATTACTCTCTCAAGTCTCTTCAGAAGTGGCTGTGACTTTCCACATGCACCCAAGCAGATTTCAAGAGGAAATGCAAGACTAAGTATTCTGTCTTGAAATCCTTCATAACGATGTGTATTATAGAATCAGTTTTTGTTGTGCGTTTTTCAATTTAGCATGCATAATTTTCAGTTTTGCTAGTAATTCAGAAAGCTTTAATGCTTACTTAATTAGTCTAAGCTTGGTAATTCAGCCAATGAAAACTAAAGTGTTTAAGTTATATTAATTGTAAACAATGTTAACAGTTAATTTTCTGAATGATGGAGCAACATAAAAACAAACTTGAGTAACACTAGGAATAATTAATTGATTAGCTAGTTTCTGTTGAGAATTATATTCAATAGGAGTCTGTCAATACAAATTGCTATCAATTGCAACTTTATGAAGTGCCAAGAATAATGGGTTCAGGTGCATACTAGAACTAGTTGTCATGAATGCCAATTTACTGCAGAGAAATGGATTGTTTATCACCTAATTTAATTTCAGACAGCTAACTCACTTGTAATAACTCATTTTAGCATTGAATTTTCAAGAACTTGAGTGTTGTTAAAAGCAGCAGCTTGCTGTAATAAGTTTGCAAATTTAAATTCTTCTGTAAATAATTTAAAGCAGACTGTAACTCAATTTTGCCATTGACTACTTGGAAAATATTTAGCAATTTTATTCCACATCCAGACACCGCTATTCTTCCCACTGGCAGCATATTTCATTACAAATGCCTACCTACTGCTTCAGCATCAGGCTTGAGTCTGTGCTTTTAATAACACTGGGATGGATGCAGTGTCCTCCGTTGCTTCTGGCTGACTCAGCTAAAACACTTTGTGGAAGTACTTAACACACCTTAGCACATCTGGACAGCTTGATGCCCAGATGCTGAAGAAGAAAATGCAAAAGAGGTTCAGAGCAGAGTGAAAGGACACAAAAGTCCTCTGGTTTGGGGCAAGGGAAGTTCATCCTGTGCTTTCTCCATCCTCTCTCTGAAGTCTTTTGGGTTATTTGATGGCAACTGGAAACAAGGAAAGTTTAGCAAGAAGCAGCTGACTTGGAGCCTTTGAAAAATTATGCAAAACATCAATTTCTTAAAGGTTCTGAGGAAGCTGTCAGCTAGAAACAATTTAATATTCTCACGACAAGACCTTCCCCTTCCAGATTTTCAACAGCCACTGAACTTCAGTTATAATGCCTGAGTGAAAACATACAGTTGCATTACAAGGAAACAGTGAGGTGGCATAATAATGGAAGGGTTTATTAATCCAATAAAGCTTTACATCCAGGAACCATGTCAGCTCTGCCTACCTCTAAAATATACATTCCTGCAAATCAATACATCATCAGCCTTTTTTTCTTTACTTTGCAAACGAGGCATTGAAACACATCAATGTTCCAGCACACCTGCAATAGTTACCTGACAGAGCTCACACCTTGTTCTCACAGTTGTCAAACACTGCTGAGGGCAAAGGGTCCTGTCAGCTACATTGACTTCCTGCAGGTGCCTCAGATGAGTGGGCAGTGTGCTCGTTAGTCAAGGGAGATCACTTTATATTTCAAAATAACTATTAACATTCTCCTGTAATCTGTGACTTCAAGGAAAATCAACCACACTTGCAAACAAGCAGCAATAAACTAAAATATTTAGAAAGCCTTTTCAACTCTTCTTTAGTAACATGAATTATTTTAATAAAAAGTCCAACAGCAACAGCTTTGAAATGCCAACTCAAAAATAGGTCAGACTCTTACTTCCTATCTTCTCTTTTACAGCATGAAAAGCTGTCTGTGCTTTGCCTCATGACTTTCTCCTTATGGGAGCATCCATAAATCATTCCTGTTAGCAAAAAGTAATCCATTGACTAAGCCTGTCCTAGAGCTACAGCCTGAGCTTCCACTGGGAAGATGCTGCAGGCTGAACACAGATGTTGACCAACCTAGTTAAAAATTGAACAGCACATCACCAGCACTGCAGCAGCACCACTGTTCATTAGATATCACTCAAAACCTCTTTGTGAGTGAGGAAGTGTTTTAACTTTAGCTTCAAGTCAGACTAATAACACAACGTTTTACTTCAACTCAACACTCTTTTATAAGTCTGATATTCCCTCCCCCCAAGAAAGTTAAATGGATTTTCTCTATTCACAGCTACACTGACACAAATGAGGAGGTAATCAGAGATTTAATTTAGTATCATTACCCAAGCTAACACCCCACAAATCTGTGCTGACATGAATCAAATGGTTATTCCCACCTGTCAGCAAGAGTTTGATAGCTGAAAGGCAGGGGGAAATATAGTATTTGACATTTTCCTTCTAGCAGCAGGCTCGGTTAAGAGTTTATAAATTTATTATAAACACACAAAAGAAGTTAAAAGAAAATTATCTATATTCAGTAAATCAAGATAATAGTTTAATAGATTTTAAATGTCCTCCCCACCCCCTCAGTGTGTTGAGAACTTTGGAAAAACTGTTTGATGCTTCAGTTTTGAAATTTTTTGAAATAATTTTCTTTAAAGAAAAATGGTCATACTTCTTTAGTTAAACTCCTACAAAATTAGAACTACAAAACTTTGCAATTAGAACAAAAAAAAATTTCAAGGTTGCAAGGCATCAGCACATGAAAATCTGTGAGTGGATCTTACTGTCAGTCCAGCACCAGAACTGACTGATCCAAGTAGGAGTAAACATCAAAATACAGGCAGGTTATAATAAATTGTATTTGTGAAGAAGTATCAACTACTATTTCTACTGCCACCCTGCAACAACTGATACTTGAGCCCATTCAACCCATTCATTTAATCATTACATGGGAATAAAGTCTTTTTAATAAAGCTTTCAGATTATAAATAACATTGATCTGTAGGAAATTGTTATTTACCAGTGATGAACACTATGTACAAGGCAACGTTAAGGAAGATTTATGCATCACAATACAGCTGAATGCAAAGTCCTACCTAAACACAGAATTCATTCATCCTTAAGGGGGAACTGGGCAATAAGAAGTAAGAAGTACAGGGATGATTTTACACAGCATTTGTAAGATTATGTTCTGTTTTGACCAGAACCTTATCAGGCATGAAGCATTAACAAAACCATACCAGTTTATGATCAACTCTCACATTTCATCCTTGGGTAATAGACCTAGTTCACACAAGGGAGATAGAAAACTGAGAACTACGGTGCATTCAGAGAACTCCAGAACTAACTATGGTCTGGAAATATGCTTTGAAGTGTCAAGAGCTCTATTTGCTTTACTGAACAACTTTTAAAAGACTATTAAATCCAAATCTACAAGTACCAATAAAAGCACCAAGACTCTGAGACCACTTTAATGGATGAAGGCAAGAAAACTTTAAGTGGCTCTTAAATTTATCACAGCTCAAGTGAAGGCATGATTTTAAACAGACCACAAAAAACAAGTGAAAAGTATTAACCATCGAAACACTGTAGATCCACATCCAAAAGGGTCAACTGTGACTGGACTGAGGATGTGTAGAAGTGAGATTAACTATGCTGCCTGTTCCTCTACCCTTCTTCTCCTCCCCACCGAAAACCCCCACAAAACAAATACACAAACAAAAAAGTCCCAACGACAACAAAAACCAGAAAGCAAACAACTGTTACTTTACTGATACCTAAGTCCAAAACCAAATAAACTGTCGGTATACAAAGAAAATTTCACACATTGCAGTCTAAACACAGTTAATGACTTCAGTGTTTATCTCTTACAGAAGTACATGCAGGAATACAAAAGTAAACGTTCTTCTGCTGAAGTTTCCTATGGAACAATGAAAAATTCAGAATTAATTAGGCCTGGCCAAAGTACAGTTTTGGAACCTATTTTTATTATCTTTCTAGAGAGAGACAAAGTCTTTGATTCTGAGTTGAAGGACAATTCATGAACTACACATTACTTCAGTATAACTGGATTAAAGGCTTAGACATCACTCAGTGCAGAGATTATAAAACCCATCCCCATCTTCTGTCTCCCAGGACAGCAGCTGAGGTCACAGGTCATTTTTCCACCAAATTTGTTGAGTTCATGAACCCTTTTCTGTACAATAGCAGAGTCACAGTTATGGTAGCAAATGACAAGAGCAGCCTACAGCCTCACGTTCAGGTCATGGAAATGATTCTCTCACTGCTGGCTGATGAGTGCCTGGAACATCCATCTCCTCTACTTCCAGTGACTGTCTGAGGTGCTGAGCTATTGCACAAACTACAAATGCAGCAGCCCTCTGATTTCTGAGAGCAGAAACATGAGCCCAACTCCAGGAGATCATTTTTAGATGTAAATCCTGACTTGACAGAATCAGCTTTCTGCAGTGTTTGAGGTACTTTTGAAGAGGCATCCCTTTTTTCAGTATTCCCTGTTGGCTCTGCTCCACACATGGCTCTGGATTCAGTTCTGAGTCAGGCATCTAAAAATGGATTACTACAGCAATAGGCACTACAATAGCAAAATCTTCTGGGAGAAATTTACCTCAATATTTCATTTTGTGTTTTTAAATTGACAACATATTTCTGAATGAGTTCTAGTTAGGCCTTGTATTTTTTAGGAAAGCTGTAGTAATTACTGGGTTATATTTTATTGCCTCTCTTATGCTGAAAGCCATATCTAGATTGAAGATGGAAAGGACCAATATAAATACTGTCACTTATGAGTAGGTCACTGGATAAGGAGTAAAAAAAAAAATCCCTGGGCTTTCTTCCAATTTTTGTCTGTCACTTTTTCTGTGTGTAAAGTGGGATGAATATCTATTAATATATAAGAAGCATTTCTAAATCTAAACATGAAATAAACAGCATTTACTAATGGGCTATTTTAAATAACTACAAGGCTACTGAAATACTGTAATATTTGCTTTCCCTCAAAGGTTCTCATCTGCATTGTACAGATTTTACTACTTAAATTATGCAAAGCTATAAGTCAGCAAAAGCACATTCAGACTTCTGGGACCCTGACTCCATTCACCCACAAACACTTCTCAATTTGTAAAAATTATTCTTAGAGAATACTGGAACAACCTCACTTTGTTATGACACTTTCGACAATCTGGAGCATTGCAAGCATTTAAAAGACTTTTGGAGCCACACCCTTAGACAGTGATAACTCAGCTTCACTTTATGAGGAAGGAAACATGAAGTATAATGGTGTTAATTTTCTCTGAACATGCAAACACATGTTCAGAGAAATGGGTCACTTCAGACAGCATTCAGACAACAGGAATATTTGTTCCACTCCACAGCATATCTTTTAACCCTTCAAAATTGCTATTTTGAATCTGAATCTGTCACATGTAGAAATACCTATGACTCCATTTCAAGTACTGCTAAAGAAAAGCTACATGTCTTTTCAAATACAATGTCTGTTTAAATGGTATTGCAATTTATGAGGAAACGACTAAATTCCATGCATTAATTTTTAAAGAAATCTTTATTCCTAGAAAAGAATCTATACATAATTTTAATGCAAACAGATTGGAAATTATTAAAAAAAAGTTATTTGAGTTTTATCCTCAGAGTCAGTAACAAAGTCTCACGACCTTCAAGAGATTTCAGAATACTACAAGTATTGATAGTCTTCCTCCTTTATTCTATTTAAGTGGGAGATTCCTAGAAAACAGTTGTTAAAGCACCACATGTAAAAATCACAGGCATGACTGACAGCTCTGAGTGAGATGCTATCGAGCATAGCCAGGTATACACTAATTCTGTTTTCAATCTAGAGCTTGAACACAAAATAATAAACTAAGAGCTACATTTTCACACAAGAAATTAAACAGCACCATACTCTGGTTTTCCTATGGATAAGTCTCCGTTGTGTCTTTCCTCACTCCTGCACAAAGCAGCACAAACTGGTTTGTGCCAACCTTTTTCCAGCTGACAGCCCTTTGTACAGCAGACTTCATCCACACTTTACACAAAGGGCAAGTACATTGAGGTTCTTCTTTCTGCAATAATTGTCTCTGGATGTAACTTACTGCAGCTCCTGCAAGGGGCAGCACTTGGATTCAGTCACAGCTTTTACCCACTCCATTGCTTGCTATTTCACAACTTTCCACCCTTTTATTTATGGCAGGTAAACGAAAATATTTTAATTTACCAGATACTGCCAGATTTAGAGACTGGGAGGATTCACCTTCTGGTGTCAATCAGCTACTTGCTATTGAACCTCAGAGCACTGTGACCTTAGAAGGAAAACCTCATTCCCATGGCACAGGTCACTCCCAAGGCTCCATTTCACAGGGTCACTGATGCATGCTAGGCTTTATAAACAGCAAAGGACTTTTAGATACTTCAAAACAACTGTTTTATTTGTAGCCTTTTGAAAAAGGCAAAGCTGGCCCTGTTTGAGTCACTGTGGAAATGACCAGAGGTGAACCAAACTGCCTTTCTTTAACTCCCACGAGTATTCCATTAGTCCTTATTAAAATAAATACTGCTGTTGACTGTTCACTAAAGCCATCAATTTTCAAAAGTTTTTTCCATCTTAAAACTTACTTTAGAACCATCATTTTAATATTATATTCTGTGACAGAAGAGCTTATATAGGAGTGTAATGTAAGAGTTCATTTGGCCCTACATCTCTGATAATGGGCACTTTATGAAATATGAACTTCCTTATCTGTGATATATTATCTTTTCCTTGAAATATGGCTAATTACTGTCATTCATTAGAGATGAGACATTTGAGTATCATTTCTTGTGTCACATTGACTTCAAGTTGCTTATGATTGCATTAAATTAGTGACAGGGAATTTCAGAATACAAATTTCAAAAGATTCACTATGTACCTCATCATTATTAATGCGCTGTCTCAACTGACATTTCCAGCTGAGGAAAAGGGTAACAATACTAACACTTAATAAATTCATTGTCACATTCATTGTGGATTAAAATATCTATAGAATTAGATCAGTATCTGCATTAGTAACTCCAGGTCACGGACAGAGGACAGTTTCTCAATTTGTAGGTTCAAGTATTTGTATACAACACTGCAGATTCACTTTCCAAGACAGCCACTTCTCCAGTTTCAAAAGCTGTTTTGTATCACATACCCAAGAATCTTCTCCCAAGACACAGATACAACAATCACACAAGTAGCTCTGTTTGCAAATTCTATCGTAGTGCAACCAACTATAACATTGTTCACTCTGAATTTTATTTCAAAGGATAGGACTGCATATGAATATGCTTGAAAAATTAGGACATGCATTCCATTATCCACAGCTACAAGTTAACATAGAGCAAAGCTTGTCATTGAATATGGCTTATCTATTGGAAAAGTTGAAGAAGAAGAGATGTTGATTGGAAGGATACTGCTAAACCAGAGCTCAGACACCATAACCACATCTGTTGTGAAAGCAATTAAAGCATATTTTTATCACACTGACTCTTCTGTTCATATGCTTTAGAGATCTAACATTCTTAGGAGAGAGGTATTTGAGATGATTCACATTACAATACCTCGGGGTACACAATTCCACCACCTCTGGTGGACAACCAGAGCCATTATTGAGATACAGCTTATGCTATTAAAATGTGTGTGTATCAATTATATTTGTTATCACACCTGCTGACCTAAAATGCACATTCTAGATTCTCAAGGACTGAAATGTGTCAATAAAGCACTGAAAGAAAATGGTGCCTCTACGATGGGGTTGAAACTTTTTCGTTAGTCAAATGAATGCACCTATTCCAAAAATGAGGTACCATCTATTTAAGTAAAATTTTATGACAATTAAGAAGAGTAGTCAGTCTGTTTCAGAGAGGATACTAGCTTGTCCTAAAGAGGGATGATTTTTAACACTGGGCTCTCCTAAAATGCAGCTGTCAAATACAAATAAGACTATAATTGACATGTTACCGTGAAAAGAAGAAAAAAGAGAAACTAAGCAAACAAAATCAGATGTAGAAAGAAGAGAAAAAAGAAGCCCAAAAACCCAATTAAAAAAAAGACCAAAACAAAACAACTTTCTCATTTACTCTTTGTAATAGGCACCTGAAATCTACTTTCTCTTTTGTTTCTTCTTTGAAAAACTAAAATAGCATTGCCAATTTGTACAGTACAGAAAGCAGCTTTAGTGTAGTTTCCCTTATCTTTAAATTGAGCTCCAGCTGAGGTACCCTGCATTAAAAAAAAAAACCCAAAAGAAACTTTACCTTCCTCACCTCATCCCATTTCCAGGATGCTTCCCATGGTCAACTATTGCTCTTCACACAAAGTTCTTCTGCAAAATTGATATTTATTGGGCTGTAAGCATCAGTAAAGTTTTCTGGGTTGGTAGCCTTTTGAACTGTGCTTAACTTACCACAAACCCCCCCCCCCCCAAAAAAAAAAAAAACCCCACCCCAAACTTGTCTCACCATGCAAATAACTCATAATTCACAACAGTGTTTTGTAACTGCAGATGCACTGCCAAAATTGAAACACATTTTTTTCAAAAACACTGAATAGTATACAAGGGTACACATTGCAACTACTAAAATATAAAGGCCAGGAAAAAAGGAAAGGAATTTAGAGGCTGGCATAAGAGAAAAACTTGGGAAATATTTCTTACCAGTATCAGCAGAAAAACAGACACTGAGCACTCTTACATGATGCTATTGAAGGAAGTGCCTTTACAGCAATTCTTTGATTAAATTAACATCAAAACTTCTCTAGTTCTTGCAAGAACTTTATATCCAACTTTTTTCCACACATACAAAAGAACCTGAAATCCTGAGCACCGCAGATTTTGGGTTTGGTCATGTTTTACATCTGGTTGAGTCAGTAGAGAAATAATGAGCTGGGGAACCACTAAAACAAATTGGATATAGACAACTCCACGGGAACAGGTGGGATACTGGGAACTGACTGATGTCACGGAGAAAATGCTGACATCTTGGACTGGTTGTGGTGATTAAGGGAAATTCCTGATCTCTTCAAGAAGGCAAGGGTTACACACATCCTTAAGAAAGGCGACAAGGAAAATCAGAGGAAAATTCAGACTGCTCGCCCTAACCTGATCCCCACCATCCTCGGGAAGACTACGGAGGAAATACCCCTAAAAGCCCTGTTCAGGCACATGAAGAACAAGAACTTGAGTAGGAATACCCAGCATGGATTTAGGAAAAACAGGTTGCATTACCAACCTGGTTAATTCTGGTAATGGTATGACAGGGTCAGAGAAAGATAGGGATGGATGGTGTCACCCTGGACTTCAGCAAGACTCTCAAACAAATCTTCCATTATATCTTTGCAAACAAACAGTGAGATATAGGTGGCCTAGGCTTTAGAAGAAAAGTCTAACAGGACAAGATTTGTTCAGTCTTAAAGGAGAAGCCCAAGTTGGGATCTTTTGCTGACTCTGGTAATTCCATCCTTCTGTCACAAGGATAAGATAATGGGCAGTAAAAAGAAATTTCAAGAAGGAAGATTCTGATGAGATATTAGGAAAAGGCTTTTCACAGTGAGAGAAGTCAAACATTTGAACAAGACCCAATGAGTTTACAGAATCATCTTCCTTAATAATCAAAACACCATCAAACAGGGCCCTAAACAATCTCACCAAAGGTGGCTTGACTTTGCTCAAGGGTTTGGCTCCTCCCCAGTGTCTCTGACTGATGTAGGACTACAAAACATTCCTTCCAACATAAATTATCTAAGATTCTATTGTGTATGATGAATGCTACTTTCTAAAGATTAGATTTGCTGCCTAATTCAAATCCAGTAAGTGAAAATATTGAATTTCAGCTTAACATGATCTCTCCTAACAAGGATCAGTTCCTTGGTTCTATTAATGTAAAGCCTCTAAAACAGCTGATGAGAAGATGATCTCTAAAGCTGTAAACACTCAGCTAACAAATAGCTGCATTTGTCTGTCAGAAGCGCTGACAAAAGTAACAAACCTCGTGGTCATAATGCTAGAACACAATGGTGTTTGGAGAAAATCTGCCTACTGGAGAAAAGCTGGTAAGAGTTAAAAATGGACAAGACAGGTGAGCAGGGCACATGGAATACCCTACAATTACACAGATGATGTACCAAGAAATGATCAATTATATTCCCTTGTACAGAAGAGCTTTTGAATTTCTCATTCAGCCCCAGCTCTCATTAAGCAGCTCTTCTGAACAATGCTTTCTGACTTTCCCAGCTGATTTAAAGTTGTTGCCCCACATAATGAGTTGATTGCACTACCTTCACCTCTTAAGGGCAGCTTCAGTTCTGTGATACACTTGGACATTTTAAGCTCTTTGAAAAACTGAAACAGAGTAATAGAGCACACCTCAGCAGCAATGGCTATTACAGAGATTGCAGCAAAAACATCAGCTCTACACTCTGCTTTATATTCTTTAGAAAGCCAGCACAGAAATTCAAGGTTTTAGACCTTATCCTCAAGACACTCAGTGGCTAAGATGGCACATCTCAAATACTGTCTGAAGTCTGTAATCAAACCTCTTTTTATTTTTTTACCCCCCTCATCTTGCACAGTGGAACTTTTTGGAACAACCCCAATTCCAAGTATTACAACATATTTAAGATTTTTTTGATTAGGTCAATAATGTTACTGAAACATTCACTGGTCTGAAGACTCACAAACTCCCCTATTCTTTATTCCCAATCCTAGACAAGTTTCTCCAACTTTGTCCTCTCTCACATAAATTCGAGCCCAAATGTATGCATAAAAAAACCCCCAAAGCATGACATCAGACACTTAATGCACTGGATTTATGCCATTTCCATTGTGGATGTCAATGGCTATATGTAGTGCCTGTGTACTGACACTGCTTGAGTACTCCTTCCAGTTCTCTTGCTTTTTCACCTTGAGCTATTTCAGCTTCACAGAATTAAAAGTCACTACTGAGACAGACATCTGGCTTAGTTTATTTAAATACTTCTTAACTATTTATTTTGCAAAGTAGTTGTAAACTGGTTATAAACTGTTACTAGATCAAAACATGCTGCATATTGCTCTCATTTCAATGAGCATTGCCCATGAAAGTATCCTAATAGAATAGAAAGAGATGCTCTAAGTATTCTGGAGAAAAGGAAAATGAAATATTGAGATAGTAGAACTTTTCCTACCATTTAATTATACCAGGAAATGAGAAAACGAAAACATTTTTTCAATTTTAAAGAAGTACATTTCTGCAATTACTCTGTATTTAACCATACATCCAAATCCACTATTCCTCAATAAATCCATCGGAGTTGAGTATTTTGCTACTTTCCTTTTAATGATACACTGGTAGATACATATTGTGCTTCATTTGGACCTGGTGCAAATCTACCTTGACTTCAACAAGTGAGTGATGGGAGAATGCAATGCAAATAACATTCATTCTCAATCCCTGAAGGTCCAGAGTACATCACAGTAGGCTGCAGAGATTATTTTTTATGTTTGTCTGACTTAATTTATAGGAAAATGATAATATTTTCTCTCTCTTTTTTTTTAAAAATACAATTTCAAAATTTCTTTCATGAAAAATAAATGAACAAGAAAGACACACTTTACAGCATCCATATGCCCAGAGGGAAATGATCTCACTGGATCTCATTGCCAAAGGCATGTCAGTGACTCTTGGTATATTTAGTGGTGATCTTAGAGTGTCCTGCACTTGTGTGCTTGGTGTTGCAAGAGATAAATTATGTTTGTGAGTCATTGGATAATGCTCTTTTCTGCACATAAAATGACATTTAAACATGTTCAGAAGGGTGTATTTTATTCCTCCTGATTCCTACAACTTGAAAATTTTCTCAATATAAAATAAATTGCTTGCTTACTTCTCCAGCAGCCCAGTGACTTTTCCTTTAATAACCATTAAGTTGTTTGCAAAAAAGAATAACTATTTATTAATTCCAGCTGGTTCAATATTTATACATCTTTTTTAAAGGCCTAAAGAGTTGAGACAAGAAGCTGACAGCAAGTACCTCTATAAACTTTCCAGTTTCTTACTGAAAGCTGGATAATAAAGATAAGAAAAAGGTTATTTTGTCAAGGATATAGCACAAGGAATAGCACTTGGAAAAGCAAAGTTCTTCTTTAAATAAAATTCTAGTACGATGAATATATATCAAAGACAAAGAAAAAGGAAAATTTTATTTCTTACATATCTGTTAAAAACTTTACTGCGTCACACTAATGAACCATAATGTTTTACAGTCTTTGTTATAGGAAACTCTAATAGATTTGTAAAGCACACTGCATTTATAGCTGGAAGTGATCACATATCACAAATACTGCTGATTTTTTAAAGGAGATAACCCTGATACAAACTTACTGTTCTTCCCAAATTCACTGCAGTCTAACTTGCCTTTTAAACTTCTGCTTTACTGCAGTGTTGAGTTTATTGCAGTGTGCCATTCATAATCTTTTGATTTCCAAAAGAAATTGCCCAAGAAGGTACCTTCAGCACCATTGAGGAATCATACCATTGGGCTGTGAATCCTGATTGAGCCCACTTATTTTTCAAATTCCAATATTTTGTTATTTCCTGGTATGAAAAGATAATTCTTCAGATTATTACTGAAATTACACCTTAAGCAATCTCGAGCGCAGAGCTAGAAACAAGCAGGAAGGTAAAGTCTCTGAAGCAAAGCTAAGGACTACAAGTTGTTAAATATCAAACAGCAGCCTGCAGTACCCAGTTCCACCTGGAAACATGGGAAATGGCTGAGGCAAGACTGCAGTTTCTGTATCTGTTTCTTCTCTTTCCTTTTAAAGGCAGAAATATCCTACTTTAAAGTTGAGAAATAACTTCTGATCTAAACCCAAAAGAAATACCAAGAAAATACACATAACTAGAAAGAGCAGCCAGTCAGAAAATGGCATGTGCAAATCAGATGTGCAGAAAGGTCCAGAGAAACAGAGAAATATTCCTATCTATGTGCTTTTTGTGTTATTCTGATAGGAATGTTCAGTTAAAAAAGTTCTGGTATCTCATTGTCATGAATTTCATATCCAAAGGCAAGATTCCTATGACCAAGCCTTGTCCAAGGAGAATCCTAGAAGTACTTATAAATGTAAGTATATAAATATTGCTTTGCATTTGCTGAATTTTGTACCTGTCTACTTTATGAATTAAGGTGTTGCAAAAATTGAATTTATTAAAAGGTACAGTGTCATTATTCATAACATTTACAGACACATATAAACACTTCTGCTTGAAAACAATCAGAATAATTACTTTGATACTCTGGATTTGCAATCATGCATAATGCAATGATTTAAGAGTTTTATTCACAGCATGCCAATACCACTGAAACACCTACACTTAGCTGGTAATCTGGTAAGCCAAAATTCCTCCAATTGAGCATGAAATTTCTTTGCAATTTTGTTCAACACAAATCACGTATTTCTATCCAAACAATTTCTGTAGTCATCTGATTATGCAGCACATGTGCCAAATACATTTTGTGAAGTGGAAAGATACACCTTTATCAAAAAACCTACACAAAATCAGGTTCTCAGAACTAATTGTGAATTTACAGATCCTACAGCTCATCAGGTAATAAGCAAAGGCTTTACTCTCTTGTTAGGATGAAATACTAGGACATCAACCTCCTTCTAGACAAACTTCTTACACATCATGTTTAAGATATTCTCACAATGCCTGTTTGCCCATGAGAGCAGAAATAAACAAGCAGAGAAAAGAACATTGTAACAAGAACATTCAAAGTAATTTGACTTTTTTTCTGCATATTTGCAGACTGAGTACACTTCAGAAATTATATAGAATTTCTTAAAAAATTTAAGTTAAGGACTCAAACAAAACATCAACAGGTTGTTGAGGTGTTAGTGTATATTTTAGGAATAAACACACACACAAATTTGGTCTATAAGAAAAAAAAAAAGTGGCTTATTCCAGGCAGCATTTCTCAGATTAATTTTGGATTTCACATATGCCAGAGAAGAAAAATACCACTCAGAAATCTTCAAATATTGTTAATGTGATTCTGTGCAAAAAATTGAACATCTATACATTTTACATTGATTTAGTGTACTCAACACACACAAAATTATAGCTGTGACCACTATGCATGAGCAGCTAGGTGAGATATTTGCTCTGATTCACAGGCTCAGAACACTCACACGTTTCTAGACATAAATTTTTAGAGAAGCAAAAAAATCTTACACAAGCGTAAAGATATTTAACTGGGCAGAGCAACATTGCTGCATACAAACACTGGATGAGGAGCGAAATAGCATGAAATCTAAACATCTTATTTCACGAAAAACAGTTCATCTAAGGAAGGAGGTGGTGCAAACCAAACAATGCTGCTTTTCTCTAGTGAAAGAGCCACCAAATGTGAATTTTGTGTATAACATCCCTTGCAAATAATATCACAAAAACCCCACACAATATGAATCAATCATTTTCAAAGAAAAACAAATTTGGGAAGTAGGGTTTAAAATAAAGTGACTCAATAGCTCAGGAGAAAGTTTTCTGGATGAACAGTACTGAGGCAGTGGGCAGAGAAGGCAGTGAGCCATCAAGGTCGAAGTGTAGCACAAGATAATGGAGTTCTTGAGGCAGTGGACAGCAAATTTAACATGATCTTTGAGAACCACAGAAAAGCAGAAAATGTGATCCAATATAGATTCTTCTTCCTCAGTGACAGGTGTGACATCTGACTACATTTCTCTGAGATCTAGTAGTCTAGGGTGCATGGATTTTGAAAGGCTAGAAAAATGGCAATGCACTTGTTAAGAGAAAAAAATAATTACATCATTACTGCAGATTCCAAGGAGAATATTGAAGCTATTCCAGAAAGGATGGAGATCATGTTTGGCAGAACTACAGTCAGGGAGAGGCTGGGGTCAGAGATGACTTAACAGTTTCTGATCTTGCAAGAAAACTGAGGATGTAAGTCAATGAATAAAACAGGCAAAGTTAAAAGAAGGGTCATAAATATTCAGTAACAGAAAACTAACAGTGCAGTCAAGGTAATTAAGGTGTTCAAACAACAGAAATGGAACATTTTCAGAGAGTCGGAAGAAGGAAGAGCTAGGGAGCAATCAGAATCATAATAATGACAGACCTGAAAGGAGGTATCTAATGCAGCTACGGTACATTGTACTTGAGAAATGTTTGTCCATCCTGCTCCAAAAAGCTTCCAATAAAAGAAATTCCATCGCCTCCCCAGGCAATTGCTTTCAGTGATTCAGCTTTATTATGGAAAGCTTTTCCTGATACCTTCTAAACCTTCCCTCCTACAATTTAAGTCCATTACACCTTTGCCACCTGCAGTGCACGCAATGAAGATTGTTGCCCTCCTGATTGCTACTAACCTTTTGCATATCTGCAAGTTATTATTTTGACTCCTTTCAACAGCCTACTCCAATTTCCCTGACTTTTCATTGTAGCTGCATTTTCGAAGTCTCTGATTGCTTATATTGTTCTCATCTAGATTCTCTCTCCTCTGGTCCCCCTTGAGCTCTAGTGAACAGCTCAAGACTATGACATGACTTTTCAGTAAGCAAGAAGTGCAAATAAAATGGCCTTTGAGAGTCCCTGTTGCCAAAAAGATATTGCCTTTATGGTCACTGGAAAGATGACCGTTCCAGGGAAAATGTCACCATTATCTCAAATAAATTATTACTTTTTCACAAGGGCAGTGAAGTTATCCTCTGATACTGAGACTAATATTAGGAAGTGAGCATATCAAGAGGAAATCTGATGATCTATACCAAAGAGTTGGGAAAAGCCTGTTCCTTGGCATCAGACATTATGTCATCAACACAATGCAGGTGCAATGCTGATGAGGCATGCAACTAGTTTAATTTTGTTCAAAATAATATAGGCTGCATTTTCAAAAATTACTCGCTGATTTTGTCAATTTTTATAAGAAAATGAACACACCTTAACCAGATTTATTGGTAAACCAAACTAAAAGGTCTCTTTATTGGCAAGAGGAGCCAGCAACACAACTTATTAATATATACTACAATTACTTAAACTCCACAAATCTCTGCTAAAGGATTTTAATGTGTTTTGATAAGTCACTTTAATTTCCAGCACCCATTCTTTACATAACGATAGCTGCTGGCATCAGTGCACACCTTCCAATTTTTTTACTCAAATTAATTACAAATAATAGCCAATATTTTCTTCATACTTATCAAAAGTGCCTGAAATTCAAAAGTTATTTAATGTACCATAAATATTACTCACTAGAGAATACACTTTGCTAGACAAACAAACATAGATTTTATTTGTATAGATACTGTAAAGATATCAAATGGATGATCATCCTAGGAGTAAATCTGCACTTGGTTCTTCTGCAGGCAATAACACACCTGCCTTTACTCCAGCAGATGCTGCTGACTAGGGACTTAGCATGACCAAACATGAGGAGTTTACAGCAGTGTCTACCTTATCTTATCTAGTGAAAGAATCAATAATCTGCTCTCATTTAAAAAAAATTAAAGCAAATAAGGCAAAGAAGAAAAAAAAAGTTGTTTTACCTCTCAATTAATATATAGAATAACTGAAATGACTGTCAGCAGCACAGAAGGAACTGTTCAAAAGTGATTTACATTTTACAGAATTTTTTTTGCTTAAAGGAGGCTTAGAATATGAAGATAGCCTAAATGACTTAGCTCTTGGTATATACTGAGAAATAAAAAGCAATCATGTCTGGAAATGGCTCAGATGTCTGGAAAAAAGAAAATAAAGGAATGAAAAACATTTTAACACTGAGGGCACTGAGTGCCAAGAAGCTCAGCAATGAGTGTCTATTGATCTATGATGCTATTTTGATTTTTTTTTATGATTCTGGTACTGAAAAAAATTAGGGTGGTATCACAAAACAGCAGATATTTTCAAACTCTCTGGACAGGGTGCTTGTGCTATTTTCTGGCTCTGCCCTTAACAGCCTGTGCTGTGTTACTGCTAACAAGGAGCCCTTGGGAATTCTCTCCTTTTACCTTCCCCTGTGACATCAGTGACTTCACTAGAGCTGTGCTTGACTGTTCCCCTTTTGGGATCCAGAGGGCCACTGCTTCCAGACTTCCCTTCCTCTGCTCCACCAGAGTGACTTTAGACTGCTCTTCTTATTCCCAGGAGGGAGAAGGAGGAGTGAGAGGTGCCCTGCCTCCATCCTCACCCTCCTAGTCAGAGCTCACACATTAGGGCAATGGAAATAATAATGGAAGCAGATGAAGATGCAGATTAGGACTAGCGTGGGTTGAGTATAATTCTGCACAAGATTAATATAATGGATATCATGACACAACAGGGGTGGGTATTGCTTGGTACATTCAGAATTGGGATACTAACATCCTACCAATATCCTTAGCAAGGCAGTGAGTGTGGTACAGGGGAGAAGGAGGGCAAGGGAAAAACTAAGTCTGATTTCTTTTGCATTAAGTTTAAACTGACAATAAAAGATTTGAGAGTTGTTAAAAAGCCAACATGACAGAATGGATGACAAGATGAGACTTGTTAATGTCACAAAGGTGGCCTGAGGAGATAAAGATGATGAATAATATTGTTTCAATGGGTAAGAACAAAGGCTATTGCCAATGTCTAAAACCCCACTCAGGCAGCAGGAAAGAGGAGGAATACGATGCAGATTAAAGTTTTTTGAAGAAGCTAATATAAAAAGACTGTCATTTTGTTGGTAAAACATTAAGAAAGATGGACTGGCCGACAGAAACTCCAAAGTAACAGAGGTTCAACTCTCCTCAGTAGTGTTTCCAGGATTTTATTTTATCTGTTGCAAATTGCTGCTAACTGAAAACAGACCCAAATATTATCAGTTGTATTGTAAGTATCTAAACTAGGCAACCATTTAAAATACAGTATTTATATTCTTGGGGGGGGGGGGGTTATATTTTTGAACACCGGGTAAAAAGTGCCTTACTACTGCAAACTAAGCCTCTACAGTGAAACAGTTGCTATGGATATTTACAAATAAATGCAAAATACAGAAGTTAACCAAACAGCATCCTGGCATTATGTGCACAGCCACATGAATACCTGAGCATCAGTATTAATGCAGAACACCAACTGCACAAAACCACCACCACGTGAGGCAGACGACAGCAATGAACAGCAGCATTATTGTGCAGCTGAATGGGAGCCTTGCAGCAATGTCTGGAAGAGTTCAGTGACATTACACAGTGCCCAAAGGGCCCACGGATCAATACGGTGTCACTGGAAGTGTCGGAGTTATTACAGCGTCAATAAAAGTATAACAACAATGTCCAAAGCATCAGCCAGTTACAGACGATGTCAATAAAAGTGTGAGGTGAGGGAATGCAATGCACCATCATTAAAGTTGGAACCTCTGCTATATCAGTGTGAGATCTCTGCAATGCCAGCAGAACATTCTGAAATTACTGCGTATTCTCATTTTTACCAAAAGCTCTTCAAGCCTCCCAATGGGCATCAGGTATGATTGAATTATAAAGTACTTTAGTTATCCTAAATGAACACAAAAAAATGAAGTTTGCAGCTACTTCATACTATTCTGTTCTTAAGCACTGCATCCTGGAAATGTGTGACCTGGATTGCCCTCAGTCCAAAAGAGCAGAACATGAAGAACAGAACAGCAACTAAAACTTTTAGTATCCTTTCACAATGAAGCTTAATATAGCTCCTTTATTTTTACAGAATATATACCAAAGGACAATCAATACTTGAATCACTTTCATTTAGTCCTCAGCACAATGCTTTTTTTGGATATAGATCAGTATATTATAATTCCGAGGAAATCCTGAATGGACTTCATTCTGTGTATAACTATGCATTAATTAGGAAAAAACCACTATGGATACTGAATTCTAAACAATTGCTAGAAAATACTAGGCTAGGAAAAAAAGAAGGCAATAAAAACTGTAAAAATTAAAATATTTTAGCATCTACTTCTTTTTAGTGCTAAATAAAATACATGAGAAAGAAAATGTTGCAATTAACTTGTGATGTTTACTTCTAAAGTTTAATTAAATAATCAGAATGTACAAAATTAGAGTTTGGATGCCTCATCTTCCACTCACTGCCTCCATTTGAAAAGACAACAGTAAAAAATGTTTTCAGATACCAGAGAACAGACAATGAAATCACGTTCCAAAAAAGTTAACTTTTAACTGCAGTGTCCTCAGCTTGGGGAGCTGGAGAGGTCTTCAGTTCCAAGAGAACAGACAGAAGTGAGGTGATTTTGGTGAAAAATGTGAGGGGTCTAGTATTTGGTCAGAAAATAACAAAGCTTCTTCAACAAGATACGCCATTTTTATTCACCATCTATTCCAAATATTTCAATTATGACAGTAAGAATAATAATTATCAGTTCCTGTACAGCAGCAGGACAGAGCACCTCAGTGTGAGAAGTACTCAAGAGCTGATTCTTTTTCTTTCTGCTATGAATCTGTTGTTGACATTGCTCAATCTCCACGAACTTTGGAGATTTGATAGATTGTATTTAATCTTCCATTGAGATTGGCTACTGAGAAATGTAAGAGGAGCTTTGAATTTAAGAAGAATTGGCAGCAATGAACAAAATGAAAGATCTTGAAAGATTTCAGAGTTAGAACACCTCATTGCCAGGTACTATCACAAATAGGATAAAGTAATAACTGTAAACACAACATTGTAAATAAAGGTAAAGGAGTAGAGGATCATCTCCCAAAAGCTGAACCTAGATTAGATATTCATTATTATCCACATATTGTAATCTTCCCTCTATTTGCAGGTGAAACTTCTAGAATTAATTTCATGCATTATTACACCATTCCAACATCACATTGCTTTACATATTACTATTTCTTTTCCAACGTACTGCAATTGCAATAAAAGAATGCAGTAACATAGCCATTTCCTACAAACAAAACCATGCAGTACAGGCTGTATGCTTTAAACCTCTGTGTATAAAACACAACACTGAATTTTGACTCTAAGGTGCTTTATTTTGTTTGTTTGTTTTCTGTCATGTCTGCTAATTAAGATAGATGTTAACTAGATGGCACTGTGTACTTGAAGGACTGAGCATGAACATTTGCTGCCTCCTTAATGCCCAAGTCCTGCATTCCTTCAGCTCACATCCATCACAACAGGACTGCCAGGTGAGCTGACTGTCACTCCAGCCCAGGCTAATAGATTCTCCAGCGGCTTTTGGTACAGCTGATGTCATGATATTAAAACTCTGCACCTTGGAAATGACATAACACACATAGCTGAGACTTGTCAGCTCCAGGTAATCAGACGCTGTTTGGTTTCAGAAGCAGATGCAGATGAGACTGGCAACAAAAATATGCAAATCACAATGGTCCCTTGTCAGCACCACTGTTCCTACCTCTAATGGCCCTCGTAGAAAGTCTGTTTGCTCAGCTCCTACTTCCAGTGCTACATCGACAGAAGCAAAGGGGCGGCTGGCCATCTGCTGTCGCTCCCGCATAAGTTGCTGATGAGGAAAAAATGATGTTTTAACAAAACATTAAAAAATGCACCAGATATCAGTCTGCCCTACTGTACCTCCCATTAAAACATAATGGAAATAGCATGCACACAGTCATATTTGTAGTATCAAAGTGAGAAAGTTATATTGAATCATAATCATCATCTATGTTTACTTGAGAAATGAGCACAGAAGGTTATGATGCCTACAAATGGCCTTTTAGCTTGAACTCTGATGAAATCTCCAAATGAAAGCTTCCCTAACTGACTGTTCTCTCTAAATAACTTTGCTATTTGTGTAAGTTGCAAGCAAATATAGGAAATGGTTGAAGTCTAATTCTGCTGATAACACATGCATTAGAACACTTGCCAAAGCCAAGTCCACTTGGCCTTCAAATTTTCATATTTCACAACTAAGCCAGATGGAGTTAATAGTGTCAGGACTCAATTTTATGCAGTATCTTTTCTGCAGTTACTTTCATATGAAGAATAATGTGTCAGGATTGGAACTCTGCACCAGTATATTAGAATACACTCAGCTACACTCACAGAGCTTGTATAATCCCTTCCAATCATACCACTGTGCACAGAAGTCCCAAGCAAAACCACAGAGTTAACTCATATTTCTTCCTCAGTCTGTAATTATAATGCTTATTAAACCATGATGAATAAAAATGATGACCAGCACTAGATATTACAGATCTTACTTCGCTGGTTCAGTGCAGCTAATGAAAGCATTATTAAATATTTAAGGTGAATGAGTCGTGCAATTCAAGTGGTGTGTTGTTTCTTCAGCTGAACAGGATGTCACAGAATCTTGAAGAGACAAAACGCTTGCAAAAATGATTTATTAGAAAAGATCTGTTTCATTTTCTTAACGGTTTTCTCCCTGTTATCTCTGGAAAGCTTAAAACATTAGAAAGTGGTGCCTGAATGTAAATGACACTGTGACATACTGCTCATAAAAGCCTTTGAAATAATAAAAGGTATGCAAACAAATATTTGCTGGCAGCTTACTAATAAACACTCCTGATTTAAGGTCTGTTACAAAGCAACAAACTCTTTTCACAATGCCTCTTACACATTTTGCCTCGACTTGCATTTTAAGGTCATCTCTACAAATTTAAAGATGCACTTGTAACATGAAAATCAAACCAGAACAGTTGTCTCTCAGTGCACAGCCAGTACCTTCCCAAGGTCTGGATTTTATAGCCATGCAGTGTGTTTGGCAGCAGCACCTGCACAAATGGGCTCCCAGTATATAACACCAAGAGGGCAATCAGTGTGTCTGCGGGCAAAACTGCAAGTTTTATATCGAGAATAAATAAAAGCCAAGTATGAATATCTAGATAGTTAAGAATTATGTTTTTAACCCTTTACTTCAACATGAGACTGGTGGCCTCTGTCTGGGATTTACATCAGCATGGATTTGCATCAATACAATTCACTAATAGATTTTAAAGCTGGAAAGAACTACTATGACTCTCCAGTCCTACCAACAACTTAGCAAAGACCCCAAAAACTGAAAGCATAAAATACGGAGTCACTACATCCTAAAATCACTACATCTAGCTGCTTCTCCTCCTAAAATATCAAAAATTAAAGAAAACACTGTTACTAGAGCAGTCCTGCCACATGGAACTCATTACAGTATTCTAAGTCTGCAGAGCTATTGGCAAGTGCTTACTTTTTAATGGGAAACCAAACACTGTTTCAAACAAATAGAATCGCTTGGGGAAAACACTTAAATGAGCAGAACAACCTATGCTCCAAATGCACATACTATTACTTAAAAGATTTATGTAATGCAATTATTAAGAAATGTATATTTGATATGTTTTTAAGGCCAATAGCTTTCTCCCCCTCTTCTCCTGGTCAGGCATTCAGTAAAACCTTTCCATTCACAAGACAGTCACTGTAATTTTGATAGTCTGCCATTTGAAAAGAGTACTACAAAGATTCTTAATTAGCTCTGTAAACAAGAATGAAAACTTTAAAATGTTCAGTTGCCCATAAACCGCTGCTGATTTTGGCAGCTGAGCATTGCACATCAAAGATAAGTGCTTTGCTCAAAATGCTGCTGCTTTCCCTTCAGCACTTGAAAGCTCCCTGTAAGGTGCAGGACAGGAAAAACAAGATGCAATGAAGAGAAATACAAGATATTATGATGTTTAAAATCAGTTTTGTGGCTGGAAAAGGTCACTGCCTCCCAACAATCTGCAGCTGTCCAGGTACTGATATTGGGAAAAAGTTCTAGAACTTCCAGTTTTGGGGAATTCCTGCAACTCACCCATAGGGCAAGAAACATGGAAAATCTCTGAACGTGGCTATTATGAGATGGGTGAAAAAGGTCTTCCTTAGCTTCTTGTTAGGAGTCAAAGAGATCAAAAAAATCCCAAAACCCCACACAGATTTCATCATAACTGAGGCAGAACAAACATGAGATAGTGGAAAATGAAATTACAATGCTGTTACTTTTATATACTCTTGCAAAAAAAAACAAAACTGAATTTAAAAATCACAGGAAAAAAAAGAAAAAAACCCCACACTTCTCCTGTAATTTGGGACATTCAGTTGGAGACATCAGGTAGACAGTATTAACATGTAATATTTAAATATTTTATCACAAATTTGATTTTTAACATTCAGAATGCAGGCACATCTCTAAATATTCGCTTAAAAGCATGGGAAATTAAAAACATTTTCTCAGCATAGGACTGAGAAATTCAATGACCATTTATTTGACTGAGCAGACAACCAATTTCAAGTTCTACCATAATTTTAAATCTCATTAAGCAAAAGATTATTGACAAGATTACTATTTTAGGCAACTCTATTATTTTGCAGCAATTCCAAGGTATTAATTTATATCTTACTAAAGAGTTTTTCATGTAAAGTATAGATTTATAGTTGTCTTCGGTGAAGAACTGTAAGATGCTAGGACACTATAAATTAGGTCAATTTCTCACTCAACACCCATATAATTTGAAAACATTTCTTAAAAACCCAACCATTTTGGCATAATTATTTCCCTGTCATGGAAATACACATTTCAGCTGATTTTGCACAAACATGTAGACATCTTAACCCACAGATTATGGTAATTTTGAGTTTTGGTGTCCTAGTCAAATAAGTATTTTGAAATAGGACCTGCTTTCCCATCTAGAAGTGTAGCACAAGAAAGTATTTGCCTGGGAATGCAAATCAATTTTACCATTGATCAAAAAAAATTCTCCTGGGGGATACTACTCCTCTGATCAATGCACTTTGGAGTAAATGAAAGCCTTCCATGGCATCTTGTATAAACCATTATAAGGAAATGTATTCGTTGCAAAGTTCTTATTTAAGTAGAAATGTTTTGATTTTATTTTGTCTCGGTTGATAACATCGCTTTCAAAATATTTTAATGCCTATATTGTATTCATGTACAATAAAACAGTCAATGCAAAATACATATTACAGTGAGTTAACATTAACAGAACACAATATTTCAGCAATCTCAGGCTGACATGTTTCAAATCCTTTGTATTTGAGGAAATGTTACCATTTCTTCTTTTTTTTCTTTTCTTTTCTTTAAGACTTGCTCTCTCATGTGGAATTGGACACTGTTCTTCTGACTAGCACTGCTTTTCTGTGCTCTTCACCTTCCAGCATAACTGCCCTGGAAAAGCCCTAATTGGAAAAAATCTAATAAAGTGCACGAGGCGTTAGGAAGTAGGACAGGTGTACTCTCTCTTTGTTATACAGCAGCAGAAATTCTTGAGAGACTGATAGATTAGGAGAGCTGAAAATGATGAGGTCGTTTCAGTGCCACAATAGGATGAACAGAGCAATCCTTTCAGAGATCCTCATTGCTGTTTGGCACCTCTAATGGGCTCCTGGGGCAACCAAAAGTACCTGAAATGTGCCATAAGTGTGCACTGACCATCATGAACGCCCGAGGGCACAGCTGGACAGCTGGGGTGGGGCAAGAGGGGGAAAACATCAGCAAAAATGTCCAGGAGACTTCAGACTGCTGAACAGAGCCAGGAAGTCTCAACACACCATTCCAGAAATAAGGATGTTGGAGTTGAAAAAGTGTCTGTTATTTTAAGAGCAACAACTGTCTAGGTTTTCTGGCTTTTCTTCCTTCACACCTTAGATGGGTTTGGTTTTTTTCCCAGCTCACATCACTATCAGTGATGTACCAGGACATCTATGACTTTGTCAAGGTGAGTATTCAAAACCAGGAAAATGGTAATTCTGCATCTCTCTGAAAACTGCTGCCTAGTCCAGTGCTGCACGACCCTCCTAGTGACAAGGATTTTCCAAATGTCTCATTTGAAATTCCTATTCTGCTTATTCATCCCTCAGCTCTGACTTGTCTGCAGTTACAACTTGGTCACCTCCTTTCCTGCTTTTGTGCTGTCAGCTGCTGATGGGAGTAACATCCAAAGGCTACAAGAGAAGTGTTAACAATGCCATGTATTAAATCTGAGTTTTGTAGAAAAAGTATTTGCCATGAGAAAAAATGTCAAAACCTCGCAGAGAGTTGCACTGACGAATTTCTGATCACACTGCATTTGACAAGTTCCAAGGCTTAAAAAAATTAAGAATATATGTAAATGGACAGCCCTGCAAAACCAGAACCTCTCTAAACAATGCAATTCACCCATTCATTGAATATTCTTGAGGTTCCTTTACTGCCACATCCAATCAACAGAAGTAATTTACATGGACTTACACAGATCTGAGTGGATCACAGATATTTTAGTTAGAAACACAATTTAGTTTTCTTTCCAAATCTTAAGTTCTCCTTTTCAAACTGAATTATACATAGTGATATTTCAATGAAGCTCTGATTATTCACTTTAATTTGCACAAGACAAAGCTTGCCCTCTCTGTAAAATTTCTCATTGTAACTATTGGTGTTGAAAACCTCTTTGGATTAAATTGGCTATTTACATGGCTGGAAAGGAGAGCAATTTCTCATTTATATGTTGAATAAACTATTTGATTTGGTTGATTTCCAAATCAGCTGCTTTCACTGGAAAGGCACATCACAGTCATTAAACTTTTTTGTTGGGTTTTAGTTGAAATAAGCTCACCATGCCATGACTGCAGGAGATACAGTGATTTTTAGAGATGGATAAAAGCTGGCATAGGAAACCAAGCAGCAGGAATAGCCACAGTTATGACAGTCGTCTGACAATCTGGATTCATTCATTCTCTCCATCATGAACTTGCTAAACAATCATTTCCCTCTGCCTCATTTCCCACCGTGCTGAGTGGAAAGTTCCCCGAGACAAGAGTGCGCTCAGGTAGGCAATGAGATATTACAATGATGGACACAGTATAACATGCTATTTGCACTGCAAAATAGACTCTGTGGAAACTTCCTGAGATACCAGTGCCTATTCTGTGTCACTTTCTTTTAAAATTGCCTGAAGAAAAGGTGCTCTCAGGCGTGTGCAAAGGTCTGTCATGGGAAAAAAATGAGAGGAGTTATACTTTTTGTCCTAGGTTTATACTGAATAAAATTAAGGGTTATTTAAACTAGACATAGTCCAGCAAACAACAGCTAAGACATACTTAAAATACAGTGTACACATCCCAAAAACATAACAGTTCCAAAAGGTCAAGTTTTTATGTATCCCTTTCGGAAACCAAATACCAGTCGTCTGCAATTTCCCTTGAACAAATCAAAAATGAGAAAAAAAGATGAGCCCTGAAAAGGTCATTTTGTTGCTAGATCCAAGGAACAGATATTTAAAGTATTGCACATTAGCAAGCAAAGAGCAAAATGTGAATCTACTGTGACTTCAGGTTTTGGAACTTTTTGATACTGGAATAGAATTCCCATCTCTAAAGCACTGAAAATGGAACCCTGGGCGATGCTCATTTGCCAGTAATTGATGGGGGATCATGTTACAATGAGGTTGTGTTTGATCCTTTATATATTTTTCCCTAAAGATTATTTTGGCATGGGGAGATTTTTTGGGGGGGCTAAGAATCAATAATAAACTCAGAATTCAATTTACTGCTTTAAAATTTAAGAAGAGCTAAACAAGACCTAATCCTATTATCTCTTTCACTTAGATCACTGTGAATGCATGTTGCACATTTACACAGATCTGTAACCATGAACATTTTAAAGGTCCCTAAAGATGTACCTAAGTCTTTCTATAGGCCTTGCTAACCCCAGAATTGTGCTCTTAGCCCTAATCAAGTGGGTTTAAAAAAATCCTTTCAGCAAACTGTTGAGTATTTTGCTGTTAGCTACCAGAGCCATTTTCAGTTGACAGAAAATGTCTAAAAATGCTCATTCTGCAAAATAATTCTGTGTACAGAGAAAAGAGCCAGATCAACTAATTATAGATGTTGAAATGTTTCCACAGAAGACATTCTGTAATTGCCTAAGGACAGTTATTTATAAGTGAATATATTAAAACATGTCTTAAAATTATTTCAGAATAAGAAACAGAGATTCAGGTATTGTATGGTGCAAACTACTCCTCGGAACTCTGTCATCTACAATGGTGCCACATAAATAATGCTTTCAAAATGTTTCCTAAAGAACTACTTGAAAACGTAACTACCGTTTTTTGTAAGTGAAATAGAGAGTGAAAGTTCCTTACAACAACAAAATCTCAGCCTTTCTTATCAGCATTGTTAAGCCACAGCCTTTTGACATGAGGCACTGTGAATATTATCTATTACTAACACAACTGTTATAAACCAGCTTCAGTTACTTAGCTTAAAAAACAGATGTCAAGCTAGTAATTCCCAGCTCCTAAAGTAATTCAAATTGCTTTGAAGACAGTAAACGTGGTCTGAAGAAAGAAAACTGGGTTTAAGTGGTACTGTGAGGTCACTTCATCCACCCCTGTGCCTTGGTGCTACACAGTGGCAGTGTGATCATGATTCTTCTGGCAGATGTATGATTTTCAAAAAGGCCACAGTGGTGGAAGTTCCACAGTCCCTCCAGAAGTCCAGAGCACCTGATGGTCCCCCATCCTGGAAAAGTCTTCACTAAAATCTAAATTAAATCTCTGTGCTGAAATTTAAGCCAATTGTTTCTTGCCCTGTCTGCAGCAGAGACCATTCCGTCGACAAGTGAGGAGAAATCTCTCCCAAAACTCTTGCGTGCTTCACGGGAGTTCTTTATAAATCTGAAGTTTCCCTTCAGCCTTCTCAAGTGTAAATAAATGTGGGTATGTAAATGTTATCTCAGCACTGCTGCTCCCATTTTCAGTGCTCCCTTCTGCCTCTTAAGTCAACACCAGAATCAGATCCCAGCAGAAGCCCACTGGATGCACCTTTCCCTTATTACAATGAACAACTCAAAACTAACGACTCCAAGAATACACTTTGACATTCCCTTTCTATTTGTCGGAAAGGTCTGTTCATCTGTTGTATCAAGAAGTTGGGTTTGACTCAACAAGATTTGTGCTTGAGAAAACCACTAAATTCCTCTCACGTATTTGCTTTTTTTCTACATTCCTATAGATCATGTAAAGATTGTTAATCCCAACAGATTCCTAAGAGTTAATGATAAATTGGCTGGTGCCTAATTGCCCAGCCCTTCCTTTGCCCTCTTGTTTTCTAAAATAGGAATTATCACTTGTCATACCTGAAATCTCAGAACCCTGACAGGCTCTGGGATCACATATGTGCTTAGTCAATTCTCTAAACACGCTAAAATAAATTTAATCAGCTTTTGAAATCTGAAAATATTTAGCAAGTTTTTCCTACCCATTTTTCTACTTTACTGCTTGATATTGTACCCCATTTTCACTGTAGGTACTTAAGAACGTTTTTAAAGAGGCTCTAAATAAAGCACAGAGTTCCTATCACAGAGAATGTTTTAGAAAAAAAAAAAAGCAGTGCACATACTATTACTTTAAAGAGAAGCTAAAGTGCAAGACAAGAACATTTTAATTTGCAAACAATGTCAATGCATTTTTTAACCTACAAGACAAAAAAAGGGTAGACACTGGATTTGCTTATGTGAACTGACGTGAAAAGTTGCAGTCCAAATTATAATGACTGAAATGGAACTATGCCAGTTTATAAAAAGCTGGAGTTTCTGAAATGTACCTGGACCTCGGGCCCCACAGTGACTTCAGGTGATCAAAATCTCCAAATTTTTTTTTTCCAGATGACATTGATTTCAAGGCTTATATTTAGTTTTCTTTTTTAAAATTAAATTGTAACATATAAAAAATTCTAAAGCAAGAGAAATAATAATACTGAGCAGGAAAACTGGGCTGCACTCCAACAAAGGTGAAGTTTGCCTTTATTATTGCCTCTAATTCTTTAAAACAATCTATTATTTGAGATTACCGGTACACTGATAAAGTGACAATGTAAATTAAACTTTTTAAGTGCAGCACCACTGACGATCATACAACTATTCTAAAGGGATCCTTCAGCAGCTCCTTAAAGCACAAATGATATCACCATTAAGGAAGTTAAACTGGTGATGTACCATGACTGACTGATGCCTTTAAATGCTTTCAAGCTTTAATCCTTAGCATATTAAGCTGAATAACCATCATTATCACTGCTTTGCAAAGGGGACCAAAAAGAGGTGCATTAACCAGGATTCCTGCCTGTTTTGGGATGGAAATGCCCTGACCCACATGAATCCTCAGTGTAAGGAGCTTTGCTGAATGGTCATGCTACAGTACCTGGTGCTACTGGCTTAGGTGAGCAAAGGTCTTCTATGCAATCCTTACAAATTGAGACCCTATGTTGCATGGCTACCAGCTCCTTTTTTATTAAAAATGAGCCTCATTTGTAGCTCAGCTGCTGCATCCTGTAGAAGTTTTGATACCCAGTGTTTTTTCATAACCATCCAGTTACAAATAATTAGTAAAGACAGTTTTAACTTACAGCCAGAATCAGAAACAAGGTCTGCTAACTCAGAATGTACAGAAATTCCTTATAACAAATCCCATCCACTTGGCATTTTCAGCGAGAAGGGGCTTGGCTAATCAACACAAAACTAGGATACTAATCTGAAATCTGGGTGCTAGCCAAAGAAATATTCCAAACTTCACAGATTTGCTCACCATACGAGGTGCATTCAGGTCAGCAAGAATTTGGCACACAGTGCTGGTGGGAATGGCATGTGGGCACAGCCAGCTCGTGTTGTGCAGGGGAGCAACAGGCTCTGAAACAGATGCAGTTCTGCTGTCTGAGCAGAGTAATAATGTGAATTAAAACAGCTCTCCTTTGTTCATGTTGGTTCTGTTTGAAAAAACTCGTTTAGCAGAGGTGAGATGCTACATTCTTAATGGAGGTTGCTCAAGAATCCTTGAGCAGTAAGTTGATGAAAAAGCTTTCAGCTCCTGCTAGAGAACTAAGAAATCAAGGCCATTGAGCATCCCTTACCTTTGAAAGAAACCAAGGAACCAGGACAGTTTGCTCTGAGTTTGAATATCTTGAAGAGGAAAGCACAAAAATCAAGAAACTGGTGATGGCAGAAAGTCTGAAACTTGTAACATTTCTTTGGAGAATTATTTTAAGAGTTGAAATGCTATCCAGCAAGCAACAGGGACGAGAACCTGTCTAATCTAAAATATTACAGCTGTGTCAGAATTTCAGAAATAGAGGGTTTTCAAGCATTAAATACCCCAAAAAGTTTAAAATTCAGTTCTGAAGTAAGAAGCACGTTAATTCCAAGACACTACCTTGGCAATATCTGTGGCAGCAGAAGTCAGGTTGCCATTCTATGAATCTTAGTAATTTTGTGCCCAAACCAGCTGCAAACAAGGAAACCTGGCTTTCCTAGTAGTGCTCCTACAAGGGATTGCACCAGCCTGTGTGTGTGCATACTCTACAGATTAGAAAGAAATACTGTGAAGAAGTTAATCCCTCACTGCTGCTACACTGAGACTTCCAATATAAAAGTGACAGAGTGTAAATCAGAGTACCCTGGCATTTTGAGCTCCAGTCAGACTGTTTCAAGAGGGAGAAGTGAGACGATTTAGAGTTCATCAATTATATCACATCAAATTAGCCTCTATCACAGGCTTGGCTCGACAGCTTTCATCTATTTTAATTTACAACAGAGAGGACAGCCAAGTACAGCATTGTGGCAATGACACAGTCAGAGGGAAGCACAGCATTCTTGTGTCACAGGAGTGCAAGGCTTGTCTGAACAGCCACTTCAGCTGGGTCAAACACTCCAGCCACGTTCAGTTTCTTTCATTTGCTTTGATCCAACAACCCCCATGCTCATTTAAGGAAGCAATGTGCTAAACGTATTTTTAGCAGTTCTGCAGTCACTGTCTTTCTCCAGACTCTGTTCTGTATACATCCACCTTACACAGTGATTTACCTTTGCAGTTAAATCCTTAAAATAGATGAGTAGACCACTGGAATGCTATTGTAACTGTATGTGGATAGGACATAGGTTAGCTATCTTAAAGCAAAATCACTATCAGTAAATTGTTGGAATTTGCCTTCCAACTGACAGACATTAAATTTGAATTTGCCATGGTTATTTGAAGACAGTGACAGTGCAATAACTTAAATCACAGTGAGGCACAGGAAAGCACTGAAAGACCTTACACAGATATAACTTCACAAACTATTTTATATTAAGAATTCATCCCTTCACTATGGATGTGATCACAAGCACTGTGCATCATTTAAATTGCTTTTTAGAGGCTTACATGGATTCAAACTGAAAATGGGCCTCGTGCTAGCACTCTGCATAGTGGGGAATTTGCACAGAAAGGATGAAAAGCCAGCTTTACTGTTTCTACCCATAGTAAATCCTAAGAAAGAAACAAAAAGGCAGTTTTCCACACAGCATCCAGCTTCCCTCCTCTCCTAAAACCCTTCAAGTTTTTTGACAGGCAAATGAAAGTAGGAATTTTAAAATGCATATATTGCAATGATTACTTCACCAGAACGAGCAGGGTCTTCCAAAAGTATATTTCCACACAGTGTCTGTGCACATTTGAATTATGTACATATAGCTTTTACCTGCCTTCCTCTAATATGGCCCATTTCCAAATTAAATACTGCAAGCTTTAGGCAACTCAAGGTCATCTTTCCCACTCCTTTACTTCCTCCCCAAGCTTGACTTTACTGGTACGATTTTAAGTAGTGAACTACTAATAGGATTTTTATGGCAGTCTTAAAGGTTTTTTTTTTTATAATGGTATCAGATTAAAATGCTTAGGGACAAATAAATTATCAGAATTACTGACTGCTAGTTTTTAGAAACCCTCATGTGATATTAGGAGAGATTAACTCGAGCGAAAACTGAAGAGAGTGTATTATATTTTACCTGGAATCTTAATTGGCTCCCTCTTTTTCTATGCAGTCTTCTACAGTTTGTATAAAGAGCAAAAGAATACAACACAATATATTCATGACTTTCCTCTTACAAAACTGAAAGCATCAGACATTTTTATATTCTGCCACAGTGTGTCCCATTCTGCATAAGAATCTTCTACCTGCATTAGAGAGAGCCCTAAATTTTTCAACAGTGTGGACTTGTTTTTTGCTATTGTTTCCAGCTGGATTGGTTTAAAATAGGAACCTGCTACGTGTTAATGGTTTTTTTTAATATGGGCATCTGCTAAATGCTTTCCAATCTACACCACCATAATGTGTGAGACAGCTGGAATTTCATTAATTGAAATTTATTTACCAAGAAAAAAAGCCAATAACAACCTCAACTGAGAGACAAAAGAAAACAAAGATATTATCTATGAGTCAAAGGTGCCACACATCTCAATGACTTTCCTCAACAGACCTATATTTATCACAGTGCATGCAAAGCAAGGATTTGCCCTCAGGAGCTCCTTAAAAAGAGCATGACAATGATGATTTGGCTAATTAATTTCCCCTACATATTTAGAGTTGAGAGAAGTATTCTAAAATGTAATGCTCAAGCCCTTCAAAATGAGTTTTGATTTTCTTACTTGAGGCTGTGGTGGTTGGTTGATTATTAACATGGAAAAAGATATTTCTTGATTACACTAACTGTCATTTAAACAGATGCGTTCTAAAAACGCGTGTGAATCAAAGATAATTTTCACCTCTGCAGAGATACATTTATATTCTCTCTCCCATCTAACTGGGGACCAAGCAAACCTTCTCTATTTTCATCTGGGTAAGGATCCCACTCAGCATTAGTTCTAGCACAGGTTCAAAATGCGAAATGCCAGCAGGGAAGCCTGGGACATAGCAGGAGGCAGCTCCTTTCTGGGAAGCAAAGATCAGACTCCTGTCGGTTAAGGCGAGCTGAAAAACCAAAAGTATGTGAAGTACAAGAGCAGTGGTGGGATGGATAACCTGAAAGGGTTCTCTGATCCTTCCCTGCACACATAAATGAGGTAGACTACAGAAGTCAATAAAGGTACTACAGGAAAAACTTCTGGATAATGACACTGCTGTTTCCCTGCACTTGGGGAGAACTTTCTCCACCACTTCAATGCTTTTGGCACTCCTTGAGACAAACTGTGCAGATCTGGCACTGGGAATGGGCTGCACTGCTAATAGGTCCCAAACCCTCAGCTAAGGCCATCAGGAGAGAAGGATGTTTTTCCTCACCACGTTAGGAGGGGTTTGCAGCTTCTCATGCACTAGGAAATCTCTCTCTGATTTTTTTAATGCAGCAATCCCTTACACCCAAACTGCACGCTAGTGTGGAAAACTCCACTGGGAATTAGGGGCAGGGAGCCTGGCAGGGCTGAAAGAGCAGCAGCAGCTGTGATTTCTCTTATGTGCAACTTTAGTATTTGTATCAGGAGAAGGAAACGTGAAAATCCAGCAGCAAAGACTCCTTGGTGATAGGCAAAGGGAGACTGAACAGTCCCACTCAGTGGATTATTAAACTAAGCATTATTGAATTATAAATATACACAGCCACAGGTTACTCTAACCATGTTATGTCCTATATGGCCATGTTTTAGGGTCAGTACACAGGAGTTACTTTTACCTGGGTAAGTAGCTCCAAACAGGTCCCTACAAATAATTTGGATATTTTTGGGGATTGATAACATTAATTTTTTCAAACTTCTACCTGGTTAAAAATGCAAAGAATCATATTATCCCTACAGGTAATTTCTTCAACACTTCAGGAATATTCAGAGAAAGTAGAAAACATTTTATATTTTTGTTTTTTATATATATATATTTAGCATGAAGTTACAATTGCCAATATCCATGACTCAAATACAAAAATCCACTTCATAGAAGAACTCCAAAGTGGCTGTTTGACATTTACTGCTTTGTCCATGCTCAAACACAAAAGGTGGGCAAACAGCACTAATAAATTTGGTTTCAGACAGGTTTTGCACTTACAAAATTTCAATTGAAAGAATACAGCCTTATTAGAAAACAAAAATGCATAATTTTGAAAGAGGATTTGAGTATTTGCCTTGTTCCCTAATTTATCAGCATTTTGATTCCCTTCCATTTGATGAATTCTGATGAATGAGTCTTATGATTTCAACAGTAAAAGTTTGCTTGCAGTTATATTTCACTGGCCTTTAAAATAACATGCTTTCATTCCTGTCCTACAGGCAAAAGTAATTTCTGACTTTCTCAGTCTTTGATGGAGGGAAATTTTGACCTAATTTGCTGAAACTTTAAAGGCAAAAGATGTCAACAATTCTTAAACATGTTTTTTTAGATGCAAGTGCAACAAAAGGTGCTTCAATAAAAATCAATAAATTAAAATTGTGAATTATCAAATTATTTTCTCTGCAAGTGGAACCAGTCACATGCAAAAATCCTCCCCTTTGGCTGTACCAACATTTTAGATACACAGTGAATATACCAATAAACAATTTGAGACTATTTATGTTTTTCTATATCATATCAGTTGGTATCAGAGTCCTCATGGGATTTTTTCTGATAAATGAAAGTTTCTGAAATATACACCCTAAGATGTCTTCTTGTCTGTCATATCTCTTCCTATGCTGAAAATAAAATAAGTCCCTTTTTGAGAGCCCAGTATTTCTTACAATCAGTTTATATAAGCTCCAACATGGATTCAAAAATATGGTTTTATTTTAAAAACTCTGGCTTGTTTGATTACAAAAGTACAGTTTATACTGGGTTTAGTACTCAGAAATGAATGGTTTGTACCTGAATTAGTTCAGAGAAAAGAGAAAAAAAGTCGTTGGAATTCACAGACGCTGGAGCACAGCTTGAGCTACTTAGTCCTCATTTCTTCATTTATATTCAATGAATCAAGGCTTAGTGCAGCTGAGTATCTCAATTATTATTATTATTAAGTCCCTGCATTCTAACCACTTTCACACACAGAGAGATCAGGTCCTTCCCTAATCAGGTCCTCCCTAGTTTTCAGAAAACATGAAACCAAGTGTGAGCCACACTGAGAATAAGATTGACACCACTCAAAGTGACAAGGTCCAAGTTATGCTAAACCAGAACAGCCTTCCATACCTTGCCAATGAAAAATCCCCACTGTTTAGTTCTCATTTAATGATAAATTCTGATTTGTTTTTCTGATACATTTGAAGTTCTGTTTCTGAAAACATTACTGCCTTCAGTCATGCATACATAGGCAACATGGAGACACGGAGCTTTTATTCTAAAGTTTGATTCCCTTTCTCTTGAGCATTAACATAACAGAATATTTAAGTAATTAGAGGGATTTGCATAAAGGAACACTCTACAATATTTAGAAGCGGATAAAAAACAGGTAAATCTTATGGAATACAAATGCTGCCTTTACATTTTCACCCACTGCCCATATTGTGTATCTAAATAGTTCAGTTTGGAATAACTAGAATATTAAATAAATTCTTTATATTCAATGTAATGTAAAATGTATACTGAATACAGTTATTTAAGCAGCCACACCAACACATGTAACAATTATACCAGCATTTACTGCAACTACAATAGGAAAGGACAGCAGGATGTTGGCATTATTCTTTCCCACAGTGTACTGGGGGTTGTTTCAAACACTGAGCTGGGTCTAACACAGAAAAAGTGATTTTTTTTTTTTTTNATGTATGCAAAGAATTTACATACACAGAGGTGAAATCCCAAATTTCATGTATTCTATTTAATTCCAACACACGTTAGGCTTTCCCAGCTGAGTGAACAGGACTTTTTAATATAGCTGGAAAGTCAACTGAAGGATCAAGTTGGCAACAGAATGCTGGACAAGCCAAGAGACCTGTAAGCCAGTTTCCTCTTCCAAAAAGGTGTCAAAATACACAACGCAGAGCTACCTGGAATTACAGCACCTTCTGAGCATTTCAGAGATCAATGCTCGCCTGGCCCAAACCAAAATAATTCCATTTTTCACTCACTCATTGGAAAATGCCCCTGAAATATCTCATTTCTCATACAAAGCTGACACCTAGCAAAAAGAATATTTTTGAAAAGAAAAATAAGCAATTTCGTTTAGTAACCTATAGTGAGAAACATTTAGTGTAGGGATCACTGCCATCATTTCAGGGATTTTACTCATGCTGTGCATAGTTTGAAGTCATTCAGAAATGTTTTTGATCCTAAGGTGCGTCAAAGAATTACAGGAATTCTTATGCAGAAAATAAACAAAACTGAACTGTGTGAAGTAAGACAGAGGCGCGATGAGAGATGACACACAGTTTACTGAATTTACTCTGAGATTTTTTTTTGCTACTTTTGTATTTCCAGACAATGCTGTGGCCCTTTAACATACAAACTGCAGATTGGTCGCTGTGACTCAGCTGCACAAAGCAGCTCTTTCATTTTTCTCTCCTGGGGCACTCCTTGTCCAGAAGCTAACTCATTTCACGTCACCCCAGCTGCCACTGGCAAGCTCACCAGCAGTGCAGAGGATTCGAGCTGTGATGTGCCATGAAGCAAAAATAGAGGCTGGACCTGCAGTTTATTGAATGCAGAAAGGAATTCTAACACCACTTCACCTGGACATAAATGGCATTTACATTTCAGAGTGTAAACCTCTATCTACAAACCCAACGTGGGTCATCAATTTCAGCTTCATTTCTCAACATAAATATATCTGTTTAAGAGAAATGCTACCAGAGATGGTACTCTGTATTTATATATATACACACACATAAGTACATGTGGCTCAATACAGAATGCTTTTTCAACAGTTTCATGCAATTTCTAATAAAAGATCCAATTTTCAGCCATATTAACAAACCAACCTGCACACCATGTTGTCACAAACTCCTCAAACAAGTGGGCATAACTTGTGGGCATATTGCTATTTCTGCTTAAAAAAACCTCAAGGCTATGATGCAAAACCTTGCAGACATCCACCATGCTTAGGATATGTGAAAGTCTCCTTAAAAACCTGAATTTCCACAGAGGGGGTTTTGGAGGGCTGTGCTTTAGGACAATTGTACCAGTGCACAATACAGAGCTTGGCTGCTGTGTTTCCTAATGCAAAATGACAGGGGTACATTATTTGCCACATCAGGAAAAGCTGAAACTTTGCCCTAAGGCAAAACATCCTGAGTCATAATTATTCAATTACCATGTTTAAGATCATCCACTGTTGTGTGAGCACTGTGAAAACGAGAAATAATGAAGTGGGTTACACCAGGTCTGACATTTCACCCTTTCTCTGTCTGATGATGCTCACATTAGGGATTTAGCTCAGTTCTGTTGTATAGGTCTGTGAGGCTTATTTTTATCTCCATTTTAATATTAAACTAGAAAACATTTATGCTTACACGTTATGGAAGTGTTTCATGCTATGTTAAAAAAAATTATAATCTATCCAAAAGAACACGCTTGAAATATTTTTAAAAACATCAAATCTAGGGAGCTAGAGAAATAGAATAATTATTAATTCATTACTATTATTATCAATGAAAACTTCACACACTGATCTGCACAATATTGTACATTTTTATTACAACACACTACTGTGAATATAATCATTGGGGAATGCTATGAAAAAGAGAAATTATAGAAAAAATAATAAAACACCCCCAACACAAAAAAAAAAGAGATTATAACCACAAAAATGTTTCTGTAAAGCAAAAGCAATAACAAATAAAAAATGAATGGAAAATGTTTACAAGGTAATTTCTCAGCTGCCCAGCTCTACAACAGACGATTTAAAACATATTAAATATTGTATGTAACAGAATCCATGGGTAGCAAGACATCAGCTAAGGCCCCTGCCAGAACATGATGCAGGAAGGAGAATTCCCACCCTGGAGCAGCCCTGGGGAGCTCGGGGGGCAGGAGCTCTTCCCCCTGTCCCTCCTGCCTTCCCTTCCTTGCAGAAAATACAGCAACTGGGGCTTCTGCCATGATGGCTCCTCCCTCTCTCTTCTCCCCCAGAAGGGGCAGATTTGGGATGGTTTTGCTCTCCCCTTCAGAAATGGTGGTGGAACACCTTTCTGCACTGCTGCACACCTCCAGCTCCTGGCAGTGCCTCACAATGCACAGGCAGCAGTGGAATCATGGAATCACTGAATATCCCGAGCTGGAAGAGACCCACCAGGATCATCGAGTCCAGCTCCTGGCCCCGCAGAGAATAATCCCAGAATCCCTCCATGTGCCTGTTTTCCAAACTCTCCTCAAGCTCTGGCAGCCCTGGGGCTGTGGCCACTGCCCTGGGGAGCTGTTCCAGTGCTCAGCTGCACTCTGGGTGAAGAACCTTTTCCTGATATCCAACCTAAAAGTTCCCTGACCCAGCTTCAGGCCTTTATGGATTGTACAAGGAATCCAAGCTGTGCACTGGCTGGTGGCAGTGGTACACTATTTGGGTTGGCTCAGCAATTTATTATTCCCTTAGTTTAGGAATAGAGACAACAACAAGAGCAGCCTTTGTTTGATCCCACTTGGGAGCTGCCTGTTGGACCATGCTAGTAGTTCTCCCAGAACAACAACCAAAAAAAAAAGATTTAGTCACCTTCCTAAGAATGGCTTGATAAACATAGAAAAGCTAAAAATTCCCATTCTTCTTCTGCAACTACAGTGAGAAAATACTTATATTTTATACGTTTATATATATATAAGAAGATCTTAATATTTTATTCTTCATGTATAACACTCAAATAGGAAATAAAACCACTGAAAATATATAGAGGATTTCTAGAATGACAAGCTTTACCCAGGATCCACAGACAGGTTGTACCACAGCAGTAAATATTACTCAATACATACAGATATGCACACACACGGCACTCTCCAAAGAAAATAAGGTTTTTAGGAAATTTAATCTGGTTTCTTCCTAGGCGTGGGGCAAAAACTATGTGCATTTTAATAGAATGCTGAGATAAATTAAGACTAAAATAAATATATGTACAGGTAGATGCCTCTATACTGAAGTAGCACATAAAGTGTAAAGCCAAAAAAAGGGGCTAAAAAGCGATTTAGCTGAAGAACAAAGATCTCAGGTATTAATTTACTGCTGGAGTTATGAACTTACACCTAGCACAAGCACAGAAGAATTCCTATGCAAATAGGGAAGATGAGCTAGTCCTACTTTCCCTGTATACGTTCAATAAAAGGCAAACATAATATCATGGGATGAGTAAAAATCTCCTCACCGATTTTTATAGCGAATGCTTTAAAAAACTACAAGCATTTAAAATCCAGCACTCACAGCACAGAGAAGCCAACTGGGACATGTTCTTAAACGTGACACAATCCTTGCCTCTGACATTATCCTGTGAAACATTTATTCAGGGTCCGTGGCTTTTGATAACAGCTCAGCACACTGCTGCTGTTCTCCAATTTATTCTGCACGTTTTTGATCTGCCTGCTGATTATCTCTGAGCCAGTGGTTCAGAATGGGAGTTTTTCCATCCTGTGTATTACCACCAGCAAATTCCTGCTGGAGAAAGGGCTCATCTTCTAACAGCATCCTGGGTGTTTCTAGCAAGACTAAGGCTGCTACAGCAACACAACAAATAAAGGTTTATATGTCAGAATTCACTGCTTGCAGGGATTGAAAAATGACTCTGTTTCTATATGCAACAAAGAAATAAGAATTTTTTTATACCAAACAGGGCATTTGGACACAGAATTAAACACAATGCACATGTGCTTATCAAGGGACTGTGCTACATCAAGCATTAGCAAGTAAAAGAGATGCAATCAAATTGAAGGCTTCCTTATTTTAGGACATGTTACACAAAATCAGAGGTTTGGTTCAAACCTTAACTCTGAGAAAAAGATAAATGTGTATCTGCCTTCACTTAGGGAAGGTCTGTGAATTCTGCCATGAAGAAGGTGAGGATGCCCCCAAGTTATTGAGAAACAAGTTGAAAAGGGAGAAATACTACAATTACATTCACATTATGGTGTTGTGTGAAGAACTTTAATAACAGTAACATGGATGGTGTGTCCTTGCACCATCCATTTTGTAAGACAATCAATATTTATTTAGACAGACTCCAGAGTAATTTGTGTGAAAGGCAGTAATTTGAAAGAAATCACAGCAGTGAAGAACAATTAACAATCCATAGAGGCATTCCTCACTCGCATATTGGCAAATTAAAAAAAAAAAAGAAAAAAAAAAGTGTTTCTAAAAGTTGCCAAAGACAACAGATCAGGGCCTCCTATTTTCAAAAACTGGAGTACTGATACAAAGGCAGTCATCACAAAAAGGAATAGACTAAGACTTCAGTGATAGTTCAGTACTTTTTATTTTGGCAAAGCCAAATGATTACCATTTCTGCTGACCTCCATTGTATATTATAATTTGTTCTTTTTCATTAGCTTTGCCTCAACAGCAGCAGCAGAATGGGAAGCAATGTGTGAAGGCAAGACAAACACAGTTCTAATAAAAGGAAAGTAACTTCCATTTCACCTAACATGTCTGTTAACAAAGCCCCTCCTCACGGATGTTGACTGCACATCATCTATTCACTTTAAAGTTGAATTTAATTATATTATTATTTTTATATACCCTTTATTGCCTAAAAGCCATGAGGCAGGACTTCTCTGCATTAGCTGTTGTGCAAACAAAGGAAAGAGGAGTTTATGGTCCAGAAAGTTTATATTATAATTTTTAAATTTTGATGAAGAGTAAAAGATAATCTGAATGAAGCATCCAGGCATTCAAAAAAAGAAAAAAAAAAGCAGCATTTAGCTATATAATGCAGCTCCTATTACAATTCTCAGTTTGCCTTCAGAAAACACCATTACCAGACACACTGAACATTGCTATAAACTGACAGTAAAGAGGATGAAAATCTCTTTAGGTATAAATGCCTGAACTACTACTAACCTCAATGGAATAATGTCTATTTATAAGAGAGTTCTAATTTACTATCAAAAAAAGGTGGTATCAGGATAAAAAAAAACCCATATAGCCAGACAAAACCCACACACACAGACAACAGACTGTAAATTACTAACAGCCATTAAAAGAAATGTTTTTTCCTATAACTGCAACACTAATTTTACTTCCAACTAAAACAGAAGTAGTAATTACCATTACTGCTCAACTGCTGTTTTCTGGACCCAAAGTCTCCCTGAAGGTTCTGGGTTGGTAAAACAAAATCTAGTGTTGTCTCTGCTTTTCCAAGAGGAGAAATACTGAATTATTTCCCTTTACCATCTCAAGATCTTTACTTGCTGCCTTTAAAGGCCAGCTCTGAATTCAAAACACAATGAACTATCCCTGTACCAGCAATTTCCAAAGTTACTAAGAACATACTCAGGTAAAATACATCATCATAAGTTTCACATATTGATACACTACATTTATATAATTTCTTGACAACACTGACTACCTAATGTAAATGTTATTAAACATTAAAACACAGCATATGATAGTAGCTATTACCTGAACATATTTTTTTGTACTGGTAGAGCTAAACAGGTATTCACCAATATTGAATTTTAAATATAACACTAAACTTGGACTCTATTATAGTCATTAATCAGATTCCCAAATGAATAACAACCACAGGAAAGGATACAGAACTACAGAAACCTTGTGACTCGTGGGATTGTCAAAATTTCAAATTCTGATGAAATACTTTTAAATTCACATCCAGTTTCTACTCTTAAATGAAAACATTACGGGTCTGGTTCTGCTCCCTCATGATGGATTATCAATATTTCTTTAAGATCATTAAAATACATCCTCAAAATGAATTATAAGACGGAAAAAATTGCTCACATGGTCATTATTCCCATTAAGTAACTTTTGAACAAAAGAGGAAAACATTGTATTTTCAGGAATTAAAAAAGTAATAGCAACTTTTAAAACTATGCAAGATAGAATTGGATCTAGTACAAAAAATATTATTTTAATAACCATTTTTTCAGCATGTGCATATAATAGTCTTGAGATTCATCTTTAAAATTACTTTAAGATTTAATAATTATATGTAAGTGAAAATGAACATGCAGAGTGCTAACACCACCACTGGGTGATATCATCTGAATCTATTATTCAGCAGAGCAGAGAAATATCAGGAAATAACTGCCCTGAAAACTCCCATTTTAATTGCTCTGCACAGCCCTGGAAACTGAGTTTGATGCCTACAATATTAAGAGACATATCCAGTTCTGAAAATGAAGCAAAATGGATCAGGCTGATCATAAAGAAATAAGCACTGAGCCAGGCTATGCTAAACCAACTTCCAAACAAATGGGTACAATTTCACTATATATATATACCTAATGACAACAAAAGAAACACATCACATGGGCTTGTGTAGCAGGAAAAGAGTATTTACACTCAGGAGTAAGACATGGGGAAGTTGTTCAAGGCTGGAATAGATCAGGGCAGCCATGAGAGCTGGGGGAGGCAGCCGGGGGTGAGGAATGCCAGAACACACCAAAGGCTTTCAGTTTGTACAGACAAGGATCAGCATTCTGCCACTTTCGAACCCACAGGTGTGATTACAGATAACACTGGGCTGCCATACACACACATCTTTTGTGTATATATCCCATTCTTTGGCACATTTTTCCCCATCTCCCATCAACTTTCCACCTTACAGACCCAGTTGTAAACTTCTTTGTATTGGTTCCATCAACTTCTCACGACATGCCTAGTCTGTGATAAAAAAGTAGTTGACCAATTTTCAAAAACTTAGCAGATCTGTGGTAATAAAGAGTTGTTTAAGTCAATCAGTGCTGTAATGGAGAATGAGCATCAATGAGAACTTCAGGAGTGACTCTTGTCTCTCTGCTATAATTACCAGATCTGTCTAGAGACTAGTTTGTTTCACTGTATGTTGTTTGGAATGTCAGAATGCAAGTACTGGCTGCAGAACAGTAAATCTGGGCCTGAGTGATTAATAAATGCACTTTAAGTTTCACTGTGTGAAAAGTATTGTTGCAATTATTTTTTCATCTGAGTGCCTGTTGTATTAAAGCTTGTTTAGTGTGCCTACAACCACTTGTACAAAACACATTTTAAACTATCATCATTTCATAAAGGGAGAGAGGGAAAAATAAAAAGATACATTATGCAAAAAAACTTGAGATTTCTTTTTTTAAATACAGAAGACACCACCCTTTCTTTTCCCATTCACTAGATTTTACAGCATAGCATAAAGTTGGTTTAAAAAACTTAATTTTAGACTTGAAATAAATTTAGATTCTAAAACAATGGACAGGTATTTTTTAAGCCTGCTATGTAAGCTGTACTGTGTTTGGTTCCATGAAAAAATAACAGGAAAAGTGGATCCTGCCAGGATGAACGTATTACATTGGCATGAGGAAAGGAAAGAACAATGCGGTTGACACCAGCTTAGCATCTGGGGTTAACTGCCAAAAACAATGCATTGCTTATTAGTATCTGACTGAAAAGCTGATCCTCTGTCTTGAGCCACATTATTCATTTGCTTAAGCCAAAAAGGCTCTTCATCAGCTGTCTTGCCTTATGTTCTGATTTCCCTGGAAATGTATGGTAATGAAAGTCCTTCTAACAGATGTTTCTTTAGACTCATTAACTTCTGAATCTTGTTGTTCATTTTTTACACCAAAAGTTGGTTTATTGGAACAAACAATTAGGGGAAAATAGAAAAACACAAAGAGCTTTCGTCATGATGCTTAACTCCAGATACGGAGTGAATACATGCAGATGTTAATAAAATGTGATATTCAGAAATAGTCTTAAGCGATGAGGGAGTTCCCCACATCCCAAGAGACAAAGATACCCTGTGTGTGACTCCCAGCAAAACATCATAAATCATTCCTTACCAAAGACTCCAGTAGCAACTGTCCTGGTTGCTGACAATAACTAAAGGCACAAAGCACTTTGATCGTATTTGCCTGAGGGAAAGTTATTTAGTGAGCTAAAATTACACTCTAGGACTATATAAATACTGCTACAGCAACCAGCTTTGAGAAAAACATTAAATTCCTGATGAATTCAGGAAAAATGACTGAAATAAAACCAGCAGATGAATGAAACATAACTATACTCAGGATTTACTTTATGACACAAGGAACATCCTCAGTGGCAGACATTATTTATATATATATATATATACACCTACACACACACATTCTCAGGCACATGGTGGCTCTTGGGGATGGTGCTGTGCAGTGCCAGGAGTTGGACTCAATGATCCTTGTGGGTCCCTTCTAACTCAACTTATTTAAACTCACCTGTTGAATTACGACCTGAAATTCTGTTAATAAGGGATGGTACAATTTGTTAAAAAAAAAAAAACCAACCAAAACATCCCTGCAAAGATATGTCATGACACTTCATTGCCATGTACAAACTCTGAATAGTTCCACGTTGATAAAAATTCTTCGGGTGTTCTAATATTTTAATATAACATGTGAGACTAAACAAAATTTAAATGTCTTCCCTAGTACGAAGATTTTTAAAATCGCATTTACGCTCCTATAAACCCCCAGATTAAAAAGAAAAATTACATGATCTCATTTGAAGACTGACAGTAACATGAAGCCATTAGCTACATTAAAAAAAGGAAAAGGTATCTTTTCCAACTAAGCTATGTAATAGATTTAAAAAAAAAAAAAATCAATTTAAAAGAACCCCAACTTTAAAATGTAACATAGCAGCAGATGAAATGCAGCTACAAAAGCAATATTTGTCACTTGGTAAAGATCTTCTAATTGAAACCAAACACTAGTCACAGTTTAAAAGTTCCAGTTCTAAAATAATGTACTGTCAATAAGTACTTCTCGTCATTCTGGTAAATAAGATACATTTATGAAATGAGAAAAACAGTGTAAGGATGTATCATCAGAGGTGACCTGTGACCTCTGGTGAAAATATTCCATGGGCTTTTGAACTGATTGTCAGTTTTTACTTGGAAAAAAGAGGGAATGAAAAAAGTCTTCTCAACAAATAGCAAATTCCTTTTCTAGCATGAGTTTTGGTTTTGTTTACCATCTGGAATGTCATCCAATTGTATATAACTGACAGCTTTCTAATACTTTATGACAACAAACGACTTCTAAGGAAATGCACCCTCAGGTTCAGCCGAAGCTGCAGGATGCACTTGCACACACCAGCAGGACACCAGACAACTACATTTCTTTACAAAGCAAATTGAAGTCTTTTGAAAGCAAGAAACAGTTTTTGATATATTTGATGATCATGAGAAAAGGTGACAGATACCATGTGGGTGAACGTCAGTAATGCATTTTGGAGCCATATAACATTCCTGCATGTTTCAGTCTCGCTGAACAATCAGTGCATGGTTTGTTTCACACATTTACATGGGCTAAGCATTTCCACCCTCAACAAGGCAGCATTGTGTTATCCTCAGTTACTGAGAATCACATGCAGCAGCAATTCTCACTTGAATGAGGTACCAGGAGATGGTGAGCCACGTGCTTTCCTTTGAACTACACACACTGACCGCACAAAAATCCAAATTCTATTACTGTCTCGGTTCATCGTCAGCTCACTGGTCAGATCTTGGGGTAACTTTAAGGCAAGGAAAACAAATGAGGTCTGTGTCCTAGGGCTTACTCACACTCTCAAGACATGGAGTTCATGGAATTACAAAAATGTTATGCCTGCCAGTGACTCTGCTGCATGTGAGTAGTGTTAAGAAGAAAGACTGAAATAGCCCATTCTATCACAGCTCCTGCGAAACATCTGACTGTGGAGTTCATACACAAATCTGTATCTGGTTGTATGCAGTATATATACATTATTATATACAGCACCTGGATAAAGCATTTTTGCAGGGACAGGTAACTTATTTCAAGTAGTTTGTTCCACCTTCTTTTCACTTCAAGTCGAAAAAGGCATTCGCATTTCATAGTCAAGAACAAAATTTCAATAATTAAAAAAAAATTAAGATGAACTCATTTTAAGGGCAATTATTGCAAAATTACGACTGTCTGATTAGCAACCCAAGCTTTTATGAGTTAAAAAAAAAGGAAATACACCAGTTGAAGTGCAACTCTGAATATCAGATGTCCACAAACTAAAACATTCCTAGTAAGGCACAGCAGTGTAATGGCAGCACCTAAGTAAGCACCATTTAAAAGGCCCAACTGCATTTCCTCAGCACCAAGTGTTTTACAGACACAGAAGCAAAATACAAGTTCTGCCCCCAAGAGCTCACAATATAGGCATAAATCATAGAAAACAGGTGAATGTCACAGGATCAAGCCTCCTGATTGGTAAATGCACCATGGGTTGGCAAAGTTACCAGAACTGAGTCATGAAAGCATCACAGAATAGAGTAGCTAAAAAAGTATATTTAACATACAGTGTGCCTGAGGAGTGGTTCAGAAGAAGCTCCTGCTTTTTCTTACAGTAAGATAATTGGAGAGACTATGAAAACTAATAAATGTACATACATATACATGGAATTCTTACTCCAGTCAAAATTTCCTCTCTTTGCTTGAATGTAAGTGCTGCTGATCACTCCCCAGACTTCCACAGACACAGAATAACAATTTAAACCAGCAAGCCTCACTGCCCCTTAGCATGTGCATGGCTATACAGAGCAGAGAAGAAAAACACCTGTCTACATTTTTCCCCTCTTTTTATGCTGTGTTACGTATAAGGCAAATGCGTGTGTTAAATTTCATTTTAACAGAAAAGTGTGTAATATCAGCCATTAGGCTCTGAACGTCACTGCCTTACTAAAACAAAAAGTACCTCACTCAAGGGCAAAAAACAATGTAGGATTTTGTTTAAAATCAGGCTGTGAAAACTCACAGAAACTTCCCTTTCAGCACACTTTGTGTCAGTAGGTACTGTGCTTGCGAATATTCCAGAAACTTATCCCATCTGCCTAATTTCTTTTCCTAGCTACAGAGAGATGAAATAAAAATGCACATTCCAGTTTCCAGAGTAAACAGCCAGATATTTTCACAGCTATTTCATTAAGCTAGAAACCTTGTAGAGGCATTTCTCAAAGGCATGGTTTAAATGGAAGTCATTTTAATGACAAAAGAAACTTTATAGATCAGATATTTCAAGGACTAATTTTAAACTATTCCTGATAGTTGTATAAAACCACAAAGACTTCTGTAATTAATGATTGCTATGCCAAGGGAGGAATTATTTCAGATTACAGTGATCCTGTTTATTAAACAAATTATTTGTATAGTATTTTAAAAAATACTTTTGCTGCAGCTTGCACTAACTCTCATAAAATTATCTGGTAAACAGGTGCAGCAGTAATAGGATTAAATTCTGCACAGCACTTCCTTTTGGCTATCTCTAATCACAGTTAAACCTTACTTCAAACTCATCTACTCGTTATGGGGGCAACACATTCATCTCTCAGATTAGCTGCATGAGGAGTTTTGGTGCCTAACTTCAGAAAATTAGGATCATGTGGAGGTTGGTACATTATCTGTGATGCCTGATTTAGTCAGAAGCTAAGGTAATACAGGGCTGGCCTTGAGCTAATTGCAATCAAAACTAAAAAGTCTAGGAATCAAACAGGAAAAAAAAATTGTAATTAACATGAAGGCAAGTTAAAATTTCTTTCTAGAAGTAAATTATCTCACAGAATGCCAAACTAGTAAGTAGTAGCACAAATAGTGATGTGCTGCAGTGAAATTAGGTGCTGCTACCAAGTATTTTTATCAAATAGTAGTGTTAAATGTTTACAAATTAATCACAAAATTAAACATTAAAAACAAACTCACACAAGTTTATTTGAAAATAAAGTTTAGTAATTTTATAAAGTAAATATGTACTTTGGTAAAACTAATTGTTGACAAATTCTAAAGAAAATGTTGGTATCTTGCAAACCAGGTGGCTGAACAGCAATACCAGCACAGAAACACAGGTTATTTAAAATTAAATATCTTAATACCAAAGTATACATGATGAAAATACTTTGCTGCCTCACCTGATAATTCTATGCTGTGCTGGTTTTCATTCAACAGTTAATATTTAACTACACTAAATTAAATTACAGGATGATAGCTCACTCACACATCTTCTTCCCTTATTTCTATGTTAAAGCTGTCTCCTTCATCATAGTGAAAGAAGACAATTACTTGTCTACAGATCAATCTCTATTTTGTATAGACTCCTGAGAGTGCCTTTCCCTTCCAAAATACACAGATTGGAACAAAACAGATCTCCCCCTGTTTTGATACATTCCAGTTGCTGAAGATTCTATGAAACACAGTGTACTTGTACTTCCAATATTTTTCCAATATCTAAAATATTATAAAAAGCAGGCCAGAACTGGGTGGTAGCTACCAAAATAAGTAGCTCGTCTATTATCTTCTTGCTTCCTATTAGCCCCATAAGTGTATAATGCAACCAGAACTTTGCAGGAACTGGGAATGCCAACTATTATCCTCATAGAAACTCCTTTCCATGCTGCACAGACATCCCCAATGCAGTAAAGAACTTCTATTGAAGTCTTTAAGTCCATGCAAATTTAAATTATATGCACTATGAATCTGAAACTTAATCTTCTCTGCTTGGTAATATCTTCATCTTGAGCTGGGATCTGTGCTTTAAAAGTAAAATTTAAAAAATCTAAAAAAAGGTCTGCTCTCAATACGAGTAACAGCCACCTGAAGCCCAAGTGGATTATGGAAAGGGAGAGCCCAAGATACTACACAGAAGGAAAAAAAAAAATTTCATACAACCCACTGATTTGCTCTAATGGCTGACTTAGTTAAGGCCAAATTACTCATCTCATTTTAAAATGTGAGCAGATTGGGCTGGTGCTACTACAACTGAAGTGTATATTTGGAGATTTTCTGCTCATTCAAATAGAATTTGTTCCAGAAGAAAAGAAAAAAATATTGCAATGTCCAGTTAGGAAACGTTTATTTCATGTCACTTCAGGACATCACTAAAAATGATAGCCCAGATTACCTGTAGAGTTTTGGATGCTTTTTACTTTTTATGAGGTTAGAACTACAGGATGTAAACCTGGATGCCTCCCAGCTATTCTGCTGACAGAGCAAAGCAAGTGAAAGGTATCTTAAAACTTTATTAAAAAATTGCTGTAGTAAAATGTGAGACAAAGACGCTTTAGAAAACAAAACAAAAAACCTACAACATCCAGGTCTACTACAAACTTTTTTCCTGAGGGAATTACACACAAAATATTAAAGAAAGAACAGCCTTTTATGTGAGAGCTAAAGGGAAAGAGTAGTCTTATCTTAAAAAGAGGAGAGACAGATTATGATTTATGTCTTAGAAGATCATCATTCTTCAACTGAGAACATTCCCTTGCCACAACAAAGACGTTTCAAGTAGAGCCAGGAGGATCAGCAGGCTACAAAAAGATCTGTGTAGATAACAGGACCAAAATCATGTAAGACTGTTAAGGATCCACTGCAGCCCCTGTACTTCTAGAAAAAAACCCAAAAAACTCAAAAAACCCTGAAAAGCCTGGAGGCTGCACGAAGACTCAATGTCAAACACCACCTTCCCCTGTCTGACAGGCACATGGCTGCACTCTGCCTCTGCAGCAACACCTGAGTGATCCCTCTGGATTCAGGGGAAACAACAAGGTCCCTGCAGGAATCAACCAGGAGGTACAACACTTGTATTAGTGTAGCAAAGCACAAATTGCAGTGTAAAAGCTTCAGATTACTACCCAAAAACGTGTCAAAACTCCATTCTTGTCCACCAAGCCTATTAGAGCTCAGTGAACAAACTGAATCTTCTGCAAAGCTCATGCAGATAAGAATGGATCTCAAGTTCCCAAACAAGGAGTGCCTGCCTTTCCTAGGCAGAGCATTAACCAGGTCATTGTTATTACCCAAATCCAATTTCACAGACACTCTGTGAAGGCAGAGACAAAGGAGACTTTTTACTGATAAAGTTTAATGAAAATAAATCCCAGAGCCCCAGGTCATCAGCACACTGATGACAGCAGAGTCTACACTGTGTGCTCTCTTTCCTGGTGACATCATATTTTGTGTATGACTGGTTCAACTGGACCCTTGGGGGGGAAAAAAAAATTAAAAAAAAAAAAAACCAATCTTTGGAGTGGAAAAAATCCTTTCAAAATTATCCTTAAAATCTCAAAGAGAAAGTGAGGATATCTATTTAAAGAAAACAGTGTAACCCAGTCTGGACCATGGCTAGATAATAGAAAGATCAAATATTATGTTTATGTCTCCTGAATAGGTCACTGCTTCAGAACAGCTAGATCTGGGTTCATGATCCTGTTTTTCTAAGGGCATCTGATAAACAGTCACAGACTATAAAACACACAGTGGAAGTTATTTCATGTAATTTTGTTCTCTGGATTCCCTAAAACCAGATTGCACACGGAATTGCAGGGCTCAGAAGTTACCATAGGAGTCTAACAAAACATGGCTCAAATCAAGCAGAGTGCAATAAGTAATTCAAGGCTTTTACAGGTCTTATTTGTCCATACAGATCTTGCTTTCTGTTCCCCCATCCTAACTTTCGAATCATAATAGTTTGATTATTCACTACACTTGGACATCAATACATATTTCTCCAATTTTCCAAGACGAGGATCCTCTTATGCGATGTAGCTGCTGCTTCCTCCAGCTTTCCTTGAGTTTCCTGAACTCAATACATTCCATATCTACCTTTTCCATATCCACACCATTTCTTTACTTGTCACAGAAGGTGAAAAGTTTAGTCTGATCACTGGTGCAGTAGGAGACACCTCCCTCCTCTAGAAGGTGAGTAGCTAAACACTTTTAAGGACTTCCGTCTTTCCAGATCTCAGAAAATTCATTATAAGGTTGGCTCACAACACAGTGATATAAATGTCATTGCTTTAGGAAGAGAATGCTTGCAGTATCTTGTACCTAAGGCTGCAACTTACAAAGCTTCAGATAAGGATCATATGACTCAATTACCAACTTCCTTATTCACTAATTACTTTATCCATGAGATATGCAAAAGCTGGAGCCAAAAGTGTGCATCTTTAAATGTTTAATTACAATACTTAAAGGGATTTTACATGTTTTTATATAAAGTGGTTATTCATTAATTAAGACATCCTCATAAATTTCCTCATAAGTCTAAAACCAAATCTAAGTAATATTGAAACGCACATAATTCAGGTTCAAATTGAGAAGCAACACTTTTTTTATTCATTGCAAATACAATTGTATCATTTCTCATTCTTGTTTAAGTGGAAAACTTATACTTTTCTCTTACAAAAGAAATTATTTTTACAAGTATAATTAATGCACACTGCCAAATTTTTGAAATAATCATGCAGAAGTATTTTATATTTGATATGAAATTACTTGAAGCAAGTGACAGCACTTCCATGGGTATTTAAGATTAATCAAAAAACTCCGATAACTGAAGACTAAAAAAGATTTGGAAATTGATTTTACGTTTGCTTTAGTACTTCTGTATTTTCTCAGTCATATCTCAGGTTGTATAAAATAGTTAAATGTAACATTAGATCAGGGTAATGTTCAAAGTTCATTTCAATATTACAGACATTAACATAAACCAGTTTGATTTTCATTATACACTATTTATGAGAAAAACAACCCACAGGTGAACTCATCACAGCTCTCCCAAAGAAAGCATGAACTCCTTATTCAATTTGATTAATCCTTACTCTTGTACATCTCCCAGTGAAGCCCATTGCAGTCTCAGGGTTTTGATTTCTATTTGAACACAAGCAGATGCTATAAAAAATTTATAGATTTTTAATAAACCACATGATCTGTCACTAGCAGGAGGGAGAAAGACAGAATGACTGTTGGGAAAGGTATGGACTAAGCAACCAAGGTTTGGAGTTTTTTGATATCAGGCTTCACTATTTGAATCGAATATGACTTCCTTTTTCCTAAATCATCATTATTCAGTCCTGATAGCATTTACATTATCAAATTTCCTGTAGATACTTGGAAATATTTAAAGTTCTAGTGTAGCTGAGACAGAGAAACGTGCAGAGTCTGCAGCAGGAGGACAGGGAAAGGCTGTGCTGTTCCATACATTGTTTAGTTAAGCTAAATAAAGTCAAAGCACCACACTGATATGACAGAAATGATACAGGCCAGAGGGAACAAGGGCTGTCTGCAAATAATCATCTTTATGTGACAACTGGAAATTAGGTATTGAGCCAAAATGTCACGTGACACTGTCATGTTCAAAAGTAACCCAAGTTCTTCAATTTCTGTTTAATTGAATTTTCCTCCTATATGGAAACTAACATCAGGTTTATTCATATTCATGAACTTGGCCATAGAACCTTCTTTAAAAAACATATGTATTTCCCTTGTATTTTACAAAAAAGACCCCAACAAATATCTCTACAGGGCAAGTGAAACCACCTGAATCCAGATCCTGTTCTATGTGAACTTCTAGATGACCCTCTAAGCCATCACGAACAGTAAAGTTTAAAAACACAACAAAACACAAAGAAACCTGCTAATACAATCACCCCATAATTTTCCCAGTTACTTTTTGAATTTTTTTTTCTTCTTTATATTTCAGCTAGCTTGATATTTCACTCTCTCTCATGTTTAAGCCATTCCAATTCATATATATAATTAAATTATTCTTTGGCACAAAAAAAAATTTTAAAAAGGAACTTCACATCACAGCCTGCTGCTGAGTCATCATTTGCTGCAATTTATTCCAGATAATATTTACCCCCAGTGAGAATCCTTAACAAGACAGACTCAGACTGTGATGCTCCAGAAAGTACTAACAGCAATCAGGGCATTCTGCTCCAGATAAGAGAAAGGAATAATTCTAATTGTAGTTTTCTATCTTACTCATGCATCAGTGCCTTAAAAATTAAAAAAGGCACATGACTTAATGAAAACTCCTCTTCTAGACATTGAATTGCATTGAAGTGTAAGATTCTAATTTTTCATTTTCAAGTTTTCTTTGCTTTTATTAAGAACACATGTCATGTTAAAGTTGGCATTTAATTTCCCAAGTGAGAATACAAGAGAAAAAAAACAACAAAACCAAACACTTGGGCTGACCCAAATAAATTTTTTCTAGGAATGTCAATGAACAACAACAAAAGAGAATTTTAGTATTTCTCAGAACAGGAATTAAAAAAGACTGGAACAATTAGTGCAGCTCAGTTCTAGCTTTGTAAATATCAACAACTCAGATTAAAATGCAACCACAGAACTGTGTGAACATATTTAATAATTCTCACAATTCTCTTTCTCACAAATATGGTCAGCAGCTTTCAACTCAACCACTGCAGCTCTCTCAGCCACCTTAAATGCAATCCCGGCCCACTTACACCTATTCAAGGCATTTCTAGAAAAATCATTATCTTGTCATCACTTTGATCATATCTTTTCCTTAACATCCTTTCCCTGGTTCCTCGGTTTCCCTACCATATCAAATACCTTTTACTTGCCTTCAATTTCAAAACCCCCTGAAATTTATTCTCTCCTGTCTGGCACCTCTCATATGTTTTCCTTATGGGTACTGAATCATTAATGCTGCTTTCTGAAGTTAGAAGACCATTTATACTTGCCCCTACACTATCCCTTAGGCTACCAAAAAAAAAGGTCAGCCATTGAAACCTTCCCATCAATCCTTAAAATACATCTCTGGCACTACATCTCCAGAAAACTGGGCTAAACGAGGTCACTGGTGTGCTGAGCTGAATGAGGAGGGATTTCCACACCATCTTGTCACAGAATCATTAAGGCTGGATGAGATCTTCCAGATCATTTAGTCCAAAGTCAACCCAGCACTGCCATAAATATCCCTAAACCACATCCCCAAGTGCCACATCCAGACACCTCTTGAACACTTCCGGAGACAGTGACTCCACCACCATCCTGGACAACTTATTCCAATGTCTGACTTCTCATTCAGTGAAACAAAAAAATTCATAATATGTAATCTGAACCTTCCCAGGTGCATCTTAAGGCCATTTCCTCTCATCCCTTCACTTGAGATGTGGCAGAATGGACTAACCCCCACCTCACCACCCCCTCCTGGCTGGGAGCTGCAGAGAGCACTGAGGTCCCCCTGAGCATCCTTTTCTCCAGGCTAAACACCCCCAGCTCCCTCAGCCTCTCCAGATTTGAGCTCCAGCCCCTTCCCCAGCTGTCACCCTTCTCTGGACGCATTCCAGAACCTCAGTGTGTTTTAGAAATGTGGTGCCCAAAACTGAACACAGCACTCAAGGTGGAGGCTTATCCAGCAGAACATCTTCCCTCTTAGCTTTTCATAAACTATTCTGTTTAAAAGCACTGTCAGACACAAACCAAGTTAATGCTACAAATTCATGTTTAAAAACCAAAAATGCTGTGAGTATTGACACCTTGAGAACACCAGACATTGAGACTTCATTGTCTGAAGAAAGCCCCAGCCTTTATACTCCTTTAGCACCTCATATTTGTTGCCATGATTCAAGAATTGGAACAAAACACATGAAGGTACAGCAAATCAAAAAACTTCAAAATTAGAAGTGGTTGTTCACACAGAGATTGTTTTGAATTTTGTGGGATGTCTGTACTTTAACGAGTTTACTGCATGACACCATGAAGAATAAAATACTTTGTGCAACAACAGCAGAGGAGAATAGAGGCAAGCTGAAACACTTATAAAATGAAAACACCTAGTTCCTAGTACCTGTAGTAGCAGAGGGCAGGGCTTGCAGTCCACTAAGAGGCATTCATTTCAACGCCTTGCAGCCTCAAGTTCCCATGACAGATCCTGCCCTTTAACAAAATCAAGTTATTCCTTTTAAATGTTATTGGCATTTTATGGGCTGTTAAAAGGAACAGAGCTCAGAATGTTTATATTGCTCTGAGTCTCCCTGATTGTGTCCCATTCTGAAAACCACCTGCCTGACGAAGCTTTGATTGGGGATGCATCTTCTGCAAATAATTCAATAGGAAACAAACATGTTACTGTTGTATTAAAAACAGATTGTGTACTGGGACTGAAGATTATTGGTCAGTGCAGGAATTTCCAGGCATCTGGTCTCTAGCTCACATTGCATGCAGTGAATTATATCCCAGTAATTGAGAATGATGAATGATTTGACCCTCTTAAATATATAATGAAGGAAAAAACAGCACAGCAAGAGCCAAGATTTAGGCAATTTTAGCCTCCAGGAAAAAAAACCAGTTGTAACCCAACACCACCTACAAATCTCAGTGGGTACTTTGGTGAGGTAGTATGTCATGTACCTTGAGTAATACATCTTGCATTGTGGGCAAAAAGAAACACTAGTATTGATCTCCTACACCATGAAAAACCATATGTAATGTCAAAGAATTTAGAGGTTTACACAATAAGGTTAAAAAAACCACTTAATCTATTGCTTGGGGACTTCTTTTTTTCAGCCCAGCATTTTTATAAATGCCTATAAAAGGCAGAGGTATTAAAATAAGTGCTACAAAAGACTGCTAAATTAGTCTGATACAATTTAATGTCACAGTGGCAAGATAATACCTCTTTCTGCAAATATCTCTGTAGTACTATGGTGACTTCACAAAAACATACAGTCAGCACTATATCCTGAAGTTAAAAAGCAGGATAATTAGTAATCTCACGCTGGCATTTCACACTGGGATATCCTGCTGTGGTAAGAGACCAACCTCCCATTCACACAGATCCTGCAGCCAGAGGTCAGCTCGCTGCTGTTATGGTTTGTGTCTCTTCCCAGCTGGCCACCCTCCTTCCTGCCGCACCGAGTGCAAACAGCAAAATGCAGAACCTCTTGGGAAAGACTGTCTGGAAAGCTGCAGAGTTCAGTACATGGATGACAAGGCAGCCTGCAGAACTTGGGGGCATAGGCCTCGATTTATATTTTTGCAATGCCAGATAAAAAGACGGGAGGGGAGTGAAAATTTAATATACAGACCTAAAAGTTTTATTTAAAAATACCATGCAATATTGTTGGGGAAATTTAGACTGTATAATCAGGGAGTGAAGTGGAAAGCAGAGAAGTGGTGAACCGATAAAAAAGCTAAAACTGAAAAGAGTTTTAAAAATACTAAGGTAAAAGTCCCCTGGTTCTCTTGTTTCTTTTACCTGTTTTGTTTATTTGGGCAACCAGCTTTTAAAAGCAGTTTCTGGACAGTTGAACTACTTGTTACAAAAACCCACGTGTCTTTTTTTGGTGGTTCAGAGATGTGCATGCTTAGCACTGGGGAAGAGGAGCATGTGAACAGTCTGCCTTTCTGTTTTGGCACAAGGACTGGATTTAAATATGAATGGGCAGATCTCCTGCAGCTGACAGAAGTGCCCACTCACCCCACCACAGCCTCAGAGATGTTACCACCAGCTCCAGGGCCCCATTTTTCAGAGCAGCAATTCGGGAAAATGCATATTTATAACGTTTTAACAACCGAACGAGTTAAAGCACAAAACGCTGGGATTACAGAGGAAGCAGCAGACACCAATGGGCAGAGCCTTAATTTGATGCATCTGTATTGTGCTGTGGCTCCATTGTTGGGCTCCATCCTGCTCTGTGGCAGACAGAGAGTGCTCTGAAAGCTCTGCATTTGTGCTCTGAAAGGCAGCAGCTGCTTCCCATCTTCCCAAACATCCGAAGAGTTTTACGTTCAGAGCACTCAGAAGCCAAGAACACACAGCTCTGATTCTGGCTGAGGGGGAGAGGATTTCTCTGCTGCTCAGCTGAACTCCTCAAATGAGGGAGGATTTGCTAAGGAGATTCACTCTGCTGCTGAATACATATCCCAGTAGAAAGGCAGCAGAGAAATTTAGCAATATTTCTAAATGTTGTGCTACATTGCTGAAACTTGGTATAGCACATCCATGTTTCCAACACTGGGAGTTAATTTCCACAACCAGAATGCTAGTTTTCTTCCTGAGCATTTTCTACTGTGCTATGAAATACTAAATACAAGAAAAAGAGTAATTTTCTCTAACCCATTCTTATTCAACAAGCTCTTATCCATTGTTATGGTAAGCTTTTTCTTATAATTTCTGATTTGTAGTTGATTTATTTTTTAATAGAATATTTTACCCAAGTCTCTTGAAAGACACAACTGTGAATGAAAAGAGGTGCATCTCACTTTTCACTATCAAGATGAGACAATTTCACCTTCTGATCTTGAACCTTTGTGTCAATACCTTTCTTATTCACCCGTTAATCAATTTCCCACACAAAAACTTCAGTTCGATCTTCCCAGCTACCCCTGACACACATACCTGTAAAACATATTCAATATCTTCTGTAAACTCATCTCCATTTCCCAAAACTGCTCCTTGCAATGATTATAGAAAAATGGTGAAAACAGAGGTTTCAAAACAGAGAGAAGAGATAAACCAGGTATTTGGAACAAAATTTTGCATTTGCATACTTTCATGCACCATTTTTCTTCTTGTTTTCTCTGCTCTTTTAGAATATGCATGTTTATTTGTTGTTACATACGGTGCCCCCTGGCACCATGGGACTTTCAGAGAACAAGTGTGATACTGACTTACTAACACAATGCAAACAATGCTGATGATTGATTAAAACAAAACCGTTTACAGTAAATGCTGTATTTACATTCCTGCTCCCAAATCTGGTATTTGCCAGTGTTGAACTTGACCCTTTTAGAAACCAGCACTGCTGAGATGTTATTAAAGTTGACCTAGTATCCAAATATTATGAATATTACTATGCTTTCATCACATTATTTTTTCTTTTTAAAGACACCCTGTTATAAACACAAAAGCAATATTGTCTAGATGTAACAAAAAGTAAGATGCTCACAAACACCACCAAACAAAAGCCTAAACAGAACCAACCACCTGGTAATTTACCCATTTGTGCATTTTACCCAGAAGATTTTGTAATTCATAAATGAATGAGTAGCTACCAGAGTTCTATTTCTAAAGGCTTTTATGCTAATTGAGTTTGCTCTAAACATTTTCATATATCACATCAAGTATTCAATGAGGTGCCAAAGCACTTTGTTAACAAACTTATTTCCCAGATGTGGCTAAAGCTGAGACAGAAGGCTTGAATGTTCTAACATACCTAACAATTCAATTACAGTTATCTTATGGTGCCATCACATATTTTTCTTCAACAATCAAACAACCTCAGCTGGAAACTCCAAGCAATAACACAAATAAAGGACCATCTGGCAAGAATAATTAAGGAAGGCTGGAAATAAAACATTAATTAGTTGTGTAGTCCAAATGACCTTCAAAGGCCTTATTATGAAATTATATCCAAAACAGATAATAATTTATTTCATGTTACAGTTATATTTAACTAAGCATGAATAAGTAATAATATCATTTTAGGATGCTATTACTCTGTTATTGACTCAAACTGATTTCGAAATTGTCTTATTTTTCTATAACAATAAAATTAGAATGGAAAGCAACCTACATCAGTTTAGAATGGCAGTCTTGGTTTTCCCCTGTTTCATATCAACAAGACAGATGTATCATGCTTGCCTCAAAATTTACATAGGAAAGGAATAGAATGGTTTGCCAGGACAATATGCATGCAGCTAATTGCTTTTAAATAATTTACATTTTTTACTCAATTTTGGAAGAAAAATAGTGGACTTCTACAATTACTTGCTTTCTGATCTATGACAGTAAATGAAATGCCAAATACTAAGCTGTCTTAAAACCTCTTCTGGACAGAAAGATAAATGGCTATCACAAATCTAGGGGAGATATCTTCTCATACATTTCAAAATCTTTGCTACTTTTACTGATAAGTTAGTTGCAACTAAACCAGCATTTTTCAATGTAATCTGCAGGTAGGTAATGGTGGTCTTCACAATTCTCAAAGCAATGCAGTGTGAAAAGGAATCTTTGAAAAAAACATAACCAAGTTGTTGAAAAGAAAAATAAAAAAGTGCTCAGTACTTCCTCTGTTTTTGTACCTTATCCAAACTGCACTTAAAATGAGTGTATGAATTATTAACAAAGTTGCATCTGTGTATTTTCTGGGTTTGTTCTTTCAGTCGCACATTATTGGAAAAATATGCTAAGGCAATGGATTTTAAAGAGGACTCTAATTAAGATACATTAATTACTTTATTTTATTATTGTACAGAATTCCCATCCAGCCAATAAGAATAGAGCCTTCATTATTTGGTGGAGTCACCTTCTCCTCATCCCCAGGCTACAGGACATCAAGAAACTGAATGGATTATGCTGGAGCACAGCCAAGAGCACGTCCTTTGTTAGAAGCCAGACAATGACAAGCTCCTGGAAGTGTCAGGCATCATCTGGATTAGCAGGCACAGGGGACAAAATCATCCTTTGGGAATCTGAAGACCAGATCCACTTATGGAGATCCATTACTAACAAAAGAATTATGGGAGTCCCCAGTGCCACCCAAGGCCAAGGAAAGCTGGAAGAATTTTTGCTGATAGCTTGCTGTTTCCATTGTTGATTTGTGCCTAACACAGCATATTGTTCACCACACCACTTGGAACAAAGAGTTAAAGTGCCATTCTTATGGTGATGCTGAAGTAATGAATTGCAGGTTCTCTTTTAATTCCACAGCTTAACCCCAGAAACCTTAATAGGATCACAGCTATGTTGTTGATACGAGAAAATGTTGGGGTTTAGGCTGAGAAATTATAATGGGATAAAATAGCACATGAGTTTACCACCACATCAATCTAAAAATGTCATCACTAAAACGTGCTGCTATTCTGTCCAGAAATAATTCAATTACTGCAAAACTTGGGCCCATATTGTAGGAATTAAAAAACCAAAACAAAACAGAGAAATAGCTGTCCCGGTTTCACTGGCCATAATACAGCAGTGGTACATGGGAGAGATAAATTAACAACAGCTGACTAACTTTGCTGAGAGAAAACATAACAGGACGATACCCATCTTGAGGGAAAAGTACTGAAAGGAAGGAAGAACACTCTTTATTTGGGAAAAGAGGAGAGAGGAGGGTGTGAAGATGCAAAGGGATTGGCAGGCAGTGTTTACTGTTGCCTACACAGAAGTCACAATTGAACAGAAGAAAGGTGTAGGACCATGGGACATATGTAATAACGGAGATAAAAAGGAGGAGGTTAGGACTCAGCACAAGGAATAAACCAGCTGCAGGCCAGTGAGCTGGGAACAAGCTGGTAATGATTCAGGGAACACAGACCCAGAGAGTAGAGCTATTTCTCTATCAGGACTGCTATGTTCCCACAGAGATAACCAAGTTCCCCAATGCCCTCCTGTGGGAGCTGCACAAGTACATCTCCGGGCAGGATGCTCCAGACACAGATCTGCAGGTGTAAGGGGAAGGCAGATGGTCTGGCAGGCTGTGTAATGCTCTGAAAGAGTCCAACTTTCAAGATCAAGCAAAGGATAGTGAACAAGAAACTGGTGCTCCACTCCCAGTTCCTGACCTGCATTTTTGGGTAGATGGCTGCAGTGCTGCTTTTCTTTGGAGAGTAGGCAAAGTGTTGCGTGAATGATATTCAGGCTAATGAAAGAAAAATACTTATTTTCCAATAAAAAGCTGAGGCTACATTAGGAAAACAAACAAACAAAACAGCACACAGATTGGATCAACATAACCATGAATATGTTTTCCTTATTCTCATTGTCTTTAGTCCTTCCATCTCCTGAGCAGCCATCCACAGCAGTAAAATTCTTCAGAATTGTGAGAGATGGGAGTCAGCCATACCCTCCAATGCCATTAGCTCAGACTGCAATAACAATCAAGGCTAAAGTCCCCTCAGCATCCCCAAGAGCACTGCAAACAAATGCTCTAACTCAAGTGCACTGAATACACATATGCCTCAAAAAAGTGATACACACATAGCTGCATCATGAACAGCAATTCAGAGACATCCAGCCATTCCTCCCCTTTTGGATATTCCACATCCAGTACTGAAGGTGTCTCTGCGGATGGTGGAATTTCAGTCTGCAGAAAAACTAAACAGGACCAACCTGACAAAGTCTGCTCTGCATCAAGAAGTGTCATGCTACTTAAAGTAATAAAATGATGCTCCACCTTCCTAGGTCTCAGCTTGCAAAGGAATATCACATTCAAAAACCCTTCTCATCTAAAAAAGTAGCCTCAGATGACAGGAATGCAAACGCCTTGATGATGTAACTCTTACCTGTCTAAGGGGACAGTCTGGCACTGAGAATGGAAATCCATCAGATATTCTCCATGGTCCCAGCTGGTGTGTATTACTTCCCAGGAAAGAAAAAAACCTCAAAAATAAACTCTGAGGTGGTGCTGAGGTACAACTATAGAGGCACAAGGCACGCTTCTGGGGAATTTGTAGCATTATTTCCATTGTAAATCTTACTGTGTTTTACAAAACATACAACAGTGTTTTTGTATGAGATACAGCAGTGAGGGGATGAAAAGAGCCTTTTCTGATTTCCAGTGAATCTTTTTGCAATGTGTTTTGGTCCTTTTGTGGCCCTCCTAGTCAAAGAGGCAGAAAGATCCCTTTCTTGGAAGAAATATGTAAAGGGCAATGCTGACTCCTCTTGAAGGGTCTGACTCTTTCAGAGAGATTTGCCAAAGGCAGAAAACTAGCATATATTATTTTTCTTAGAAGTCATAGTTTAACAAGACTATTTTTTTTTTAATGTGAAAAAAAAGCCTTTTACAGTTGAAGGTTGCTTTTCAAATCTCTTTGGCCTAAACAAGATAAACAGCTTGAGCATCTATCATTAGCAGGCAAAATAGCTCTGCAGGAGATACAGCTTGAAATTTGGAGAGCTCTGCTCTCCAATTAAAGCTAAGGGCATGCAGAAAAATAAAAAAAAAGTTCCCTCAGGGAACTTTTCTATGAAAAAGTATTTAAATATTTTTCCCTAGTAGTAATTTATATTGTCTGGCTCAGGAAAGGATAATGTCAGAACATCTTTGGCCATGCATACCTAGACAACACAGAGTAAACCTTAAGATTTAACTGGAAGACAACTCTAAAATTTCTTCTTCTATCTTCTAGTCTCCTGAACCGCTATTTCACACGCTTAGTTTCTCCTTCCCTCTCTCTTCCTACCCAAAGTCAACAATTTCTGGTTTTCATAGGGATGAATGTGAATTACAGGTAAAATGCCATCAAAATGCATTTTTTCTCTGTCACCAAAAAAAAAAAAAATTACTGACAATTCTAAGTTTTATGTTGCATGTTTATCTTCATTCCTTTAAAACAGACAAATAAGAAAGGATCTTATAGATATGAAAAAACACAAACCTCTAAGATCAAGTCCAACCATCAACCCAGCACCCCCACCATGGTCTCAAGTGCCACATCCACACATTTTCTGAACACTTCCAGGGACACCCTGGGCAGTCTGTTCCAAAGCCTGACAACCCTTTCTGTGATGAAATTTTGCCCAATACCTAATCCAAGCCCCCCCGACACAACTGGAGGCATTTCCTCTCCTCCTTCACTCTGGAATGACTGTATATCTGTCTTCTCAATGAATGACAAGTTCTCTGTACAGACAACAGAATTTTGCACCTACTGAAATTAAATAAACACAACAGGAAATCATGGACTTCTAAAACAAAAGCACAGCAGGGAAGCACTACACAAAACTAGACAATTTACAATGTATTGTCAATGTAATTGTAGTGAATGCGTGATGTAAATCAAAAGCATTACAAAAATGTCTTGCTGTTGTCTCTGAAACTCAACATGGAGCATAAACACAAAGACAATTTTTGTTTTCATCTTCAGTTTAATCAGAAAGAACTGTGACATTTTTAAGTAACCTAGAAGTATATTAGTTTACTGTCTTTCTCTGCTGTCAACACTATCTAAGGGAGACAAAGGGAATGGAGTGGTCAAATTTGATACCAATGAAACTAAGACACTTGATTTTTCTATGCAAAAGATGATGGTTCAGGAAAATGCTAAGTATTTCACAACAGACACTCAGTTCTGCTAGAAGAATATGAATTAGCAAGCCAAAGCTTGATGACTGCATCTAAAATGTGATATGGCTAAGGATTCCTCAGTCAGAGACAGTAACTCCATTGGGTTTAAGGGTAATCAATTATTATAAGATTTTTTACGTATTTCTTTTCTTACTAACCAGTGGTCAATTAAATTCACTGTTCCAAGATGATTTCTAGGAGCTCTAAATTACTGAGTTTAACTTCTAGGACAGTGGAAGCCAATCTAAATTCAAACACATGTATTGCTAAGCCTTTGAACCATCCTGTTAATAGGTCACTGCTTAATATGGTGGATTGAACATAAGCACTGCTGTAGGAGCTAAAAAACTACTTCTGTGTTGCATGAAATGGAAAAATCTGTCTAGGTGAAATCTTCAGAGCACAGCAATAATCATTTGCCAAAAATAATAAAAACTGATGGTAATTATGGCATACAATGCATCAAAAAATTGAAATTCCTAAATATGCTTTAATAGCTGAATTGTTCCAATAAAAAGTACAAAGTGGTTTTACGTATAACTTTTCCCTGACAAAACAGCTATTAAGCATTTTTCACACTTTCACTTCACATCTACATTTCAGGTGTCATTAGCAGTGACCTAGTAACAGGAAAACATTAAATGGCATTTGTCATGGCTGACAGTACAGTGGAAATAAGAGAAGTAGAGTTTTCCTCTCTCTCTCTCTGCCCAGGCTGATCCTGTGAACTGCAGTGTGGTACCAACAAAATTAATATAATTTCCTACTACCCAAGCATAACATTTTTTGCTCATACTGTCACAGAATTTCTCACTTTTCTAATGCATCTTTTTAATCTTAGAAAGTCATTGAGGTGAAAATGGGACTCTTTCACTCACATCCACATTTTTAATTATTTTTGGAAATACAAATTTTGCAGGAAAAAAGTGTGAAAGATTTGCTCATAATGGAAAATAATATAGTTCTATATTCTACCCACACACATAATATCAAGATTTTTTTAGTTTGAAACCATCATGCAGCCATAATGGTATAAAAATATCCAAGAGGAATTAAATATGCAGACCACAGCTAGAACATACTGAGAAATTTTAAAAAATTAACTCAAGGGCAGATGCTTAAACAGAACACAGTCCAAAAACAAATAGTTTGGGCCAGGTCCCTGTTAACTGTAAGTATTCTAATTACTGAGACAGATGATGTTTCAAATGAATGTAAGCCACTTTGGCTGAGGTACAATTCCTAAATGTTGCATAATTTTATTTTGCCTTTTTACATTTACAACAAATGCTCAACACCAAAGAAATTTCTATCAAGAAGTAAAGTATCAAGTGAGGGATTTCCATTGCAGGAACCACAGCGTATGCTTTGGGATACCTTACCTGGGGCACTGGTCTCCAGTTTTGGAACAAAAATCAAGGTTATTGTCTGTACCCCACCACTTTCTCCCTCTCTCTTTTGATTTGTTTTTTATGGTTTGGTTCTTCTTTTCTGGCCAAATAATTTACCACAGTGAGGAACCACAAGAGCTACACTGCTCTCAACAAGTAAATAGCATGGCTTGATCCAGAGGGTCAGCTGGGATTCCAGGTGGTTCCTCACACTGCACAACTGGTTTTGATCACAGAGGGAACAACCTGCTCCTATTCATGGCTTTGTGACTCCACAAAAGCTGCAGGGATCTTCTTCCTCAGGAGAAACACTCTGGCTCTCCATTCCAGTAAGGCAGTAAAATGTTCCTCACCCACAGACACTGCATTAATTTAGCTGCTTAGACAATGAACAGGAACAGACTTTCTGGGTACCAGGGAAATGTGTTCTTCTGCTACAGGTGGGCAGTCAGCACAGACTGCACTTAAAAATGAAGATGCAATCTGGTAAATATTGGCCACAACAAAAGTGCTGGTGTAACAACATCTCCACACAGCTTACAAATGGTCACTAATTTTGCCTTTTCCCACTGAGACCAAACTGCAGATATCCACAGATGTCAACAGGAGCAAGGGAAACAGAGAAAGAAATCACTTTCATAGCTATCATGCAAAGATGCCATGATCTCCCTCTGGAATGTCATCTATCAATTCATTAATTTCAGTGAAATCCATCCTTGATGAAGTTACAATTTCCTGAGATCATGGATATCTTAGGTTTTGCCTTCTTTTACTTCTCAGTCCTAACAGAATGCTTGTGTTCAAACAAAACTTCTTAAAAATGTTCTATAAGCCTTTAGGAAGTAGTTTAAATAACAGTATTTAATTTGGTGTTGAAAACTAAGGAAAGAAAATTACTCTTCAGCAAGAAAAATTAATAGCTGGCACATTACCAGAAGCCCACTGCAGGATCTGCAAGAGGTAATTTGGCAAGATTGTGCCTTCTGGCTGGAAGAGTTGATGGGCTTTCTCACATTAACAAAGACACACAGAGGGTGTGACAGCTCTCAAAGAATTCTCTACTGACAGAAATCTGCAAGTCAATAAAACACCCCAAAATGTCACTCTTCGGTCTTCACTTACCCTCTTTGTGGAATTTTACAGAGCAGAGAAGCAGCCAAATTCATGTCTACCACATCACATTTCCTATTGGGATTAAATAATTTACTCTAATGCTTTATTTTGATTTTCAAGTGTCAGCCTGAAATGGGTTCAGCCCTCTTAGAAGTGGATGAGTCTACAAATATTAAAATGGATCAATCACATCACAACTTGCACAAATGTGATTCAGCTTTCTTACATTATCTGTCTGCACCGGAATCTAGTATTTTCTATTTTCATAACACATAAGCAGCAATTGCTTCATAAGCTGGAAATACAAGATATTTTGCTAATTTTGCAGAATAATTACAAAAACTGATATGTGTACTTGATTAAAGTGATGGACAGTCACTGTATGAACAGGTAACTGTGCCAATAAAAAAAATGTATTTAACTGTGGCATTTTTGTCAGTTACTTTCACAAATGAAAGTAAAGTTAAAAAAATTACAAGAAAAAGTAAGCATTCAACCATTTTCCTGCACAATGTAAAAAGCCTTGATCACATACAGTCTGAGTTGTCAGTAACAGTCTGCAACTACTTTTCCCAATATAAAATGATGTATAGTCACTTGATTTTTCTCATTGCAAAGAAATAAAGGTTTTATTCCCCAGAATTTCATCAAATTTTAATTGTTAAGGTAAGATTTTTCCACATTTAACACCTCAAAGTAAATTTTTTTCAAGAGAGCATTTGTTTTCAATAAAATGGATTTTTTCCTAAGAACTATAAATACACATTTTACCTGCACATCAGAAAAAATCTGACTATTTTTTACAGTCAAAGAGGATCCTGTACTTTAATACCTTACAGATAAACTAGAAATTCGGCAAGGAGGATATTAATATTATTACTCGCTTTTTCCTGAGGAAAAAAGGCAAAAATCTGTGATCAGATCATAAAAGACTATCTTAGCACAAATATAAAGGACATGAATTATGTAGGAGCTTGAGCAACCTACATTCAGGAGTTCTCAGCTTTGGAACAAGGTTCCTTCAGTCTTTTGAGGTCTTACAACATATGGGTCCAGATTAAATTCTCTCTTTAGCACCTGTGCTCAGCAGTACCACAGTGGCAGAGTGCCACGAGTCTCTTATGTCCTGATGATTCCTCTCTAATTGTAGATTATTTCACAAAACAAAATGGTGACTACTTCACTCGTCTGCTGCGAATTCTACTTTCTTTTCTCTTTCACGCAACTTTCTTTCCAGACAGGTGTGCCAAGAGACTCTCAAATCTCCATACAGGAGATAATACATAATATCTTACAGAAATCTTAATACAAAGCCCTCTTGACTTTGTTACTACATAGCTGTAATATTCCTCTACTGAGAGATTCTGATTTTCTTTGCTCTATTAAAACTACATGTCACCAGGCAGAGTGAAATTTGCACTTTTGGAGTGCACAATACTTGAGGAAGATCAAGACCAGGGTAGCAGACGTTTCCCCCAGATAAGATCGATATCAAGGATCCTCTGGAGCCCTGGCAGCATTTTAAAGTGTGTCTATTAATGGGTGCCAAGAAAAGTATGAGGGGAGCAGTCTCTTGGAGAGAAGAGTCAGTGCAGATTAAAACTCACTCTCCTGGTATATGAGAATATTTTGCCCTCAGCCAGAGCCAGAATCAGCACCAACAAACAGGGAAAAAACCAAGAATGTGTGATTGTGGCTAAGGGTGGAAAGCAGGGGAAAAAAATCTGTCCTGTAAAAGGCCTTCCAGTATATCACTTTTTATTATGAATGTAATTACTTATACTCCAGAATACCTTGCTGTCAGAAAAATTATTTTAATGTTTTTGAATTCACAGTTTTACTGACTTATGCAAAATACACATGCCTGATTTTGATAACTTAATGAACTCATTCTAACAGCTGAAGAGCTGCTGTCATTTCAGCTGACTTTACTGAATCTTAAATAATTATTTCTAATGCAACAAATTTTATTTTACAGCTTTGCAATGTAATTCAAAGATATCCTGAGTTTTCAGAGTGATTACAGCACAACCCATCAAATCCAACAGTCCCAAAGAGGGCAGAGAGAACCAACTCCTCATAGAAAAATGTTTCCCCAGCATCTCATATTTTGTCAAAGTAAACTCACATGATTAATCTGACTAGAGCACCACAGATATTTAATTCTATCTCATTCTGACTCTTCTTTCCCACAAACATCAGTGCCAACACATCCAGTGTTCTCTGTAAGTTCTAAAAACCTATTTATCTTTTACAATGCATTGGTAAAATGCTAATGATTATGAGTCAGATCCTCCTTGGTGTCTTTCCATAGATGTCTTTCTGTTAACTTAGAATCCTGCAGAATTTCTACTTGGAAAACATTTTCATTGCTTGTTAATGCTGGCAGAATTCAAAATATGGTGATTTGATGAAACAGCTGTTTTCATGATTAACAGAAATTGAATTACTTACAGTATATCAGCCTACAAAGGGACACTTGTGAAGAAATTTGTGAGTGTTAATTCACATGAAATAAGTCACTCTTAGAGCAGACATTTCACATCAATTATCACAAATCCAAAACACTGTGTAACTCCTCAAAGCTCCTCCAGCCCACCATGAAACAGTGAAGTAGAGAACATTTCATCAAACCAGCTAGTTAGAAATCTGTTTCTAAAATTTAGTCAACATTGGTCCCTGGGGAACACTTTTTTAATAGTCAAGTGATATTCAGCTGAAGTTCATTATCTTCTATGTTTGCTTCCTTTCAGTATTTGGTCAAGGACCAACCACTATGAAAATGCTTCCTAGTGAACTACTTTGTAGCTATGTTTCTCACAACCATCTGACAGTTTGCCCCTAACATAGCCTAAATTACAAAACACAAAATTCACAAAGTTACACAGACCTCCTGTAAAAAAAGTCCTTAGGAAAATGCTGACTGCAGAAAGCCCAGAAGCTGCCTTGGAAACAAGAGAAACAAAATACCTTCATTTCCATATCTCAACCTCATATAATTTACATGTAAACAAATGGAAGCAAACCAAGAATAATTTCTTTTTCACACTTACTATACAGTCTTAAAGTTCAACAACAGCCACCACTATCCCCATGCCCACCACCTTCACAACCCACCTGTACACCATTGCACTAATACTTTGTGGAACATCCTTGTAGCTGTCAAAGTTCTCACGGGGATATGTGAGGTTGGTCAGTGCCAACATAATTTAAAGAAGTCTCCCCTCAGCACAACAATCAGCTGCTGCCCAGGGTCATCTTCAGGAGTTACTGAACTGGTGGAATAAACAAGTAATGGCAAATCAAAGACAGCACACACTTACTTTTTCCAGACATGGTGAAAGCCAACTCAGTCAACAGACCCCTCTTTACCAAAGAAAATCAGCCCCTGCTTAGCCTAATTTATTTAAACAGTGCTCCTCTGCAAGCCCAGGTGATTCTGATTGAAATGGGCTGAGTGAGCCCTGGCAGCCCACTCAGCACAGCTGGGAGCAGGATAACCCCCAGCAGACAGCAATAAGGAGCAGCTGGACTCAGAAACAGGATTACAACCTTTCCAGTGGCACAGCTGGATGAGAAAGAACCGATACATTTACATCTGAAAGACAGACAGACCATCATACTTGAATGAAAAGTCAATGCTGTGTGCATTCCTGATGTGGACATTTAATTCTCAGTCAGCCACTTGTTCCATATTTGTAAAATTAGCTCAAAAATTCAGCCTAAACTTTTCTCTATTACACTTCCAGGCATACTTACAATGTCAACCAAGTAATCTTTTAATTGCTTCGTATCTTAAAATTCAAGCACATATTGTATGTACCCCAGTGAAATTTAAAGTATTGACAAATAACATTTATTTTGCTTCCTTCAACAGAGATGTGAACTGTAAGCTTTCAAGCATACAGCATTGAGCGTAGAACACTATAATTAAGAACTATATATTAGAAACAAAATTATTTCTGTGATCTCATATTAGTTCTCTTTCTTGTGTTACTCAGTTTGTATTAGTCTGCTTATTTAACAACTCAATCTCATGGACAATTAAACAATACTCACAGAGGTATACGAATGTCCAACCCAATCAGTTCCACCTTATTAAACTCTTCTTTCATTGTTTTGTTGCATCCTGAATTACACAGTCAATACGGTCTCCTCAATAGGGCTACACTTCTGAACACATTTTAGAAATAACATCTCATACTTGATAGATCTCGCTATCAGAATAAACTCCAGCTGCTCTTTTAAGTGTAAACCAAAATTTTTAGTAGTTTTTTACCCCAAAAATTTCCACAGTCTTTACTTATTTCATTTCTGCAGTGATTTAAAAATTGTAGCAATAGAGATCTTGAAATCATTGCTGTCGCTTCAGAGCTATCTGAGATTATGGTAAAATACAAACTCACAATCTTCCTAGCATCAGCTACAATGGCAAAGTTATTTACTGCACTTTATGGAGGCACTAATCTTGTTTTCCATATTCCTATTGAAAGCTGCTGACATTCCCTGTCTTCCCAATCACCATGGCATGACATGCGAGTCAGTTTGAAAACCATGTCACAACACCTCAACAGCAACATAAACATTGATTCTTTCCAAAACTAACAGCAGACAGAGACTAGAGCACACAACTTTTACTTTCCTTCAGAAAAGTCATAATTTATTTTAGTTTCTGTCATTTCTGTGGCAGAGACAGACACTTTCTTATTATATATTTATTTTGGCATACGACATTTCTTTTCTGAAGTATGAATCTCAGAATGAACAGGATATACATCTGGGATGTGATTTCAAATTAAGTATCTTTGGCCATCACAACAGAATAGGTTAAAACCCAAGGAACTTTAAAGCTACTTTCTCTTTTCATTATGGATAAAGGGTTGTTTTTCTAAATTAACATAAAAACTATACCTAATCTCCTGATGTTCCTTATTTTGTGGAAAATCACCTGTATTTCTAGAAAAAGAAACACACAGCACAAAGCCAAATTAAATTCTTTATAACTTATCCTACATTCCTCCCATTTTGTGCAGTAGATGAGTGATCTGAAATTTGTCAAAGGAAAGGGATAACTCTCATATTTTGTTATAGCAGCATACATCAGTGACAGGTCATGCCTCTTTGCAGTAGAGACCTTTAAGTGATACTAAATGAAACTATTATACACATACCATATTTCAAGTGACTGCCAACATTAATGCATTGTTTCAGTAATAACCATGAATCTGCTGTGACATATTTGGGCTATTTCTCTGTGCGGTTATAATAAACTTTTGTCCAAGAGCATTTAAGTCTGTAGTTCTCATTATCCTTGTTGTGTGACCTAGAAGGGTCCTTGGCAATCAAAATTCTGACATAGAAGTTCACAGTTCAAATCTGCCTTTCAAGTTGTCCCTTGAGACTACTTGTACTGATCCCAAGTATTTTCTGACAGCTGTGTTGAGGTTCCCTGATTATAAATTCCTATCTTCTAATCTTTTCATTGGAAAGGGCAGCTGCAAGTAATGGCAAGTTAATAGCAGCATATGACACAAATTCAAATAAATGCTTAAAAGACTTGCAATCTGTGCTTAAAAAAAACAATTTGGTGGCAATAATTTCAGTGTAAATCTCCAAGTGCTCAAGGGGTCTAAGTTGTTCCTAAACACTGCAGAAGGAGAAAAAAATAAAGTACATTTTATGGGATATAGGTCTCAGTAATTGTCATTGCATGACAGGGTTTATGCTACACTAGTGAAAATGAAATTGTTCCACACACAACCTGGCAGCCAATACATAGTTCACTCATGGAAGGAGACCAACTCAAACTAATGATAACCCACTGTTATTATATTTCAGTATTTTCCTTAGCCATAGGACTGCAAAGGTCTGTGATGTTTGAAGTAAAATACATTATAATGCACTACAATAAGGCAGAAAAACAGAGAAATACTTGCCTGTCTTGATTAGAAACATAACAGAAGATATACAAACTGATTGTAGTTATTTTCACTTGCAATTATTTTCAAGTAAGCTATGACAACTGTAATAGAGCCCTGTCAGCTGCTGTCCTACCTCATGATCAGACTCATCAGATCTCATAAACTAAGAAAATGCAAGAATAGATCGGTATGTGCATAAAAGAAGAATGATGCCTACGTTTGGAGGAGGTGACATTTCAATGCCTACAGAAGGCCCAAAGCAATGGCCCACCAAGGAGCCATTAGGATGATCCAGTCTGACTTGATCCGTAACATACCTTAAAGAATTGCCCCCAGTAGTTTCTGCATCAACCACACAACATTTATTTAGTGATAGAGAATCCCTGAAACTTTGGAGAAATTCCATTTCTCTTTATAGGATCTTGCTATGCCATTTCCTGCTACATTAAAGAACTCACCTTCAAGCTAGCAATTTTCTCCCTAAAGATGAGATAAACTTTAACCAGCTCACCTTAACCTTCATTCTGCCCAGCTACATTGAGCTCTTCAGCCTCTGTACAAGCACTTTTTCAAACCACAGACAAACTCTTGTCCCTCATCTGTTGATCCCTTTACAATTATCCACCAGAGAGATTTCAGATAAATTTTTAAGGAAAGCAGCAGACATGATAAATTAGATTAGTGGATTGTAACAAAAGTAATTTTTAAGGATGTATGCTATAGATGCATTCTCTAAATTATTGCAAGCTTTACTGTAGGACTTTAAGTTTCAGGCCTAATATTACAAATCTTCAATTCATACCTTCATTGCTCTTTAGGTTTTTCTGTCTTAATGTTAAAAGCCAAATGCATAATGGACCTCAGTCTGCTTTTCAATAAACAAGAAAATGCTGAGGATAAGGGTAAAATTTCAGGGGCTTAAAGCAGTTTAGTTCTTCAGCAAAATGTACACCTTAAACCACTTTTTGTAATCTCTGCTGCAGATTTTTGAGTTATACAGAAACTTTTGATGTCAACTGGTGTGTAGGTGAATTAACCTACATTGCAGCCAAAAGCAAAAGTACACTGAAATCACTTTATCTTACAACATTTTCAGGCTTGATGGCATCCAGGCTCCCTTCTGTTACACAAGAAAGAAAGAGATACTATTTTTTCACTCAGATCTGTGAAGGGAGCCTTTGCTGGAAGCTGAAGTTCTGGTCTCATACACATCATTGACCTGGAGGTTAAAGTGATAGAAGAGGAGTCAACACCTGTAGCTAGTAAGGGCACATTTCCCTGTTCTTGTCCCACATGAGTGCCCAGAAACAAAACTGACCAAGCAGCCTGCTGCCTTTATCAACTACACAGCATGTTTCAGTCTGGCTTCACTCTTCCTCTTTTATGCTCAGCATAGTTAAAAAATAAAACCAAACAAGCAACAACAACAACCAAACAAACAAAAATCCCAAAAACACACAGACAAAAAACCCTCAAACAAACAAAAAACCCAAACCAAACAAGTAAACCCTACCCCAAAACACAGTAAGAAAATGTGATGTCTTCCTCTCACATCTCTCAATACAAGCCAGGAGACAGACGATGACTAAAACCATCAGGAGAGTCACACCCATCACTGCCCCAAGAAATGCTATGAATTTGAACACTTGGAAGTGAGTAGGATGCACAGCAGTAGACAGTCTGATCAGAGGATCTCAGCCCCAGCTGTACAATGGCATCTGCTACACTGATTCATTTGCAGCTTTGGAGAGATGTTACCCAGGAGCTCAGTGAAGATCTTGTCAAAGATGTGCACTCTTCAGAAAATATACAAAACTTTTTCATTCTTATTGTCATTTAAAGGTATTTTTTCGTAACAACTTTCAGATTTTCAAAACTGATTTCATCTTGGAAGGGTCTCATATAAAGGAATTTTTCCACTGTGTGATTTAAACAGCATTTTTTCAAAAAGAAAATGTTGCTCAGGTTTGCTGAGTCGTAGATCTTTAGGAGAAAATTGAGATATTTTTATGTATTTGTCTGGATGAAAGAAACAACTAAATAGAAGCCTTTTGAAGGATCTAAACACCTCAATAGGCCATTAGTAATGCAATTAGTCATACCTCCTTTATGGCCCTATGATTTCAAGGGAACAGTGTAGGAGAATGAAAGGTTCAGGACAATAGTACAGTAACAGAACATCTGTAAATGAGCAAGTATTTTTATTAGATAATTAGCAACTGGAAAAGTAGCACATGCAAATATTCTAATGGAATAACTCCCACTAGAATGCCTTTAAATGGCATTCACAAAATAAGCCAAGAGCACCTGAGGTGGTTAAGCCCTAAAATTGCGTATTTTAGCAAAACAGAAGAATAAGGCTAATGAGTTAGGTGTATATTATTCTTATATGCTTATAATAATCCCTTAGCTAGCAAGTTTTAATTTTTTTCTAGGTGTTATAAAAATTACCAGAATAAGTATTAGTCAGAGGTACCCTTTCAGTTATATCTTCAAATACCAGCAGGACTAATCCTCAGGTAAAATAGCAAAAGCTTATTGCTATCGTATTTCATTTCAAAGGATTTGAGCAAGGAAATAATTTCAGATGATTAAATCAGTTCATTCTGAAAGAATTTGCATGGGAAAATTGCACTTGTTACAAAAGTTTGTTGCATTTCTCACAAACACCTGGGAATCTTTCTGTAAAATTACAGGTATATTAAAGAAATTGGCCTTGAGTTCTGAACTCAGCAATTAATGAGTGAGTTGTTGAGCACCACAGATGAGTTTCTTTGTTCTGACCTTGAGCAAGGAGTCATTGTGAAGTATCATCCCTGCATTTATACTGTGAGCAGTGCAGGAAGACTGTGTCCCTCACACTTCATCATGCACCACTGAACTGTAACAAACTCTGACAGGTATAGAGTGTATCTCTAAATATTATGACACTCCGCTAGTGACAGCTGGAAAAGAAAAGCTGGACACAATCACAGTTCTCACATTTACTGGAAAAGATGAGCTGCCATCCATAGCAAACATATTTCAGGAAATGCTAACGAATAAATTTTTAAAAATTTTAAATGTCTCATTTCCTGACATTTTAAAATGCAGAAAAGCACCAGTTACAATTGCAGATGCTTCTACTGTCAGCAATTAGTTTTTGTGTCTTATGTGTAACATCGCCATAGAAACCACTGCTAAAAAACCCAACAAACCCCTAAAAATCTAGAAAATTCAATAACCTTGCTCAATTACAAAACAGCTCATGGTAAAGGTCACTTGCCAAAGCAACAATGTTTGCATAATACTTGCATATGAGGATTCAAGCTTGGAATGTCACAAAAGTATTCCGAGAGTACACTTTTGGCAAATTGAGTTTTCTCATTAACCAGAAGTATTTCTGAAGTAATTTAATTAAATATTCATTTCAAAATGAGAAAATTACATTCAAGTACTGCATCTCATATAGATGACAAGTACAAAAAGGACAACCACATCTTCCCACCAATGCTCACTTCGGCTAACAATTCCTCTTTAATTATTTTGATGAGTGTGCATTTAATTCAAAGCATACAGAGTTGTAAGCTCAATCACTCTGTTCAAATAGAAATGCTCTGATATGCACAAATACCTCACTCTTCTGTACTTCAACAGAAGAACACTTCAGCCATGGTACCCAAAGAAATATTCAGGTATTTTCCAAAATGTCATTAAAATCTTAAGACATTACAACTTTTCTCACAGCCAACCAGGTGTGTGCTAAACACCTGTTGAGCTCAATGCTCTCTTAAAAGCTGCTGCTTCACTTGCATGATGAAATATAGAGATTTTCCTTCATAACTAAGAATTTTTATTTCTAGAAAGGATTACTAAACTATAGTTTAATTCAGGAAATGTAAGTTTTAATGCAGCTATGCAATAAACCAGCACGCTGGAACAAACCAAATTTTTAATCATTATAAAGTGAGAAATGAGCACTCAAAAGGCTTCTATTTATGCTTTTTAATTTTTTTTTTCTAAATACATTTTTGTTGGTACGCAATACAGTTACAAACAAATTATTCAGCAGTTATAGCAATTATGAGTACGTCTCTGCTGCAGCTGATTTTTGCAGAATCAGAAACAGCTTGGTTTAATAGTATCACTTAATTTTATTATATTATTAGATTTATTGCTTTCAAATATTTTGATAAAAAAGTTTAATCTCAGGGAGTGTATATATATGACCACAAATATTTCTTTTCCATCTTACCTAAAATGTTTTCCTGTAATTTATATTACACTTAATATTCTTGCGATACATTAAATTTGATGCTTCATTCAGTTTATTTTGCTCAGAACTTTCTAAAAAAAAAAAATCTTCTGGGATATATTTATTTATATTTTATGAATGTGTGGGGGGAAAAAGTAATTTACCTGGTTAGGTTGTTCCTTTGATTATTAGGTATTTAAAAGGAGATTCATTTCCTGAAAGTTCCAATTCTGCTTTTTGGCTCTCTATGCAGAGGAGCTGAAGCTAAACACTTGAAACTCAAATCTGACTTACTGACCTTGCCAAGAATGTCAAAACATCTCACCTTTGAAGAAAATCAGTTCAATTTTATTAACTTATGAACATTTCCAGCCAGCAGACCAGAATATGTTGACAGCACATTTCATACTACTAGGGGCATGAGGTATTTTTCCTTATAGCTATTTAAAATTCAGATCTGGATGCAGGGAAAAGAAATGGGATAGTTCATTTAATGTCTCCAGCAAAAGCAATGTCTAAAGGGATATTTATTAGGAATGCTTCATCTCAAGTTCCCTGCATATCCATAGAATTTCAGGGAGTTTCCCTTCCTTTTCCCATTTTTCACTAAACTTTCCTTATTTCTTAGCAAATTGAGTTGGTAGAGAATTAATAATAAAGTAACAGAGAGACAAATAAATCAAGTGTACATTATAGGTAGCTGGCAAAGTCCATCCTGAATCTTTTCCAAGACCTTTCTTTTTCTTTAAGTTTTTAATGTTAAACTCAAAATTTCTAACACAGGCTTTTCAAAAGTGTTCAGGATCCAACAAATTCAACAAACAGGAGTAGTTTAAAGTGGAAAGAAGTGAAGAGTAGGACAGTGAAAGAGTGGAGGAGGATAGGAGGTAAATATGTGTGTAGAGACAAGTAGGTAACACTCAGATCTTTACTCAGATTTACTGTTTATGTTATTTCATCTATGATTTATCACTGCCACACCTCTGTCTTCATCTGTAAAAAAATTATGATACCTACCTAGTGCTTAAAGTGCTTTCAGTCTTATGGTTTAAAAGTTTCTACAGAAAATAATCCCTGAATCAACAATAGACAATGAACTATGCACCAGACTGTTAAACCCCCTGATTTTCCATTGCTTATTCATCTTCTCTATATGAATTAAACCCTAAATGAGGAACTTACAATTCACTTGTTGAGCGAAGTCATATAAATTCAACAAACAGCACTAGAACATCAAGACAGCTGATTTTTTTTTTCAGACTCTGTATGATAAATCTACAAGCTTGGCTGCTTGGTGTGTAACAACATTCTTAGCAATTAAATGGCCACATTCTCCTTAAGCAGATGGAACAGAGCTTAATGACACTTGAAACTGCCATAGTAAAGGCATTTTTATGGTGACCACTTGTTTTATTCACTTCAGTGCAGTGGAAAATGGAGTTTGACTAAGGTGACAGGTGACCTGAGGTTCACTGAAAAGCTGCAGCTAGCATTTTGTGGTCTTGGTTTTCACTTTTGAGTGCTTCTTCTACTCAAGAGGTCTTCAGAGAGGATTATGAACCCTAAATTAATTTAGCTCTTTTTTATGATCTGTTTTTTCTTCTGGGATTCCTCAAAAATTCAACATCTTCATTTAAATACTTAACAGTAGCTTTCTGAGAATTTTGTCATTTCAATTTTTAGCTTTTACATTGAATAAAGATGTAATGCTAATTTTCAAGGTCTATTTCTTGCATTTTTGGGTAATGTTTGACTCAAGGTCGGGGTAAAAAAACAAGATTTTTCTTTCATTTAAGTCAGACCATATATGTGCTACAAACACTTGACTACCACACTTTAAATTCATCTCACTGTGCATTGAAACTTTCTAAAAGGCAAAATCTCCATGACATTAAAGCTACGCTTGATACTACCCCTATACTTAATGGTCTGTTAGATATCCTTTTACTTCTCTGTTTCAGAGGGTTTATAACTTCAGGACACATTCTTTGCAATCTGAAGCTGAGTATATGTGATAGCAATCCAGGAAGAATTTTATTATTAGAATTTTATTACTCAAACCTCCTATAAAACAGATTTTAAATAAAGATCTCTTTTTGTGCTTTTATCTAAAAGGAAAGGTTAAAAAAATTTTTGTTGGCACCTATCTATAACAATTTTTTTCACAGTGAAATGATTCTTAATATGAAAAATGACACTGTAGAATACAAAAGAAACAACATTTTTGCTACATAGAACCCAGGATGTATTGATTTTTATTATTACTATTTAATTAAATGTTCCAGCAGTGGTGAAAACCGCAAAACAGAAATAAAATTTATCTCATCAATAATTTCTAAATCAAAATAGGCACAGATATCAAACCCGCGGCTTTTTACTGCAGGTGCAATTGTGAATAAACACCTTGGTTGGAAGTGTTGCACAGATTTGCACAGGAGCAGAGCAGAAAGGAGTCAGCAAAGCACAGAGAGGGAGATCCATAAAGTTCCATTTGCTTTTTGGTCAAACATGGTAGCCTGGTTTTGAAGTTCATCCCTCTTTCTGTCTTTGGCTACAGAAAAGTTTTGGAGCAATAAATTATCTTTGGAGGAAACCACAGCAGAAACTCTGTTTCCTGTGTGGATCTGCAATCCCGGTGGGTGTGCAAGTGTCCTGAGCCACCTGAGACTGAACTTCTGGAAAAACTGAGCTGTACACAGTAGGAATGCACAGTATGGGAAAGTGGAATACATCAGTATTGTTAGTTCTTACTAAAAGGAAAAAAAAAAAATCTCCCTGAAGAAATATTTAAAAATCCCTTAGTTTTATCACCACCAGTGGAACAATAGATAAACCATTTCTGGGAATGCCAGTTTTACCCCATTGATGTAAATTTCTGAAAAGCATTCTAACTTCCTGCAAAATGAAACCAGGCATTGTTATATGATAGGTGATTTGACTCAAATTACTGTAAACCTCTTTGTCATGATGGAAGGTGTATTATTTTTAATGTCTGAATAAGAAGTATTTATGAAACATCCTGACCTTTTGAGTCACATAATGCGAGTGTGCATATTAATGAAATTTATAAAATTCAACTTATGTAATCAGCTAATTAATGTGTCCATAATTCTCACTGTCACTGCAAAGAGTGTTTATTTGAATCAGATAGAATTTGTTTCTCCCTAAGGTGGCAGAGTGGCTGCCCTTCTGAACACACATTCCAGTGGGACACAGGGACTGTTTTGTTATGCTTTGTTGCAGAATGATGACTCTAAAATATATTTGTCAATATTTTGTTGAATTGAAGCCTGAAAACGCTCCAAGCCCTTGCTAAATAGTTTTTCATCAGAGACACAACATCATCTCTGGAAACAGTAACAGCAGCTATTACTGTCATCCCTGTGGCTGGGAAGACAGGAGTCCTCCGGTGGGAGGACAGGAGTTCTCCTCTCAGCATCGCCACTGACTGCTATTGATTGCTCTGTCCACATCGAGCTCTTCACGTTGAAGAGATCTCATTTCTCTTGCCCTACAAAGCAGAAAGTTTGGATTGCACATTGCTCACTTCTGGCAATGCTTGCATTGCAAACTCAATTTCCAGCACAGCAATTCCAAGTTTTATTCACTTAGCCACTCGGAACAAACATTCCTCATTTATGAAATTGTACTTAAGGCAGTTAGATAACAGTACACAGAGTTCTCTTCTGTACCAGTCAGAATCCTCCTACATGATGCAAGGAAAAACATACTAATGTAAATGGAAAGGAAAAAAAAATCAGGTTCTTCACTTGAATGTGAATTTAGGAAGTCCCAGAGATGCTGAGTTAGCAATTGCTTTTGTGCATATTGCTAATTTTCAGCTGACAGGCAGCATTGAAAACTGGAGTGGCAAACATTTGCAAAGCAGTATTTCTTTATGTAGTTTTAATGGGTATCAAAGCTCTGCTTTGACATCTTTTGGAGACCTGAGCCCCACTTCAGGAAATCAAATGAATCATGTATCCACTTTGAACTCAGCAAAATCTGTTAATGGTTTAATTATGTTACTGTATAAGGCTTTGCTTCTTTCCCTGTCACTTTAGTGTATCCCTCTAGCTTGTCCTTTCTCACACAAACAACCCCAAACAATTAACCTATAGTTCTTTTTAAATACTTCCTTCTTAATAAACACATAGTTTGCTCAAGTGAGCGCTGCTTTCAAGTGTTCTCAAGGAAATAAAAAACATATTTGGATACCATGAAACTATCCATTTCAATTAGTACAATATAAATCCCAATGCTTGTGAGAACAAGACAAATGTTAGGGGTTCAAATACCTTTATTCCTTTCTCACAAAGTCCCACCATTCTTAGGCACAGACACAGAAACACCTCGTGCTTGCAGCTCACAGAGAAGTGGAAGCAGGAGAGAGTAAAAATAAGCCAGTACATTTTTTTCTCAATTCTTCCCTAACCCTACAGCTTCATCCCTCATAAGCCTTCCTCAAATCCACAGGTCTTCTAAAATCTCTACACTCTCACCCTTTAAGGCCCCTCACATAACCCTCAGCTTCACTCTGTATCTCTAATAACTCCCTGGATAATCCCTTTTCCTCCCTCCTGTGCTCCCTGCCCTTCAGCTGGACAAACAGCATGTGCTGCAGCCAGGGTTGGGTGATGTCCCTGGCTGGGGGGCTGCTTATGGGACAGAACAGATAAATGCTCAGCTCTGCTGGCTTTTCCTCTCACAGATCTGCGCTTCCTTCCTCTGTGGGGAGTAAGTTACTACCTCTTGGTAGAAACCGTGAACTTCAGGACATTGTACCTAAGTAATGCATTTGCAGTAGGCAGCCAGGTCCAGAAACAATTACAGACAGTCGGCAGACAGAGTATTTGCATAAATGTGTTTTTCAGGACACTAAGCTAAAATGTGATATTGGAAGCTCTGGAACTGTTTTAAAGGAAGGGAAATGAGCATAGTTATGAATTGTGGTGATTTTCAATATTGTGACAATGAAACTAAGTGCCAGCTTTCTCTCTTTGTATTGCATTCTAAACGGCTCAGCTGAGAAGTGAACTCTGCAGTGGATGGCAGGCTGCTGTAATAGAAGCCTCTCACTGTGCAAAAACTGTTGTTCCTTTTTTGATGTTTCAGTTGTCTATCCAAATAAAATCACCCGGTGCAAATGTGCTTGAGGAAGCATATGGTATGTAAATAAATAGCAGGAGGTTTATGCTAAACAAACTTCTACTTTCTCTCTTCCAACCTTTCTTTCTTCCTTTCCAAGTTGACCTTAAACATACTGGGAATGAAAAAAACTGGTTCTCAATTACGTGTTTTTACATGATAAGAGACAATAAGGCCCAGCCTGGTGAGGTCAAGTTAGCCATTGTTTTTATGAGTGATAGTTAACATCAATAATACTTCCAGCCTCCTCAGCTCTATATATCTTTCCCTAGGATGTAGGTGACAGGAATGTGCATAATTACATGAGGTGAGACAAAAGAAGCAATACAGTACTGCAGGATTAGATCTCTCAGAAGGTCCCTTTTCAACTGTGTCCTCCTGATTGCTAGCAATCAGAGAGAAATTTAGTCTTAGAGAATTCTTTCTCCTCTAACTACCTGAGTGACAGCCAGGAAACTGTAGAGGACTGCAAGGCTCTCTTAACTCTTTTCAATCAGCTAAAGGAGGACACAGAATGAGCTAAAACAGCTTCTCCTCCTCTTCTGTGCTCCCAGTTCAGCAAAGCATATCCATATCTTTAGTTGCATACTTCAGTTCTAATAAAGGCTATATAAAGGCTGTGTGTGTGGACTCGAGTAACTGAGAAAGATTATCCCTGTCCTTCACATGCCACAAAGCATTAGTGCTGAAGCAAGTTCAGCAGTGATATCCCTGAGAGTCCAATGATTCTGAGAGAGCCAAGAACTGTGTTTGACTGCCTAATATACTGTACCTTTGAGGGAATTTGCTCTATCAGCATTTGCATTAGGCAGTATGGTTGTTGCAATCCATGTCAGCTGGAGTTACTTTAAAATGATGCCTCACATTTCACGTAAAATATCACTGCATGTTCAGAAGTTTTACAGGCTTCAGTTTAAGTAAAACATCATTGTCTGCATTATCTTAATGCCAAATCTGAGCAGGGTAAGAAGAAATACATTTTGTCACTCTAAGGATGAGAAGGTCAACATCAAATTAGTCTCTCACTGCCCTGTCCTTTAAAAAAAGGAAATAGACTTGATGAAAATAGGATGGAGAGCTGGAAGAATTGACAGAGTGACAAGATGTCCTTAGACACAGATTAGAAATGAACATGTGTACACTACAGAATAATGGTTATTTGAAACAATCAAGGGTACAGCTCACCCAAGTAATACAGACATACCTCAGTTAGCTTATTAGTTAATAACGAAGATTTTCACAACACTAGAGGTCAGCAGTATGGAAATCAGGTGAGCTAGAATAGCTGGCTGGTATTTAGGTAAATATTTTTAGGTAAATATTTTTGTAGCTCTCCTTAGTGAACATCACAAGGCAGCAACTCTGTGGTTTGAAGACTTGGATTAACTCATTTAGCTTAGCACACCAAAACCACCTTGCACAGGATTTGAGGAGAGAAAAGACACAGAAAAGGCTGTAACAACATTTTCCACAGAGGAGGATTTCACTCCCACTTTCTAACTAATAACTTGGAGTGTCAGGACTAGAAAAACGGTAGGTCATAACTAACGACATAACCTCAGGACAGAAGAATAATAATAAAAAGTCCAACAGTTTAATGAACTACTGACTAACTCATGGTGACAGACTCTTTTCCACGTGTAACAGGAAGAAAATGTGGACTTAGCTGGCCAGAGAGGACAGTGCTTAATCACATCATTGCACTTCCTCATCTGAGACCCCTGAGGGTGCACATACCTCCATTCCAGCTTCCAAAATTGAGACAGTTCTTCATCCACTCAAGCATCTTTCAATACAAGTAACTCACTTCAAGACAACTGTGTTCTACAATAACTATAAGAATTAGAAACCTATCACTAAATTTTTAATATAATTGAATGTATGAGAAACAAGATGAATCAGCTCACAGAAAATGTGATTCATAAATGTCACCCCTGGAAAAAACATGGGTTAATCTAAGGTTTCTACTCCAGCCAGAAAAGATCCTGCTTAGGTTTATGTCCTGGTGATTCATTTTGTGGAAGAAAAAAATAATTGTTTCTGCTCTTTCACAAAAATGCAGTTTGTGCAGTGTCATCAGTACGTCAACAATTTATATTTCTTTTACGGCACAAAGGAGTTTCAAATCAATTTCAAAGGCTGTACATTTGAAAAGCAGCCAGCTGGCTATTCAGAACTTTGAATGTGGTTGCCTTTATGTTACCAAGCAAATAAATAGACAGACAAACATAAAGGGAATTTACAGCAGTTAATTAGCAAATGCCATTGTCCTACTAAATAGAAATTATTTCCACACAGTTGGATATCACTCCCCTTAACAGACCCTCTTCATGATACTTCTTTCATAAAATGTCTACGTATTTCTGTACCCTTTTAGCATATTTGTTGGTTGAAAATCTGGCTTTCAGATGGCTATCTAAATGTGTCACAATGGGTGACATAAGGGAACAAAGTGCTTAATTTCTTTCAAGTGCTGTAACAAGGCATTTGCCAAAGCCTGGAAAAAAGATTCAGAGACAAGTTTTATTCTGTAAGACTAAATGTTTTTACTAAATTTTTTTTACTAAATCTTTGTTTTACTATATGTTTTACTCTGCAAGACATGTTTATAGTGCAGTGCAACTTCATGAAAAGAAAATAATTCAGTCTCAAATCTGTAGACTCATGCCAGCTATACCAAAACTAATAAGGTGTATCTCTTATTCTTGTCCTATCCAGGCTGCCTTCCAAGCCCTTGGAGGTTCTATCTTCAGTCACTTATGTGCCAACACATTTTTACACAAGACAAATGGTATGTAGGATCTCAATCAGCATAATATAGAGAAACTTGAAAAAAGTAGGGTTTCAAGCCTGTCCTTGCACTTATTTTTCTTCATTTGCTCAGCATTTGGCTTGCACTGTCTCCTGTTCCACAATTTCCAATCCTCCTCCCATAGCAGAAGGACAAACAGCACCTTCATTCTAGTCAAGGTAGGAACAGATTTTTGCAATCACTTTGTCTCTGAAACCACATCTGAAACCCCATTCCCCTGCGCAGAAAATGACTTCCCTTTCTCAAGGCAAGAGTACTACAGGATTCTTACCCAGACTAAAACTGGAATCCCTGAGTTCAAAGCAAACATCAGCAGGCCTGGCATGTGGCTTTGTGATCCCGAGACTGAAGTGCTGCTATGGCTAACAGGGATTTGGAACTACTCATAGTCTGTTTTACCAGCTGTCTCTTCATAAGAGACAAGTTTTACTGCTTGGATATGCTGATCCTTGTACATAAAAACCACAGTGATAAAGTCAACAGAAATTATGCTTTGCAGTTTTCATGGATTACAAAAACAAAAAAAAAAGCATAAAGCTGTGAATTATTCTCACCTGTTACCTGCTATGGAGACAGCATCTCATCCCAAAATCAGTGATTTTGCCGAGGAGGATATACATTGACTGCTGGGTGACATGGTTCTGTGGTGGACTTGGAATGCCAGTTTAACAGAGGTCTTTTTCAACTTAATGTTTCCATAACTCAGTGTTGTTGTGCTCCTTTTTTACTACTATTTTTAATGCTGTTTCCACTATCCATGTATATTTTCTTACCTTACCTATTTCCCCCCATATGTTTTCCTGCACTACTTTGCCAGCTTGCTTCTTCCTTTAAGTTTCTTTTAAGGCACAAGATCTAGATTTCAACTTTTTTGAAGTCTGGCCAAGTGACAAAGGAGGAACTGTGTCTCCAATAATAATAAAAACAGGCAAAAGAACAAGAAGTATCCAAGGTATCCAAGATTTCAAGTTGTATTCAAAGGAATGCCATTAAATGCAATCAAATTAATCTAATGCAAAAATAGTATTATGCTATGCATTATAAATAATATTAATAACAGTTTTCAACATGTAACATAGAAACCTTCTCTCGTATGAACTTTTTAATAAAAATTGGGATAAGTTTTATTAATCTTTCCCTTGTATCTAAAGTCCATGAAGTTTCAAATAATATAAGCAATTTATTTGTAGCTTTTTTAAAGGAACGTGGAAAGGAAATGAGAAATCATTTAGCACCCACACGACTTAATACCAGTAGAAAAAAGCACATGTGGGCACTCATACATCTATATACACAAATTTACACAAGGGACAAAGAAAGAATGTTAAAAATACTAGTTACCCATATACTTACTGGTCTAGGGTTGTTTTTTTTTTTTAATTGATTTATTAAATGAATGTGTGTTTCCAAAACACATTAAAAAATATGAAATATCTAATGCCTGTGAGGTGATGCATAGTCTATACTAGCACTGAATTCAAAGGTGTGTTTTAACTGAAAAAGGTAAAATTAAGGAAAAAGGAAAATCAAATTTGTTCAAAACAACATTCTGTTAGGCCCCTTAAAAAAAATTGATCCATAATACATTACAGAATTTTTAATCCACCTAAAATTACAAAGGTGGTATTGCTTTTAATGTGGTTTCTTCTCAGTCAGACTGCTTCATAAAACATAAAGAAGCACACTCTTTGATCTTAAAAGCTAAAGAAATTTCAGAAGGATTGATTTTTTATATATATATTTGCAGTAATACAGTCATTTTTAATGTTTCACCATCAACAGATCAGCCAACGTATAAAATCAATCTTTAATCCCATGGCAGGAAAGGAATTCTTGGTTGCATAATTGCTGCAGGAACAGTGGCTACCCCTAATGGCACCACTGAGGCTATAGGACTGTAGTGTGTGCTGCAACACAGAAAATGCTGTTTAAAATGGATCCTTTCCATTCCCTCCCTGGCACTGTGTTCCTAAATTATGACATCATTCTGCATTACACATGGAGTTGTTAGGAGAATAATATGTTAAAAATAAAGAAAAATAAGCAGAGAAAATGAAGAATTCAAGCTGAGGACAAAGAGCAAAGGCCAGCATGCAAACAGGGAAAACTTCAGAGATCTAAGGTTAGAACAGTGAAACAATAGGAAAACATGGAGTGAAAGTAGAGGCTTGATTGAGACCTTGATAAGCTCCAAGTGGCTCTGATGCTACAAGCTTGTTCAACACGAGGAACAGAAGTGCAATTCATACGCCTGAATAAGCCAGCTAATCTCGTTAGGCTATGCATCCATATAAAATTAGTCTCTGCATCTCTGTCTGAAAGAAACACTTGGATCTTTTTAATTTCTATGGCCGATGGCAGTAAAGCACTGCAATCATTTAACAATCAGGCTCTTTGCAATTCAGATCTGTTCTCAAGGTTCCTGCAGCTCACACTTCCAGCCCAACAACGGTCAAGCTGAACTCATTTGGTTTGACTCCCTGAGCTGTGGTTCACATTCTCAGAGTGCATTTCTCTGCTAAGGCTTCCTGACAGAGATCTAACACTCAGGCTGTGTCAGCTGCAATCCTGCCCATCGCAGAGAAAACCCTGATAAACCGTGGCAACAGAGAAAGCCTGCTGCCCCAAGTCCCAACATGATCACATAATTATTGACCACGTTCTCTTGACCTTTCTGTTGCTAGTTCAGGGCCTTGCCTTACAATTATTCGATGATTCAGTTATAAAAGACTTCGGTATAAATTGCACATTTTAAATAAAAACATTTATTCAAGAGCAGAGTGTGTCACAGTAACTTAAAATAAAATCTGACTAGGGAATCTATGTGTTTATTATCACAGTAGCTATGCTGCTGGGCGTTTGTAGATTATCTGGCCCATGAGATTTCAGCAATGGGATGGCAAAAAAATACCTAAGTAGCAGAGTAAGCAAAATCAACCCCAAACTTTCAGAGAAACTTAAAACTAATCATAGTGAAACAAACTAAAACGTTGCAATTTTTTATTAAGCGAGGCTACTTTGCATGCTTACAAGATATGAAGTAAATTATACTCGCCATTAGAACAGAGAATATTTCCTAACAGGAATAAACCAAACTATAAATAGAAATCTGTATTACTCCAACTGTTATAAGCACTCTTTTGAATTCTCACTATGGACACTAACATACATAACATACTACTAACATACAGATAATTAGGATATGCAGCTAATGCTGCTACTGATTTAAAGGAACGGGTGAATACTATGTAAATTTTCACTGATGTATCAAAGGTCTAAAATTTTCTAAACTGCTACACAATCTCTTTAATAAAAAAAAAACAGTGGCAGATGGGTGTCTCTCATAACATCGACCTCAAAGGAAACCCAAGACAATCTAAATCCACAGAAGTCGATGAAAGGATTCCTCAGTGAAAGAGGTCAATATTCCAACAACACACAAAGACAGGAATTGTTCATTGAATAGTAACACTTCCTTTTCCTACCCCCACTGGAGTGAAATATGCTTGTTTATCCTCTACCCCACTTGTGTAGGCAGATATGAAGCATCTCTGTCAACCTGTGCCAAAATTGCTCAACTGTTATCTTAAAGATCTGGTCAGAGAGAAGTAGCACAGATTTAATCTCCCTTAAATCCGTATGAACCACGACAAATATATTTTCTGCGTGCAACAGCTCCATTTGGTAGTTGCTGTCTTTGGTCTGTTCTTGAACTTTTGACTCTTTTCCACTGTTTGTTGAGGAAAACTTTAACAAATGTAAAATAGCTGCAGTGAGAGAGGAAGAGAGAACAAAACTGAGGCTCCAAACATTTAGGAAAATCTGACTGCATGGCAAATGGATGCATGATCAATAACAGAGAGACAAACACATTATACAGACTCATTGAGAAATATTCCAGATGTCAGCAACACTAAGCCTCAGACGTCAGAGAACAACTGTAGGAATATACTCACACTTTGATGTTCAGCCTTACTTTGGGCTGAAGGCTGTTACTGTTCTCTTTGTAGCAAATAATATTTGTTAATCCAAATTTGAATACTGTGGTTTTTTCCAATGGTCCTTTGCTAGTGACATGGAAAGTTAGCTAAGTTAAAATTGGATTTTTTTCTAACAAGTGCTTATTCCCGAAGGTAAAATTGAGTTGAAAGTGGCATAATTTTATGTTTGCATACTTCATATTACAATACTATATATTATTTACAAGCTTTGTATATAATTTTAGATATCTTGTTCAAATATTTTCTTGTGTAGGTTATGTGTTTCATCCAGTAAAGAAAATGAGTCTATAGAGTCATTGTTAAAACGTTTTATGGAAGCAAAATTGAATAGAACTTATAGTCCAAAAATTTTCATAGTAATGACAAGTCTGTTAAATCACATGAGTATTAAAAAGAACAGGTGAAATTAATCACAAGTTCTATACAATATTTTTATAATAGGTCCTGATGAATTTACATAGCAACTTAAAAGTTTCCAAAATATGCCAGTTTACTCAGCAGTTTGAATTAATTCTGGATTCCTTCTCATCTTTCAGAGAAATAAGGGATGTCCCAGATGAATAAGCAAGAGGATGTCCTCAAACCCTGATGTATGCAAGGAAATCACAGCAGCAAGATAAACTATCTGCGATGGCTTTGATGCTGACACTGCCTTTCAGCAAAGGACTACCCAGAGACCAAGGAGATGCAGGGTAGGACCAACCCACAGCATCTGAAGCCCCAGAGGAAACCAGATTATGATGTCTCAATTGTGAAAAAATAAAATTATTAGCATGAATTTCCATTAAAAACAGATAAAGAATTTTTGTTCATACAAATGGAAAGTACCTCTGTTAAAAAAAAACCAAAAGATTTTGTCCCATTCCAAGTCCTACTTGCTGGAAGTGAAAAACATAAACACTTTAGTCATTGCCATGCATGTTGTAAGACACAATTTAAAAATCTGGAAAGCAGGCCTGTTTTTCCACTTCCAGGAATTCCATCAAAAGTCACAATATCCACATGATTAAGATCCTGCTACTTGGACAGAATAAAATGCATAACACATAAATTACATTTAGTAGGTTAAATGAAGTTGTGATTTGTGGGTTTTGTCCCCGACACCTCATGTTTCTTCAGTATAGGGATATCAGATTCCCTTGGGTTCTCTTTGTGGGTTCTGGTGTGTCAGGGATGGGTCATTGCCTCTCTGCACAGAGTGGTTGGTTGGTTACTGCCAAACACAACACATCCTTTGGTATTCTGGTCCCTCCCCCAGTGAGAGAACTAGGATGGGCCTCAGTTCTCTAAATATCCCCTCATTTTCCTGACATTTGTTGAAGCTCTTTATCTTTGCTATTTTTCCTGGGTTTTGCCCAGTAATTGTGACATTTTTCAATGGCCTTAAATTTTTGGGAGGATACAGAGGACAGAGAAAGACCACCCTATTTCCCCAGTCAAAAATCTGCAAGAAGATTCTCTGAAGTCCTAGATCAGCCAATATTCCTCTCAGTCCCTCTCTGAGCTCAGCAGTGATATCCCAGAGCTGGTCACTCCGAGTGACAGGAAGCCCCTGAAGTGGCAGAGTGGCACTGACAGGCCGTGCAGTGACACCAAGCACAGCAGCCAAGGTCCGAGCTGACGGAGCCTGACCCCTGTCACCGCTGTGCTGCAGGACAGCTGGAACAGCCTGCTGTCAGAAGAAGAGCCTGGCCATGCAAATCAGGTGTTTCCTGCCAAAAGACCACTTTTTGACCCTAATTATGAATGGAAATATCCCTGCTTCTCTCTCTGCTACATGTGCATGTGTGTACTATGGAAGAAAGACGGAAATCACAGAACAGAAACCTTTAATTTATTGCCAAGTGTATTTGGTATTAACTTTTGATATTTAATGCATTCATTCAATAATTTGTTTTCTAATCTCGCTAACATTTGTTCCTCAAAAGGGCTAGAATTTGCAGATTTTGTTTTAAACATAAGAAACCCCATTACGCTACACTTTCTGCCACCAGCATTCTTCTGCCTGTCTGGATTTATCAAAGAATGCGGGCTGGTAGCAGAATTCCACATATGTTCACTTTGTATAATCCTCAAGAAACAAAGGAGCTCAGAACTGCAAACAAAGTGAATTTAATTCCTGCATAGACCATTTGCTGTATTTCCTCTTTGCAGAAATTTTGGCTTTGCTTACAGAATTTTGATAATCTTTGGTAAAATCCTCATCATAATCTTGTGCTTTTTGCATATCTAAAGCATGATTTTCATCACCACAACTATAGAAAATAGCAAAAGAATATACCTAGTGTAAGATATACAGATTTACAGTGATATATTAATCCTTGTTTTTTCCTGATCTGAAACAATATTGAAGGATAAACTGACATACTGTGTATCTAAAATCTCTATGCTGCGTATCTGTCTCTAAAAACAAGAGGCACTGCAAGCTGTTCTGTCTCAAAACATGCAAAATGTGCTATGCATAAATGAAAGGCAATTATTCATGTTTATGACAATACTAATTAAAAACTAAACAAATTGCAGAGTCATTCTGGTGCAAGTAAGGTTACCTGGGTATCTGCTATGGCCACTGAAAGAACAAGAGCAGCACAGGAACAGCCACATTAGCATATGCCAGGTGGAGAGGGACAGAGGAAAGGTGAGACAGCACCTGAGAGAATTGGCTGCGAGTGAACAGAATCTGATTCATGGAAAAAATAACTGTGTGGGTTTGCTTGACATAAAAAAATGAGCAAAAAAATGGTAGCTGCCTCTATGAGGATTGAAACAATGTAAAGAATGTATCTGTGACCCTCCATGAGCAAACAGTTAAACTGGGTATTCAGCCCCAAGCACACAAAATTCAGCAAGTTTTCACCTGAAGTACGTTGGGAAAAAATGCCCCTTTGTACAATGCGTGAAGAGCGAATCACAAGTTGGGCTGGGGAAAATATCAACGTATCATCATTGAAAACAACATCCATTTTATCCTAACAGATGGCCAAGTGGCAATATAATGCTTTGTTAACTTTGTAGCAAGGGCACAGAGCATTTGTGCCTTTCTAACCACCTGAAAGGAGGAGAAAACCCCACCACACCCCAAATCCCAAATCTATGAGCTATTTGTTGGGCAGAATTGCTGTTATTCCCATCCCTCTTACCAAGGTATGTTTTATGAAACTCAGATGATGACATTCCATTCCAGTTCAATAAAGGCATGCAGAGGACTGCAGCAGGTATCCTCCTGCCTAACAATGAATAACACAACTATTTGCAATTATGTCAGAGTGTTGTTCTCACAGTGTTGCCATCCAGAGAATGTGTGGTATGGATGTGAAAGGCGATGAGGACATCAGCTCAGATAATAGGGCAGAATTCAACTCTCCCTGAAATCACCAGGACTTCATAAATTTTATTTAATTAGTTTTGGACCAAAGTACTATTCATAATTCTCCATGCTACAAAACCCAAAAATAAACTCGGTACAATTGTAGGCAATCGATAAAGCAAACTGATTAAAGGGACAAGAACACTGAGTGCAGAGCAAATTCACTGGGAACTGTGGCTAAATATCTTTGCTGCCTTTAATACATCCCATTGTAAGGGTAAACAACTGTTATCAGTTATTTCAATTTTTGAAGGTTTAGAAATTGTGTATCCAGAACTTTTAATTTTTAAAGGACACAATCCAAAATGTTATGTGACGCTGATTAAGTCTATTTCACTGTACTGAAAGAAAAACACCAATTAACACCGAACATAAAACTTTAAGAACCTCAAAATATATCAAAGTTTCAAAATATCTGATAAATATGCATAATTTCATTCTGAAGTTTTAAAATCAGAACAAATGCCTGCCAAAAGCAATTCAGAACAGCACAAAATATTGCTTCAGGTATTAAAATCCCTGCTGCACTAGTAACTTTCATTTGCACTTTTTTTAAAAAGCCATGCTATGAAAAAACAAAAATAGATTTCCAAGGTGCATTGTAGAAATATTCTGAACCTCTGCACTGCCAGATAAAAATTCTCAAAGATACAGAAAAATCTCTACTTAAAGCAGAATCAGTGTTGATATTTTGTGTAATCTTTAATGAAATTTTGCATATAAATCACACCAATTACATAAAATATAGAGAGTATGTATGGTAACAGTAGTAAAATGAAACTATTTACCTATGAAAACTATTCAGATATTTTTAGTTCTACTGCTGAATAAAAGTATTGTGCAGTGGCAGAATTTGCCACAGAGCTTACTCCCCTGACATAAAGTTGAGTTTCAGACTTACACTCCCAAAATTCATTTTAAAAGGATAAGAAAACACACAAAAGATAAAAAAATATTAATAGAGTTAAAGTAGCAAATGGCAACTTTAAAATCTAATTTGAAAGGGGAGCTGACTCTCTCCCAAGCTACTGAACATTTATTGGATACAATATGCAGTGAAACGGAATCAAACTCGATATTAAATTCAGGATACAGCCTAGGTTGTGATATTAATAATCTCTTCCAAGAAGAGCAAATTATCCTATGGAACAGGGAAAGTTTGCAGGGTGACGGTGTAAAACAAAGAGCATTGCAGCTCATTTACCATATCAACTAACAGAGCCAAGGAATCTCCCCAGGAACCAAACTTCAGGAGCTTCTCCCACAGGGACACAAGCTGAAGGTCATGAGTGTTTATTGGTATTTTTTCAGTCCTTCAGTCCACTCTTGTGGTGTCTTTTTCAGGAGTGAGGAGCTTCTGGGTGGGGGATTTTTGGGTGTTTTTTAGATTCTGGCAGAGCCATAAGTGCATATACAGAGATACAAGGGTAAGCAGTTGTGGAGAGAAACTTGCATCACATATTGGACTCAGCTTAGGCTACTTTCTATAGTACATGGGAATGCCTGTGCTGTAATTTGAGGTATCTAAATCAAGTTTCACAGCTCAGTGAAAGGCATACTCCTCCAGAGGGCAATGCAAGCCTCCTGCCAGCCCCAGCTGCCCTTCCCTTCTGCAAACAGACACTTTCTGTGTGTAGAGCAGACACTGAGACACAGCAATGGCAGACACATTTATACACTCAAGGCACTTAAGCTGCAGAAGCAAATAATAGTGGGAATAATATGTAGGTAACAAACCAGAAATTCACCCCTAGCATCAAACAAAATGATGGGATGAGAGTTTTCTGTATTTTTTCATTTACCTGTACTCCTCCAGAAAATGTAATGACTTGAAAGAAACAATCTTGCTAGCTGTCCCTGAAATTCATTTTAATAAGCTGCAACTTGTTTCTTCTTATTTAAGCCATGTATTACAGTTTTCTTCTTCAATTTCTGCTTTGCCTCACATTCCACTGTATGTGTACCTCTAATGAGGAGACAACTTTTAAAATTAAAAGCATTAATAAAATGCAGCTTCTAGATATTTTTAAATTAAAAAAAAGAGTCAGATATGAATAAGCATCTGGGGATCTGAACAGTTATTTCTTTTATTCCAAAAGCTTCCAGCAAAAGAGCTGTTTCTGGAGAATTAAAGTTATAATCCTCTACCAGCGCACTGACAGATACTTTATGGCTGGTGGCTTTTTGGATAGTATGTGCTTTTAAGCCATTCATATCTGTTATAAAATAACAGTTTCACACCCACATGATGTAAATCTCTTTCTATTGGAACCTGTTTGAACTTCCTTTTATTCCCTCCCTTTGAGTGGGTAATAAACCATGGCTTGTCCAACTGGATAGCATAAATGAAACATGGAAAAACCATTGCTTTTGGCTGCACTCAACCCTCCTTTTGATTTCTGTCAATAAGAAGAGCCCTAAGTGCTCATGTCCAAATGTAGGGAGGTCAAGAGTCCTCAGTTTCCCATTTCCCTTCCTGCACTGATCCTGGGAATAAGGCAAGTGTCCTCCTGGCAGAAGACAACAATACTGTGCTGCTGCATCCTCTCTTCCTCATTACTCCAAGTTACACTGTCCCTTTTGTCCTCTTAAACCTTTTGTATGATGATTTTGACAGTCAAGAAGCAGTTTAATCTTTAATCATTATTAGGTACCAGCAATGCACTCAGGCAAAGGCAGTGCTTTCTCCAAAGAGTCATCAATCTAGAGAAATCATTTTGACAATTGAGTTCAAGTACAACAGCCAAAAGGCAGAGGCCTAACCTTTTCGAAGTGCCAATTTTAACAAAAACACAACACAGCTGAGATGTGTTTCATAAGAGCTTATTCAAGTACTAGCAAAATAGAAAAGATAACTAATGATGAATAACAGAAAGGAGAAACAGATGTATCTGATGGGAGAGGGAATGAGAACAGAGGAAAAATCAAAGATAACAGCTATACAATCAAAATCAGGAGGACAAGGAAAGAAAGATATAAGATTAATTAAATATGCTTATTAGAAACTCTTCCCATATTTTCTGGCAGAGACTAACAGTATAAGAAAATGAATATAGCTGTACAAGTTTGTCATTTACTTGGAGAGGCTCATTGTGCAAAAGCTTTGTCATTGCTAATCTTTTCTTCTGGAAGCTTTCTGAATAAGTGGCAGATAGAGGGTGCATTTGAATACTTGTGTAACCAAATATAAGTAGAACTGAATTACAGCTAAACACAGAAGTTGTGTTCTTACAGCGTGATGATACAAATAAAGCAGTATTTCTAGAGGAATATTTCTTCTGGGAGAATGACTTTTCATACCAATATCATGGAGAGACGTGGCATTCTTAAAAAAACCTGAGGTTTTAGCATTATGTTCCTTTTATTAAAAGATAAAAACCAAACAGAGCCTCACTCCATCAAGGTTGAGTTTCCATTTTGAACAGAATTATGATTATAGATGTATTTTTCCTTATCTAACCAGTGGGTCCCAGTGTTACACAATCTCTTCAGAGACTTGCACTAAGTATGCAGCCTCACAGCCACAGAACAATGACCTGCTGCAGACACGACTGGACTGGAATTTGCACAAGTTCCTTCCTTGTTATCACACACAGCAGCCATTCAACATCAAAGGCACCTTCACTGAGGATTCAACAAACATTTATCTTGAAGAAGAAACTGTACAAGTACGTTAATGAGATGTATTAAATATGCTCAACAGCTAAAATGGGAATGAAACTCTCCAGAACTTCAGAACTTTGTTCATTATTATCAAAAGCACATAAGTACCACTTGACAAACTTTCATGTTAACATGGNTGAGCTAAAACATTAATTTAATCAGACAAAAAAGCCCTACTTATCATTTGATTCACTATCTTTCATAAACAATTTTACTTTCCTACCTTTTCCCTTTGTTCACTTAATTGCTAGATTGTTTTAAGAATGTACAAAGATCAAAAGCTGATTTCATCCCACTTTGAGGTGTGAAAATCAAAGACAATCATAAACAAAAGATTATTAAAAAACCCCATCTTTTTCGCCTCCAAAAATAAAAAATATATTTTTAGATTATGGTTTTGTTCTTGCTTAAAATAAAATTAGTATTTGTGAATGGTGTGAACTACAAGCTGTGTTGGACTCTTCAAAGCAATCACACCCACCTGATGCAAAGCACAGCAGAGGCAGATACAGAACAGCTACAATATGAAGTTACCATGCACACTGAACTGTACTGTGCCACTTGCTCATCTCAGATTTTTTCAAATTCTGAAGGCTTATATATAATTTATTGATGGGGCAAAGCATTATCTAGATCAGAGCAACTCAAATAATTTTATAGGGCAAAACTTTAATCCCACTAAACCAATGGGAAATCCAGTAACAGTGGCCATAGGATTTCCCTCCTTGCAATGTTATCTCTGCTTTATTTAGTCTGCCTCCTAGAACATGTGGACAAAGCAGTAAATGGAGGCAGTTCTGCCTGCATATTCCTCACCTGCTCATTACCCATTTGTGCCATGGTATTACAGTGACCTAGGGAAAGGCACATTCTGTTTGTGATGCCTCAGGCTGCTCATCCCACAAGGCAGAACTCACTGACAATAGCCAATACTGTGTTCAATGACTGCTTACCTGTATTTTGAAAACTTTATCTGATTTTTTTTATCACTAATGAGAAGGCACTGATGAATAGGTAAAATTAGCTCCTAACATCAGCTCCGGGGAAAATATTGCCCTGAGTAAATCGGGCAAGAGTTTTCATACAGAAACAAATGTGTCAACAAAATCAATGCTTTTCATATGAAATGCAAAAAAAAAAAAAAAAGGCAATCAATTTCCTAGAAACACCAATAGCACGTCAATAGCAGACTTCAGTGTCAAGCAGCTTCTTCAACAGGTGCAGAGCAGTCCAGTGAATGCTGCTTTTGAAATTCAATGCTTCCAAAAGTGATAACACAGGGCCAAGTCCCACTGGGGGACTAAGCCTACAAGAAGCTGAATCTCTGATCAGAGAAACATTTTGTAAACACTTAAACTACTTTCCCACCTGGAGGACACTGAGCAAAACTGTATGAAAGTGCTGTGTGACAGATGCTTGCCTGAGGCCTCCCTCCATTATGGGGAGAAAAACAAAGCCAGTATTTTCAGACATATCTATCCTGCAGCTCATGTTGGTAAGAATCAAACAAGAAAAGAAAGGAATTTTAAAAACCACCCACAAACAGACAATATTTCCCTTCTCTTGGAGTCAGAAGACCCATAAACTATGAATCTCTGTACTGGGATGCTGTAGGACTGAGCAGTAAATGGGCACTTAGAGAGTGTAAGAATTGGGATGCAATGAAAAAGTGAATGCAATGCTCAACTTGGTAGCAGAAACAGCATCTGCAAAATATATGGATTAGAGGAAGATCTCCCAAAGATAGCAGAAACTTTTCAAAATAATGTCAGTCTGACCTGAGCAGGATGCTAGGAAAATAGGGGGATATAAACTCTCCTTTGTAAGTCTTAGCTATGAATGTGAATTTTATATGGGTTGACAGGGAATTTTTGACTGTATAAACTACTAGAAAAATCCTATTTACGGCTGAGATGATAGACTATATTTCTTCATATCCTATTTTGCTTGCAATCCAGCTAAATCACTTTATTTCTTTATGTTAGAAATATATATTTACTTGCTTCTACCATCAAAAAGAAAAAACGTTTAATCTAAATGAAGATGCTTACCTTACACTAAAAGTGGTATTTTTCAGCCTGAAGAGAAATATCTTTGTGAAAAAAAAATGTTTGGTAATAGCTTCTGTACCACAGTATCATTTCCAGTTAATAGCAGTCTTGTAAGTAGATATACAAAAAACAAAATAAAAGGTGAATTGTAGGTGTTTCGTTCATTTGCTATTTGCATGCATTTCAATTGATAAAACAATTTAAAGCATTTAAATAAAGTGAGGATTTAGTTTTTGCATCACACTCTACTTGATTCAAATATTTTAGTCCTAACCCCTTTTTAGGGACAAACAACATGGAAAAACTAATAGCATATCCAAATGCTGGTGATTTCCTAAACACTATATTTCAGGAACACGAATGTCCTAAATTAACACAATACTAAATTAAACAAGAATTTGCATTTGAGACTTTTTTTTCACAAACTGTACAATTTTATGCAATTTTCTATCAATGATTCAAGATAAAAGGAAAGCCAAAGGTTATATGTAAATTAGTGACTATGTAAGGGAAGAAAGCGTGTTTAAATTATGTTAGCTTCACGTCAGAAAACAGCAAGCCATTCTGAAAATAGTGAAAATATAATGTATTTTCCATCTGTAGGATAGACAGATCACCTGACACAGGATTCAGGAAAGCAAGAAGAATGACTCACAAACATGCAGCAGGTACCTTTTATAAAAATTCTGTACATGTGCTACAGAGTGCTGTTGCAAAAATGTGTGTTTTAAAATAGTGGTGAGACTGGTTCAGGGAAAGGAAAATCAGAATGAGTTCAAAAATATGTATGACACAAAACAAACAAAACCCAACAAACCCAAAACAAACAAAAACCCAAGCAAAACAACACACAACTTGCTCAATTTGTCATCTAGGTGTGGTTTTCAATTTTAAACTGCTGTTTAAAGCTGTCTTGCCTTGCTTGCCGCTGTCGCAGAGAAACCAGTAGAATTGCACAATGAAAGGCATGTCAGGTGCAGAACAAATAATCCAGCCCAAATCATGAAATCAAATGTCAAAAATGAAAACAAACCACAGGATGACTCACTCAGTTGGATGGACATCATCAATATGAGCTTAAATGGCATAAATGGTAAGGGCCTAGTTTTGACCCTAATTTTCTGGTATCTGAGATTTTGTAAAGTTTAACCATGGTACACGACATCAATAACTTCAAAGGCTGCATTTATGCACATGAGATTTGTAAAGAAGAAAGCTGCTACTTAAAAACCTTTTTAATGCAAAAACCCCAACTGAATATCTGGATAATTGCTTGCCTTTATCACCATTTGGGACACAGTTTTGCAATGAAAGTATAGCTATCAAATTAACGTCGATTTTAAAATAGTCTTTAATGAGGAAGTGCAGGTAGAGCACTATTACAGATTGATGGTGCTGCAATATCATATTATGTAGCCTTAGTCTAAGAGAAATTCTGGATGCCTCAAGGCCAGGTTGGACAGGGCTTGGAGTAACCTGGGATAGTGGAAGTTGTCCCAGCCCATGACAGCAGGAGTTGAATGAGATGATCTTCAGAGATCCCTCCCAACCCAACCCAACGCAACCCAACCCATTGTGTGATTCTGTAACAAATAAAACACTCCTGGTATGTACAAAATACTCTGACTTCAACTGGTTTTTTTAAAATGTAAGATCATAAGGTTAAAAGAGACCTGCAGAGTCCAAGGGACTCTCCGAGATCTTACAATGGCATATCCAGGTTTTTCTAACTTTTGCCCTCTATTTGCCCACCCCACTCCTAAAGACTTACATTGACAAAGTGTCTGGCATTTCTAAGATTATCTATTGCAGAAATACACTTCTAATGTCATTATCATTTATTATTTTTCATTGTGTCACCTGAATGTTCTTTGCTGCAACACAGGCACTTCACTTCTCATCCTTTCTACAACAGATTCAGACAAATGCATTATTCCATTTCCCACCTTCCAGGCTGTTATCACATCTCTCCAAGACATTTTCCCACTTCTCTCTGCTGAACCTTTCCAAATATTCCACAGATTTTTTAACTGTTGTGTTTAAACTATCCATGATGTCCAGTTAAGACCATACTCAGTAAAGCTAAAGAATTAGATGTCTTAGAGTTACAGATGCAAGCCACAAATAGATTTGTTTTTTTAACTAGGTTGCTGTTGACTTATATTCAGCTTGTGAACCTTTCTAAGCCATCGATCAGCTCTGAAGAATTGTAGCACAGTCAGCTTTTTCTTAGTGCTGTTTCTGTGAAGATGATTATTTCTACCAGGTAAAAACTTACTTTCATCAGTATGGATATTGCCTCCAATTTTTAAAGGTTTTTTTGAAGCCTGATCCAGCTTGCAACACACTTGTGACCCAGCTCCTAGTATGTAAATTTAATAGATATAATCTCCAATTGCATAACTTAGGTCATTGACAGAAACACTGATGAGTTCTGGAGCTAGGACAAAGCTTTGAAGTGGCTAATGCAGATAACTGCAGTCCACACATAGTTAATCCCTCATTTCACTGATAATGAACATCTGATTTGGGGTTTTGGACCAGTTGTGCACCGAATCCACAACCATGTAACCATGACAATGCTTCCTTGCCTTCCCTATTAAAGCATCCTGTGACAGACATTTCATAGCATTTAAAATGCCCAACTGTACAAGCACCAGATGTTTTCTCTTCCTTTCAAAAGGACTTATATCCTGCCTTGGAAGAAAAGCATATTCTTTTTGTGTGATTTGGTTAATGAAAAAAAACATCTAGACTTTTAATCTTTTTTTGTTTCATAGGTGCTTACAAACAGCTTCGGTTTTGTTGATGGATGTTTCTGGGAACTCAGTGCCTGTAATTCTCTGGCTCCTCTGTTCCTCCCTTTCTAGTGAGATGATTTATGTTCATTGTTTTCTGCAAGCTTACAGCACACTGGATGTTCTAATCAGAGGAGGACATTTCATGCATGGGTGACTTTGTCATTAACAACATTACCAACTTGGACTCATTTTCCATGGGAATGTGGAAAGAGACAAGTTCAGGAATATTATTATTGGACACTTAAGGTATTAAGTCAAAATGTGGTGTTTCTGATAGTTGCATATGGGTCACACATGCAGGGGTGCAGTATTTTTGTAACATGCATGCTCCCAGTGTCCTGGAAATATTATTCTTTAATTTTGTGGAGGCATAAAATGATTATAGTAGGCAAAAGTAGTGTAGAACCAGTATTGTGCATCATTAACCTATTCAGAAAGCATAAAACCCTAAGAAATGAATGATTGATTTTAATTAAGCTGAAAATGAAAAACATTTAAAGCAAAACTGTCTTCAGAGTAGACTCTCCCAATTAACAGCAATCTTTAACAAAATCTTTAACAGAATCTTTAACAGAATCTTTAACAAAAAGTGTATCTCCACAACCTGTACAACTGCTCGTGTCCTACAGGTGGGGAACTCACAGCCCAGGCAGCGAAACAATTTGCAAAAGAGCACCTGTAACTCCAGGAAGGAAAGGACTTCCAAACCCAAACTTCTCCCAGCTGGGATATTCTATTCCTCTGCCCTCCTGACCATGGCTGCACAAACATAAAAGACTAAGGAGCTACCGCTATTTAGATATGATAAGTCTAATTAATTTAGATTTTCAAAATGTACGTGAAGCACAAAAAAGCTAAACGAGCTGAAGCTACAGGATTCGTTGTGGTTTTGGTTTTGCTAGTTGCATGTGGGTCAATTGACTGTCAAGGCAGCCTGGGCTAATTTATTGATGTCACAATTTAACTGCACTCAATCCAATGAATCCCAAACAAAATATCAAATGATATTCTGTTTTCCAAAAAATTACTTGTGTAAAAATTGAACAGCATGGATAAAAATAATCTATTCAAATATTCATATTCCCTATAGTACTTTTGCTACTATAAAACTGTACTAAAAAAAATTACATTAATTTTAATTAAATTTTGCATTTCAAAGCATTTTTTCCACACACATAGTATGTTTTTATGCGACTTCTGTCAATACTTGAAGATAAAAGGAAAGCCAAAGGTTATATATTAATTATTAATTATCTGTTGAAAATAATGTAATGAGCTTAGTTTATATCAGGTCACACTAGCTCTCAACTATTGTTTGTGAACGGCTGCAGCAAAAAAAAAATATAGCTCCAGGAAGGATAAACATTGCATTATTATATCCTTGAGAAAGAATATCTACTCCACCTTTTGTGGGCTGTGTCATGCACCCATGGGTTTTTTAAAGTTCTTTTGGTTGTGTGTTTTTTTATTTTGAGGGGGTTTTTTCTGACTTTTTTTTTCCCCCAACCCAATGTTTCACAGCTACTTTGCATTGGCAGGTTCCTCCGGAAATAAGTATACTATGCAAATTCTGTCATCACAATCCTGCTATTATTTGCTTCTATCCAGAAAAGAGGAAGAAGCCTAGAAGGTGCCCAGATGAGCTGCACAGCCAGTGACTGCTCAAGAGGGATGACCCCAAGGAATGTTTGGATGTACAAACACCTACAGAGAGTGGAGAAGTTCCCCACAGAATTTGTTGATAGCAACAACACTGACATTCACAGCAGTGAACACAGTCTGCTGACAGACTGAGCTAATTAATAGTGCAGGCACTGAAAAAGAAAGTTAGTGAAGTTATTTAATTTCCAGCTGCATTGATCTTTGCATCTGCTTTGCATTGATTATTAAAGCTCTAACTTTAGCAGGGGGTCATCCACATATGAGAAACTTCAGTGCCTTCAAAATTTTAAAAAGCTTAATTCTGTCTATCAACACTAACTTTAAGAGATAAAAGGGTCAATGTGCTTATTTTAGAAGGCAGGTAATATCCATACTGGGCAAAGTGAAATGCAAACACTTTGGAATGGATTCAAACATGATAGAATCCCACCTAATTGCTACTTAAACGCACACATACAGAAATATACCTAAAAACCAGCTCTGAGAAAAAAAAAATCATATATTTGCAAGGAAATGTATGTTTGTGGAAGCAACAGCAAATGTTCCATGCATGACAAGCCATAAAAATTATTGTTTGCATGATTTAATATAATTTTAGAATATATGATTAGCATTCAACTTTAAATAAACAGAACTCTAGGTAGAAAGGAGGAGCAGAGTAATAGAGAGGAACCATGTATGTCTTCCAGGCTTGGACGTGGAGCTGCTTCCCTGTTCCTTAGAGGAAGGACAACTCAGACTTAGTTTCTTTTAGGCTTCACCTATTGCAGATTGACTCACCTGGGCCAAAGTTGCCCACCCAGTGCAACTAAAATTTCTGCAAACTCTGAGAAAAGGTATGGATGATCTGCAGGAGTATTTGCATTTTTCTCTTGAAGGGCTCTTACTTTAAATTGTGAAACCTTTTCATTCTCTCTTCATTTTAGAGTTCTTGCAACATTTTTGATATTTCCAGCTAAATCCACTCTTTTCTTACAGGGCTTTGAGAAATGGAAGGTTTGTTTGTGTTTTAATAAAACAAAAGACTGACACTGCTGCAAAGACAGAGGAAATACAAACATGAAGAAGAATCTCACCACTTTGGGCCAATATTCAACACCTGCTCTTTTGTTTTTGCTAAAAGACAAAAATGAATCATCTATTTCAGTGCAATCCTCTTTATTTACAAAGAACACATCCACCATCCTCATTCCTTTAGCACTGTGGAAACAAATCCAAATGACTTTTCTTGTCAGAAATTTGAAAGAAGTTATCTGTCTTCTTCCCAGGGTCCCACTAAGGACTGCCTTTCTCATTGTCTGCTGCTTTCTGCTGACAGGTAGTCGCTAAAAATTCTCCTAATGCTCTTATGTTTACAACCAATCCCACGGAAAACTCTCACACCATGTAGCTCAAAGCACCTCAGGCTCTGCCAAATGGCCAATTGCCTCAGGCAGTCTTTTTCATTAGGGCCAGTTCCCTCTTTCTCGAAAATAACCTTAATTTTCCCTTCCTCTTAGCTCGAAAACTTAACCCAGTACACTTGCAAGAGTTAACCAGAGAGCAGGAATTAACACTGTCCATCATAACATTAGCATTATCTCCAGAAGTGTCTGATATTCATATTTAGAAAGCTCAACTTTGATAATTAATTCTACTGAACAGAATACCACAACTATTAATTTTAAAGTACGGTTATCAGCAGTAAAAACTACTTCCAAGCTTCCTTCTATGCATATCCCAGGAATCACATATAATGAAACTAATTTGTTATGATTATTGCCTTTTGGGAATCTTCAGGCTAAACCCACTATGCAAATGTAAGAAGGAACTTTGGTTATTATGTTAAGAAGAGTGAACAATTTTCTTCTGCTGGTCATAAGTACATATAATTAAAACACCTACTTAGTTTCTTTTTCCTAATTTATTTTTTTTAATAAAGAGAAGTAGCTCAAAATTTTCATTTGTAAAGTCTATTGTCATCTGTTATCTTCTTTACCTTATGAAGAATTTTTGTGGAATGAAGAAACAGATTTGCCAGCAAGCTTTCACAAATATTTTGTATTAGCTAAAAGTGTTTTATGTGTAAACACATATTGATTTGCAGCATCTTTCACATGTAATTGGTTCAGAAATCATGCTCACATGGATGTGATTTAAGAAGAAAAAACTACTAGAGGTAGAAGAAAAAAGTCCTAGAGGTAGGAACAAAAGTTTGTAGCTCAGGTGTACACCCTTGATTGGCTGATTTGGATTTCTTTCTGTTCCAAACTTGAGTACGAGAAAAGGTGAAGTCAAAAGCCATCTCTCTACTTCCTACTTTCAGGGTTTTTTTTTTAAATATTAAAAGAAAAAAAACCCAAACTATCCTGACAATTATCCTGCCAAGGAATATTGTAGTACAATACTTAAGAAAAGTATATACCTATATGATTTCTGAAGAAGGACAACAGCCAGAGACAAGATAAATTATGTGTTCAATTCTCCTGTGGACAGCATGATTTTAAGATGATACTGACAAACTCACGGAAGGGAAGGTCTGCAAAGGAAACCCTACCACTACTTTTTGCCTTGTAACAACTTCATTCCATGCTTCAAGATTTCCATTGTCTACCTGGAGGGTTTTCAAAGCCATGTTTTCACTTGATGAAGAATTTGGCCTCCGTTTTCCTCTACCTCCCAGGTGATTTTCCCAGTATAGTTAATTCTTTCAGTCCCCACACTACCTACAGACCATTCCAGATCTCTGCCATACCCTGAAAGGACACAGAGCTTTACAACTGTTTGGGACACAATAACACTCAGGGCAGCTCTATCCAGTCAGGAAATGGTGAATTCTTGCTGAAGATGGCAATTCATAGGCAGAGGTGACCAAGACAGCTGGGATGACTTCCTGGGGTAAATGCCTCGGGCAGGAGATGCAGAGTTGTCAAAAACAATGATGGGATCTTCAATTTCACTATTCTTATGATAATTGTTTATGTAAGCCTCTAAACACTATATGGTGGTTTGAGATATATGAATTAGATCAGCTTTGTTTAATTCACTCCCCAACATAATTTTTTTCAATACACTATTGAGTCTGTCACTGCCACCATTTTATACTGTTCTTTACAGAAAACAAGCGCATTATGAGCTGTACTAATATAAAAATTAATCAGATGCTTAGTTTTATGAAATGACAGTATTATAAACACAACCTCAATTTCACAAAACTAAAGCGAAGAAAGTGAAGATTAACTCTCAGTGTAGGAGATTTGACTGATTGGGTTATTTGTTTCATTAACAAGAAGTCAGGTCCCTACAAGCGTCAGAGTATAAAAAGTGAACACTGTGAAAACTGGGTGGGATAAATTGTCACGTGGAAGTGTCTTTTATACTGACTGCAGAGGGACTCCTGAGACAAGATCTAGTGTCAACTAACCAGGCATATTGCTTGAAAGGTTCATTCAGAGAGGAACCTAAATTTTAGGTTGGAGAGAATGCAGAAAACGTCAGCCTAAAATAAATGCCCCAGTTACCCTGAGTAAAACTAGATCCACAGTTGAAATAGGCAGTCATAGCTCTATTGATTTCAGAAGAGCCTGAGCAATATAACAAGTTGAGATTCTGGTCCTATGAATAGCTCCTTTGACTTCAGTGGGATTACTCACACAGCCTATGAGTAACTACATACAGATGTATAAGATATTTGCTAAGCAACAGACAAGAACCTACCAAAAAAGAATTATCTGTGAGCTTAACAACTTTTAAACATAAACTATATAATCCTGTAGACACCTACACACATGAATAATGATACATATTGGGGTACTTTAATTATGCATGTTAATATTTCTCGGTTTCCTTACATCTGCTGTGGTTGGTTCCTTGCTCACACTGAAACAAACAGTATTGCATTTGCTCCTTCAGTTGTTCAAGAACACACCATATTTTCTGTGTTTTAGTATTGCTAATGTAAACGTGTTCCATTCCATCAGGAAGATCATATACCCCAAAAGCCATTATTGTCTTTTCTAAAAGGAATCCTTTAAAATATTGTCATTTGAATAGAAAGCAAAAAAGCTCTGGCTGAAATTCACATATTCTCTAGATTCATTAGTATTATCGACATAACTGAACTTCCTTGTTCTTATTAGAGTTACCATAGAAATGAGCCTAAAGCTATTACATGAATTGTTACTGCTATTAAGAAGTAGTCTACTTCAGTTTCATTGGTTAATTTGTAAGAATTTTTGAATATTTAAGAGAATAAAACTACCTTGATAATAAAATTAAGGTTAGAAAGGTGGAGGGGTTTTTTAAACAAACATAAGCTTATTTAATAAAAAGAAACAATAAGTTGAGTGGCACCCACACACTGCATAAGGCAAGCATTTTCTGTAATTCCATGGTTTTACGTCTGTATATGCTATTCTTTCAGACAGGCAAATGGTGCACAGCTGACTGTATAATGAGATGCTATATATAAATGATATTAACCTTTAAAGTTAGGCAAGCGCTTTACACACACAATCCATGCTTTCAAACATTTTTACCTAAATGTGCAATCATGCATTATTTCCTCATTGCTCAAGAGCTTCATAGTGTATTACATGAGGAAATAAGAATCTAAGTAATCTTTTCAGATATGCAATCTCTTTCTAGTGTGTAATTAAAATAGTGTATAAAAAAGCGATCTACATTAAAAAAAAAAAAACTCCATTTTAACTAATTAACTGATCCAATATACACAAATGTATCTTTCAGACTAGATGTAAGAAAAAATATTTTTGCAATGAAGGTGGTAAACCCCCGGAACAGGTTGTCCAGAGAGGTGGTTGATGCTCCATCCCTGGGAACATTCAAGGTAAGTTGGACAGAGCTCTGAGCAACCGGCTCTGGTGCAAGGTGCTCCTTGCAGGGGGGTTGGACTAGATGACCCTTAAAGGTCCTTTCCCACTCAAATAATTCTATGTTCCTATGAGTCTAGATAGCAACACATGACACGTTGGCACATCTGTTTTGTGTGTGAGTGAAGAAGGTACTTTATGTACATCAGCGATTACAGGTTTTGGATTAAAGGTAACAATTCTTTAAAACATCTGATGGAATCAATAGTACAAAGGGTGTCTGAGCAGCAACTGTTCTACCTTAGGAAGGGCAAATACTTTGCTAAAATAACTCAACTAGAAGCTGTTTGGTTTATAATCCCATCTGTTTGAGTTTGTTAGTGACCTCAGTGTAATCTTGTCAGCAAAAAGAAAAGTTCAACACAGTATTAAAAAGAAATCATTTGGATGCAAATTTTACCTGCAGTGTGATGCCTTTCAATCAGAAGGAGTTCATGAGACAAAACCTTTGAGCCACTACAAATCTGGCAGGCAACCTATCAAGCTTTTCAGTAAAATGATCTATGAACAGATTCTCTTGTACCCATTCTCAGCAGAAGATTGAATGAATACTTTAGATATGAAACATGCAGAGAAAACAAATAATATTCTCTTCATATTTCTTATTTGGTAAATCTGGGTGATATATTTCCTCTTGTATAAAGGAGGAAAACAGAGTCAGACTGGAGCTTCATGGATGGGCTCTTGGGTGAATTCAGAGTATAAAATGCAAGAGGCCTAACAAATCATTTGGGAGAAAATGACAGCTTTTGGTTTTTCATCCAGTGAACTAAAAAGTCAAATTTTACCGAGAAAGGTACTAGTAGAAAGATTTATGACTCTCTGGAGGAAGAAGAAGGATGAGAGATTAAAACCTAGAGTACAAATATGATATTTTAACATAGGGTAGCATCTTTAAAAAAATGTTTTCCTATTCCTAAACCTTGCAATGCTTAGGAACTCCTTCATTTGATAAACAAATACATCTTTCCCTTTTTCTACTCCTGCATAAACTTCCGTGCTTACCTGTGAATGTTATCCTGCTCGGCTATGAATGTTCCAAATTCTTTCTGTTTTGCTTTTGTTTTCTTGTTTTTTTTTTTTTTTAACAAGATAGTTCTATAAGAATGATGCTTTGGAAATCATCTCATCATATTCTGTATTATTCCTTTCAAGGAACAAGCTCCCTCAGATGAGCAATATTCCACTATCTTACTTCAGCCCTTCTTAAAAACCTTTTTTAAAATGTCACAAATCCATGGGAGGGATGGGTGGGGGAAAGCGCCAAGGGATGCCAGGCAGGAGGCTGTTCATGTTCTTCTGCTCAAAGTTTCATTGATCTTTTTGGAACTATAAAATAAAAGAATGATACTTTCCATTTTCCCTCAATGCAGAAGGTGAGTAACTTTGATGGTATAAGGTAAGACAGTCTATCTGCTGTCTCTTGTCCTTTCAGAAGGCAGAAGAGAAGAAGAGAAGCTCATCCAGGAGTTAAAGTATAAATATAGAGTTCAGAAACCTTAGATAAAATATATCTTAAGCAACAGGAATGCAGGTAAGAAAAAAATAAGAATTAAAAAAAATTACCAAAATTCAAGGTCTTGACTTAAGGAAAAATTATTTCACTTAAATAGATTGAAAGACTTATAGGTATGGGGAAAGGGATGTTAAATTCAGAGTTGACAAACATCAGTGTAAGTATTTTGGAGGACACTACTTATTTATCTATTTTCATATATATAGAATGTAACAGTTTCTTACATGTAATAGAGCCTAAATTCAAATTGCACAGCAAGATTTGGGCAGTGCTCTGAGCAGTGGAAAGCAAATATTTGCTGAATGAGCAATGAATTAGGAAAGAAACGAGAGGGAAAATTTCTAAATTACTGGGAAAACTGAGACATCCCCTCTCCACAATGCAAACAACTTGCTCCTGCTTTCCACTGGATTGAGGCCATGCTATGTTCCATTTGGAATCAATACCATTCCAAATTAGCCAAGCATTAAAGCCAGAAGGCAAAAAAGGACAAAGTTCTGATTTTTCAGCATCACATAGGGTTCTACCAATATTAAAAAAAAAATTGGCTTACCTCAACAGCCTGATAAAATTCATTACTAAAAGATCACAAGAACTGGATAGTAATGTTACTCCTCATTCAGGAGAAAAAAAAAAGGGAGGAACAATAAAAGGATACATAGCTTTTAACAGCTTTTCTGTATTTGTGTTCTTGTTATATGTTTATTACTGTAGTTTGGGTCCATATTGAAGGTAATATCTAAAGAGCCAAATATTCCTGTCTTTCAATGATGAAAGAGATGAAAAGCTCAGCTGCCAAATGGGCTGTAAAAGTAGATACTTCAGAAATCTTTTCAACAGTAGTTTGCCTCTACTTGTGTGTTATTCACACAATTTATTTGCAACACTTAATTGCAAAATCTTATAAAATATGCTACCTATAAAAACAAGTTTTCTGAGCTAGATTGAAAGAAAGTATTACATGGAATGTTACCCAAAATTTGTATTTGACATGAACTGCAACTGGTGGTCAAGAGCAGATTAAAAATAAAGGAGATTTTCTTCAGCATTTAGAAATCATAATGCTACTGTGCTCTAGTTATGAGAGAAAACCAAGTTTCTCTAGTTACACTCAAGGAAAGCCAAGATTCAGAACCAACAATGAACCCCTGAGAGTTCTAATCCAGTTGCCAAGTATATCTTTCTGTTTTGCTCCTCTGAAGAAGCTGATTCATGTTTATGTTGCATTTATCAAGCAACTTCTTTGAGCTCTCATACAGTCTTAGAAGTACTTTTGATGACCTCAGGAAAACAAATCTTGGAAAACTTCCGAAAATTTTTGTATGAGAATGCTTTCTTTATCAAATGATAACTAAACACCACATTAAAAATATTATATTTCAAAAATCTAGGAGAGCAATCACAGAAAACAGAACAGACCCTCTAGATCTGGAAATGAGTACATTTGTATTTGTTCTTAAAAACATCAATAAATCAACCTCATTAACATGAGAAATTAAATCAATGAGCTACTACATTCCATCACAACACAATTTTGCACAGAACTATTGAAGTATTTAGACAAATTTAATTGAAATATTATTAAGTTGAATAATGAGGTTTAAAGTAACTTTCATCTATATTTTGCAAGTAATGAGAAATAGATGAGAATTTGCCCTTAGAAAATTCTTTAAAATGTTCATACAAATTTAAAAAAAAATAAAGAAACAAATACCAATAATATACATTTTCCTTTGTAGCACCAGCTCAAGCTAAACCTTGGCATTAGTATGTTATAATTTCAGTGAAGGAAAATTATGAGTGCTAGTTACTGACCCTTTTAAAGCATATATAAATTCACTGTAGATCTACAGCAAAAAAAATTAAGTTATTTAAACATTTCTAGTACCAGTATACGAAGAAAAAATCATTAAGTAGACCAAAGCTTGTCTTTATGAAAAAAAATCAAGATTATAGTACATCAAGCAAGTTCTCTTTCCTAAAATCATAAGGATTAGAAGCTTCAAGAATGAAAACCATCAGTGTCTAAAAATTGTAGATCTCATTTATGAAAACAAAATAAAATATGACAACTATCACTATACAGTCATATACATGATGTAGCATACATAACCTAAGCTTAATCTCATTTAAGTGTAATGAATTGTTAAGCATATAAGAACAAATATTTGGGCCAAATTTTTGAAAATAGCTGTGAGACAACAACAGAATTTAGACAACAAAAGAATAAGGTGATTTTATATATCAATATTTACTGAAGATTTCAATTGTGCAACAGGTTTAATGATAAAACTGATTTTAATAGAGAGAGAATTTTGCTCTTTCAAGGGGAGGTTCAGGTTGGATATTAGGAAACATTTATTTTCAGAGAAGGTGGTCAAACACTGGAACAGGCTTCCTAGCAAGGGGTCAGTGCCCCAAGCTTATCAGTGTATAAGAAATTATTATTCATTTGGACAATACCTTTAATAACATGGTTTAAACTTTGGTCAGCCCTAAAGTGGTCAGGCTGAATAATCCTTGTAGGTCCCTTTCAACTGAATTATTCTATTCAATTCTATTCTAAATATTCTAAATATGCCACCATGAGGAAAATTTACCTTTCTGCAGCCTAGTGCTGAAATTTCTTTAATTTTTGACAGGAGAAAGAAATAAAGTTTTCTTCTTCAGCATGAAGTCAGGGGTATAAAATGGGTATTTAAATTGCACTACAGGAGAAATTGGAGCTGTGATTGTTCATCAAAGTTCTCAACTTACGCTGAAAGATAAAGCTACTACAAAAATCTTAAAGTTATTGATACCTCTCTCCGTCGAGAAGCCCAACAGGTCTGTTTGATTTTCCAAACGACAGCAGCTACCAGCAGTAAGGATAAGAAACAACTGCAATTACAAAAGAAAAAAATATTGTAATATTATGGTGTTTAAAAGGCTATGTTTTTAGGGTATCAAAGGTAACAAAAGGGCATTCAAGCATGGAAAAAACCCTCCAAAAATTGAGGAAAACTAAACTCTAGCAGGATGACCATCAACCATACACTCTTAAAGTCAAAAGCAAATGCACATCACATGCTATAGTTTTCTCCTGGAAATGCTATCACTGTCTCCATTAGCTTGGGAGGAGCTTGAGTACAGCTATCCACATACCCACAACAGTCTCCAGAAGTATGCACTGCTTGTCCCATGTTTAGTAGATGGAAAAAGAGAGTGAATTATAGCAAAAAAAAAACCCCACCAATTTATATTGCTCTCACTTGTTAGATTCTGAGTAATTTCCTGGGATGCAGGAATGATAACTGCACAGGGAGTATCATTAGTTTGAGGAACTGGGTTTGCACATGACAATATGCCTGTGTTATCATATTGAGTATTTCTATGGTTAATTTCCCAGGAAAACATCTCCAAGGAAATCACCACATTACAATCCCAAAGACGACACAGAAGAAGAAGAAGAAGGAAAAATTAAAATTATTAAACACCTGCAGTTCACAACCAGAGCATATGTATCTTTCTTGCTCCAACGTTGTTGTATTGTAACATTTAATCCATAGTATTTTGGTAGAAATATCACTGAACTCTCAAACTCTTTTGTGAATTTCTGGATCCTGACAAAAGGCTTCTAAAGATGACACCTAGTATAATCACTCAGAAGACCTTCTAAATTTTTAAACAGTTTTTTTGTATAAGTATCTGGACTTACTAATTGTGTGAAGAACTTTCAGAGATGTTGGCACTTTTGCTGTACATGGTGGTTTCAATTAATACAACACTGTAACTATTGAATTATACTAGACATCGACGATTTCTTTGATACCAAAAAGCTTCAAAATATATTCTTCAATATGGGAAATACCAAGATTTCTGGAAGTAGTATGGTTCAGAGGGATACTGTGCATAAATGCACAATAACACCAATTTCTCCCTTTAAAAGCAAGTACTGTAAATTTCTGTTTGGTGCCTAGGGAAGAGCAGAACTTAAAAAAAAAACAAAAAAAAAAAAAAAACCCACCAGAATAAATTCCATTTTGCAGCAATATCTTTCTACATTTTAAAGTCAAGAATTTCTTATAAATAGTAGTTCCCATAAATGTTTCCCCTCTGTACTGGACTGTCCAGCTGGTACCTGCACCAGATGCTTTGGGGCAACACCAGGGACTGACATGTTGCCATAGATTAGGATGCTGTGCCTGAAGTAAGGGAAACACATCTCTCTTCTCCTCTACAGTCCCTCCCAAACCCACTAAATTAGGGAAACAACAGCAACACTGTTTGCAATTATGAACTCAGTGCTCCTGGAATTTAGAAAAGGTTAATACATTCAAGGGAGCTGGACACAAGAAACTAACAGAGCCTTGCACTGTGTGACTGCTTTATTTTGGCCAGGAACGGAATCTCTACCCTTAGAAAATTCTGTCCTTCCCATTCACTAATTTCTTGAACAATTCTCTTAGGTTAGTAGAATAGAAAATATTCAGAGTTCTGGCTGAAAGACTTCAGACAAATTGATTCTGTGCTCTGTATGTCAGTGGAGTGGGTCACACACTGAATTTTCTTGTCATCAATCAAAATATCAATTAGTCTACATGCAAAGCTAAGATCAGCAATGAGTGTCTCAAAGACACACCCATAAAATAGCATAAACCATTGCAAATTAAAGCATTGATAATGTGACTTTTGAATAATCTTTTCTTGGCAAGTAAATATTTTCATTTCTTCTTTTCTTTGTTTTGGAGGGGAGATTACATATAAATAGAAGGGGGGGAAAAATCAAAATTCATGTTAATGAAAAGAAGAAAGACATGGAAAATAGATTTTGTGAAACTAACCTAGTTCCAGGCTGTGGTGAGATAACATCCTTGGTTTATATAGGGCAATAAAAATTAAAGCTGACTGTGAAGGATCTCACAGTATAGAGTGACTTGGCCATAAAATAAGAGAATGAAATTCAGTGACAATGAACTGAAGGCAATGTGCACAAGAAAAAGAAAAAAACTACAACTAGCTACAAATACACAATGATAGGTTCTAAATTAGCAATTACCAGCCAAGAAAATGATCTTGAAGTCATTGCAGATAGTTCTTTGAACATATTAACTGGATGTTTAGTGGCAGTCAAAACAGAAAATAGGATTTTAAAAGAGATTAGAAAAGGAATAAAGAACAAACCAGAAAGCCTTGGGATGTCAGAGCATAAATCTATAATGTGCCTCTATCTTGAAGCAACCGTCACCTTATCTCAAAAAATCTAAGCTGCACTTTAAAAGATATAAAGGATTACAGTCAGCTTGGCTAGGGGAAGGAAATGGTGGGAGAAATAAGTTCCCTTTGGCTTTGAAACAATAGGGAGTTGAAGTGAGCCATGAAAAAGACATCGAGATCACAGGCAAAAAATGTGAAAAAGCAGCAGGACAGGTGGAGGTGGATGCTCCCCAGTACCCCATTATACTTCTTATCTCCTTCTTGTGACAGAGATATAAAAAAGAAAGTGTAGTGCATAATAAATGAATTGAAAATTGGCCAGCAGGCAGATAAAACAGAAACTGTCAGAAAGGGACCAACATCAGAAAATGGAACTTCTAGAAGGTTCCCGTAGTATAAGATCCACAAAGTTTTGATGGGACAAATACCTAATAGCTGTGAGGTCTATGCATGACACAAAGACTGAGAACAAAGTGGTTAATAATGGCTAACGGCACAGAGATCATACAGTGGTCAATTTTTAATTTTTTTTTAATACACAATCACTGCTAAGTTGTATTTATGAGAACAAGGAATTCAGGCCTCATTCTCATTGCAAAAGATTTATTTTCCCCTTGGAATAAAGCAATTCCCAAAGCAATTTAGAGACCAGTGTGAATGACAACTCAGTATGAATTACTGCTGAGATGCTGAAACAAAGGGTTAAAACAACCTTAAATACTCAGTGTCCAGTATTGAGCAGCACTTGGGAGAGGAATTTATCACTCCACTAGGTATTGCCAAAATAGATACTAAGAACAGACTTGCTCTTAAAGCTCTGGCATTGGCCTTTTTTTAAAGGAGATTGGAAAACATGCAGGGAAGAGAAAAATCACCAAAATATTCAAATTTTGGAGAAAATATTTTACTGACAGGGACTTTACAAACTTAATCATTTCACTTTTGGAAAAGATCAAGTGGCAACTTGCCTAAAGTGTGTATGAGTTTCCATGGAGAGAAAACACCAAGACTGTTATTTATACAGCACAGAAGTCATGGTTTTGAAACAATGGCAGGAAGCAGACAGATTTGGATTAAACACAGCCATTATTATGATTTATTTTCTGTATCAAAAATTATATACCGAAAAAAAAAGATTTGACTACGCTGCAATGACTAGATAATTTAAGATCCAGAAATAGGATGGATGGTAAATAGGGAGCATAAAATTCAAAGGTGTTAATCCCCATGATCATAGATTATGTCCATCATCTCTGACTCTAGTTCAGACTGACTGACATCCAAATAAACAGATATATGGAGAGATGCTTTTGCAATGTACATGGGTTATGAAATGCTGACCCAGAGTACAGAGCAAATGACTTTCTGCACTTACCAATGTAAATCTTTCCAATAAGACAATTGCCATGCTAAGACACTCTTAAAACCACAGCAGCACAAGCATTATTGAGATTTTGTGGTCTCCAGAACAAAAAAATGAACTGCCAATAGATAACGATGAGGCTTTGCACAGTTTTCTCTCTTAAACTGGAGGAAACACTAAAAAGCCATGCCTGAAATGAGCAATCCATCACCAGTGGCCTGCATTACAGGCTGATTGGAAGTTATTGGCTTAGCATTATTTTGGACACAATAAACTATTAGAGAACTGAAGAGGAAGAAGTGTTGAATTCAGTTTGTGTCCAACAGAGCAGAGGAAAGTGACCCAGGAAAGGCTGCAAGAGAACAAGAGGGTCTGGCAGTGAGGTCTGGGCTGTGCAGATGCTCTTCCCAGAAGGGCTCTGGGCAGTGTGAAAATAGAAATACTGATTTAATAGAACAAAGAGAAGGGAAACTGCAAGGAATAATTACTGCCTGCATAACTACTTTTGCAAGTCACAGGCAAATTTTTGACTTCCAGAGGTCACATTTTGGCATATTTAGTGCAGACCTGGCTGAGGAAAGGACAGTGTTTTTGGTAACTCAGAAATTAGTTTCTCCATGTTTCTTCAGGAGGCAAACTGAAAATTGTTAGGGGAATTAGTGGATGTGTTGCTGCTTGGTAGAGGCAAACTGAAATAAAATCTGTAGATATATTAAAGGAACTTAAATTACATGGATAAATAGAGGGGAAAATCTCTGAAATGTAATGATCAGCATGTTTACACCAGATGAATTAATGACACATTTGTGCCTTAAGCTCTATGAATGCTTTATAAGTAAACTACAGAACTCCTTTTTTCCCATTACATATTAATGCCTATAAATTACATATTGTATCAAAGTAGTACTTTTGTTAAAGTGAAATAATTTACTTATTTTTGCAGAGATGTAAAAGGAACTATTTCAGGAATGAAGCATAAATATTTTAAGGACCAATACTGTAAATGGAACATAAACAGAACAAAAAAAACCTGTGCCATCCTTTGTTCTTCTTTTTCTCAATCTCAATCTTTAACACAAAAAGAGAAATTAAAATGTAAAAAACGTATGTAAAAATTGTTGCAGGAATAATTGTTGTTTCTATGACTTTACCTAAGACAGTAATTTGCATAATAATTCAAAATAAATTTCCACAAACAGATTGACCCAAAGGGCTGTCAGTACACGGAACTAAACAAGAGCTAGTTCAAAGACAAAAAAAAAAAAAAACCCAAAAAAAACCCACCAAAACATTCACTGCAGAAGTCAAGTCCTCAGCACCATCTTGCCCAAGAGATGATCTGTTTGTTACACTGCTCACCAACAGAGACAGGAGCACCCAAAATTCCTTTCAGAAAGTTTGTGAGGTGCATAACAGACTCACTTACTGCCCACATACACATATATATATTTCCACATATTTTAAAAGCTCCTCTCAAGTCTTTTTTTGAACATAGGAGCTGGGCCATCAAGGCAGTTATTGCTCAATTACTTGAGTCTTGCTGTGCTGAGACAGTAATTAAATATCCCTCTTTAGCCACAAACATCTCTGTATGCTGCCTGTTGATCTCTCTTTGACAAGAGCACAAAAATCTACAGTTCCCTAATTAGCAATCTAAACAGTGACCCCACACTATTGTTTCTCCTTCACACTAACAACAGTACTAACATAAACAACAATTTAACATAATCAGTAAAAAAAACTGATGACAAAAATACTTTTTAGGGTGGACATATGTAAAGAAAACAAGTCTCATACCTAAGTTAAGGTTTTTAAATTAGTACTGCAAAAGTTTCCTTATAGATCACATTAACTGTTTTTCTAAGAACTGCTTTCCCAACACATTATTTACTATCTTTTTATTGGCAAATAGAGCACATTTTAATTGATATTTTATAAAGCAAGCACAATTCTAAAATAAAAATAATTGAACTATTATTTTTCTAAGACCATGATTTCAAATAGCAATTATTGTCACAGCAATTGATTTCTCTCATTGTAGTTGACAAGAACATTGTGTTTATGATTATGATGTGCTGGGTTCAGCCATCCTTGTGTTAACTGGTATATACACATGACAAGCTGCTCCAAAGATTTCAACAGCATTATCTGAAGCACAAAACATTGTAAACATAATATTAGAAGTCTGATATGTATGACAGCAGTATATTTTTTTAAAATTTTTAATGATTAATTAAATTGCTACGAATCACAAAGTTTTATAAACATCATTATAAGTAGGACTGTTTCAGTGATTAGCAATTCAGAATGATTCTGGGAATGGAGTGTTTCAATTCTGAATTAAATTGTGTAAAGACTTAGGCAAAAGTGGTCTTGGCTAGCAAGGAAGTAGGATATGCAACTTCCAGTCCATGGCAATGCAGTGTGTGGGGTCAGGGAAATAAATCCTTGCTGTGCAGCCAAGACATCTCAGCCAGCAGTGCTGAATTCCTGGTCAGGGGGAGCTCTGCTGGCACAGCCAGGGAAAGGCATTGCCACCTAAGCCAGCATCACCCTCAGGGGTTTCAGGAATGCCCTTTTCCTATTCCTGCTTGTCATGAGAAACACTAGCAGCAGCACCAGCAGCTCCACGCACTGAATCCCACACTCCATTTTCGGGAACGGATTAGCCAAGAGCTGCAATCTTTCCCTCTTCAGCCACAAAATGTCATTGTTGCACAACCTTAAACATGACAGGGCTTTTTCCACCACCCTAGATCTGTGTTCCATTCTTTTCTCCACTCCCAGTTTCTTTCTGAATTAAAGGAATCCAATGAAAATGTGAACCCTATAATCCAAAAACCATGTAGAGCGTTCAGGCACTCAGTTCTCACTTCCCAAACTGCAAATTGGAAGAAATGCCTGAATAGGAGGTGAGGTGTCTACGATGGCATTTAAAACTCCACGTATTACCAAAAATCATTTAAATGCAAATTTGTATTTATTTGTGTCTCTAATGGAATTCACACAAGTTAAGCAACAAGTTTCAAGTTCATTTGAAACTAATTACATGGATAATTCTTCTTATCCAGATGACTGATTAAAATGTTATTTTTTGATGCAGTCTGGAAAATCCATATATTCCCATAAATAATTATTGCATGAATTGTCTCATGAAAGTCACATAACTGCCCTTAAAATTCACTTCTCACATGACCACGACTAGAAAACTTATAAAAAACAGATTAACAATTAAAAAGAAATATTTATCCACCTTCTAATCCGATCCTTCCAGGCAGAACACTCTATTTGGTAAGAATGTATGGAGAAGAATATCCACATTAGATTTGTTTCACTTTGTCATGGTTAAAACCATGATACTGCCAGAACGATGCTGTAAGTCTCCAGAGCAACACATTTAAAATTACTATTAGAAATGTCATGAAAATAATTTTGTTGAGGAAGATGAGCAAAACTAAGTAAAATGATAAACTAAAACCTCAATAATGGTATTAATAAAGCTTCACAATTTAAGTTATAAATGCCTAATGGAAAACAGGGAGATTGAAATATCAGTAGTGTCAACTGCATTTTATATAAATTGTATTTTAAAGTAAGCTGTAGCAATGAAATATCAATATAATATATATTAGTTTATTAGTCAGAATAGCTACCATTTTTGTGCTAAATAATTTATTAATATATGTTGAATACAGAAAACCAACTTAATCCCTCTTCTCCCAAAGCATAAACTCTACAACAGTTTAAAATCATCTCTGACAACTGCCTCTGCAAAGCCTGGGTTTATTGGTCTTTCCTGCGCAATGAAACATCAAAAATCTTCTTGAGAGGAAAGGAGAAAGTAATGTTTGAACAGGGAATTTGTAATTAGCGGGAAAATTATTAAGAAAAAAGTATCGATTTTTTTTCGTTATGTATATGTGCTCAGTGTTATAGAGGATGGAGGGGAATGGGAAATAAATTTATGAAATAAAATAATTATTATAAAGTAACTATATTAAAAAAATCACACACACACATTTTTTAGATTTCTATTTTCCTACATACATAATTCATGCATATATCCACAAAGCTGTAGTTTTATGTTAAATATACCACAAGCTGCTATAGCAAAGTATGAATAAATGGTCAATTACACAAACAGCCCTTTTATACAACTAAAAGGGGCAAATGGATGCAGTGCACACCAAGAAGCTATTGAGAAGACCAACATTCATATTTAATCTGTCAATCCAACGTCAGACTAAAGTGAGCCAGTAAAAGGACTCTCAAATATACTAGACAATAAAGCTCTAGATGTGAACTTTAACCCTCAGTAGTTCTTCCTTTCACCTCTTTGAAGTGATAAATAAAAAAGATTTACAATCAAAGCAATTTAATCTCATGTAAACTGAAATGAATCTCCACAAAATAAACAGAACATTACACTCATAAAGCGTGATTATGTTTCTTTAAGTCATGGAAAAGACTTTCATTTTTCATATGATTATATGGGTTTCCCTTCCTGGGTGAGATACTCTATATTTCTCTCAACAAGTGGTGTCATATGTGGAAAAAAAAAAAAGTCCATTGAATTTTTGGACAAACTATGAAATACAGAACTTAATACTTTCTGCAGTGGCTTTCCAGAATAATCAGAAATTAAATATGCTGTTTACATTTCAAAATAGTTGTGCTTTTACTTTTGTTTTTTTGCAATGCTTTTCCTGATTTATGTTAACTTACCATTTAAAATAAAGGGAGTGGGGAGGAGAAGACTCATTTATTCTAACTGCTGTCAGTTAGTGAATTTGGTGAAGAAGAATTGTCACCCATGCCAAATTTCAGCAGCCTTCCAAACCAAAAGATTCATATTATTTCAGGACCTTTTTTTCATGTTTTTCCCTCATTTTTATCTTTCACTGCTCTCTCTAGTCCAGAGTTTATTACTTAATAATAAATCACAGAAACATAAAATATATTTAGAAAGTCACCATACCATGTGAGCATTGTTTGGCACGATAGACTGAAAAATAATGAAGAAATTTAACACATTGCTTAAAAACTTTTTTTCCCATCTGTAACATTTCCAGTACTTTTTCCAAAGAAGCAAATATATTCTAAGCAGTAGTTGTAAAAAAAGTCATAATTTTCTTTATTAAAAGTGCTGTTAAAATCAAATTTTCCTGGAGACAAAGAATTTTTAGATTTCCAGCCTAAAAAAACATCATTCAAGAAGAACACTATAAATTCCGTAATTGTACTGGATAAAGAATACAAAGCCCCTGATTCCCCTCAACCTGATATTAGAATTTCAGCTGAAAAAGACTGAAAACATATTAGGAAAGAAATAGAATTTTGAAAGTGTTGAGTTTCTTAAATACCACAAAAAAAAATTGAAAAGGTAGAAAACTATGACATAGAACATAATTGACCCATATATTAAGATTAAATTAAGATTTAAAAATTTAAATAGATTATATAACTACTTTTTACTGTGTAATTCTTAGTGTGTAGTCCACAGTAGAATTTCCCTAATTTTGCTTCTTGTTGGCAAGACATAGCCATCCTTACCTTGGATCCCAACAGATAAATTAAAAACACCACAAAAAGTTCCACACAAAATGCTTCGTTTGGTACAAGGAAATTTCACTGGAATATTTGCAATTATATTCCAGTAAAGCAAGTTTGTTAGATGAATTCCTTTGAATTCAGGTCTCTCTTCTAAAAAGGAATAATTAGACTTAATATTTTTGGACGTGCAGAATTCACAGCACACGGCCTAGCAGTGTCTTTTCTCTATTTCTGTGATTTATTACGGCTGAGCACAGGGATCTGGGATATTTCTGCACTGCCATGAAGAGATTGCTCATTTCTGGGATGTCACTCAGCGCCCAGCCCGTGACACTGACCATGCCTGCAGAGACAGGCGGGCATGGGATTGACAAAGCTGCTTGTCACTTGCTGGAATGGACAATGACACTATTGCCTGAAGGAAAACACTAATATTTTTTACTTCTTTTATTTTTTGTTATCATTTTCCTTCATCAGCTTTCACCCCACTTCACTGTGTTCCTTACATCTGGGAACAAACTCCTGAAGTTGACTTTGCAACTGGTACATGTCATAGGAAGACAGATTTGCTTCTCTTTGGAAGTAAAACGACAAAAGCAAAATTTTAAGTTCCTTTATCACAGATGAAAACCAGTTCTAAGTGGCTTTTTTACAGTACAGTGGACTGGAGTTTCATAAAAAAGTTACCAGGATTAAGCAGTCTAGCTGTAAGCACCAATGCTATTGTAGTCTAAGAAAACAGTTGACTAATTGGATTTAGGAAAATACAATACAAAATGCAGAGAATCAAAACATAAACACAATATGAATTATCTGTGATGCTTCTAAGGTTACAAAAACCAAATCAGCTGTAGAAAGACACACCCCTGAATAGAGAACATGCCAGAGCTTTAGGAGGCACAGTGAACACCTCTCACTGTATTCAATATGCAAAGGAAGTGAGAATTCAAAATTTTAAGTGCACTGACTTTAAGGAAGGAAAAATCCCACACCTGGTTTACACCAAGCAGGCACATAGGTCATCTTCAGCTATCTGAGCAACTGGTTTGTATTTTGAGGAACAGTGCCTGTTGAAGTCAAAATATGGCGAGGACTAGTGCAGTCACACACACTTCCAAATAACTCAAAGGACAAACAGAAAGAAGAAAAACAAGAAGAAAATAATGGAAAATAGTTCTGTTCACTGATGGATTAAGTGACTCATCAGTTGTTTTGAAGAGCAACTGATCCAGCGGTACTGGGGAATCTCCTTTGCCTGCAGGCCAATATCAAGTGGCTGCTTTCTCAGGAAACATGAATATATCAAATAACTCTGCAGTGATGACAAAGTTTCTGTGTGATTCAGAGAGCAGAAGACACAAAGCTACATTCAGTAATTCAAAACAAACATTTAGAGAAAGGAAACCCAATGCAAATTGCCCACCATAGCACAGAGTGGCTTTTCCCAGAGGAAGTCAAACAACTCTGTGCTTCTAAGTGAGGTGAAAACTGTTTAATGCATCACTAAGTAAAAATCAATTTTATTCTAGCCCCAAATGTAAAATCCATTTTGCTACGATAACTTGATTTTCATGTTACTATAAAATATTCTAATTTAGATGTGTAAGACTTGTGCATTTTCTGAGATCCCAGCCATGGTGGTCATGATCTGATCCCAACACTCAGTGTTTTTTCTTTTTTATGGAGACCAATATTCAATCTCATAAAGATAAGCACGCCAAAATCCAGCGTTAATTTATCATCCTTCATTTCAACAGAAACAAACTGAAGGGAAAATTAGAGATTCAGGCACACAGTCACACAAATGGAGTTAAAAAATCTGGTTCTTCAGCATCTGCTGCAATTCCTGCTGTAGCTCATGTTCATCTTTACTGAAACACCCATCCCCTCCTCCAGCAATAGGCATTGGGTATATTTTGAATATTGTTTTCTCTCACTTATAGTGTTCACAGAAAGATTTAATGGTAAGAATGCACCCTTGATGCTAAACAGGATAATTTTTCATGGAATTTCTTAAAGCACAAACAAAAGAAGAATTTTCAAACTTTCAAACAGTTCATATTCATTTAACAGTGCTCTACTTATTAAAAATTGGAAATTCTGTAATTTATGACAGTACGGAGATGTGTTGTAAAAGTGACTAAAATATTCTGTTAAATCAGCCAGCTTCACATGAAGTACCAGAGGCAAGGGAAGTAATAGTTCTGGGAGCTCAGAGAAAGTGCCTGATGAGTTAGTAGTTGGTACCATGCATTTGAAACAGGCTTTAAAAACTCAGTTCCAACAGTAGCAGTTGCTAATAATTTCCTATCACAAGTATATTAACAGCTAACCTTTGTCATCTGCACCAATTTCATGCTTGCCTGGTTTTTGATTATGAGATTTAACCACATTTCTTACCAGAACTTATGCTTTAGATTCTTAATATGAATAATTATCTGGGAATTGCTTGCATACAGTTATAAATTCTGTTATATTGTTATAATTTTACTTAAAAGCAGGTTTAAAAATCAAGTGGTTCTTAGCTCTCAATTCTGTATTTACTCAAATCATAGAAACTTTTTTTCCTAGGATATATAATATCAGTATCTTGGTAGATCAAGCATTTGTGCTTTATTGTGTATAGTTTTAAATTAAGTCCTTACAGAACAATACTTTTAAAACAGTTCATCTTGATAAATCAGGAATGTTCTAAAAATGCCTGTTTTGATGTTTCTGACTCAAGCAGTAAAATGTCCCTTTCAGCTTCCAGTCTGGAACACAAAATCTATAAATGAACAGTTTAAAAGTATATTTTTGTATGGTTGTTGAATAGCTGTTATTGTCAAATGTTATTGTCAACTTGTTGCTTTGGCCAGGCAGGGTGAACAGCATTTTGCCAGATCCTCAGAAATATAAGACTGGGTGGTAGAAATGCAAATCTATGTTTATCAAAGCATGTTGAAATACGTTTTGTTATCAAGCATACTCAAATTGTCTTTAAACGCAATTATTTTCTCTATCAGTAATCCTAGTAAATATGACCTGGGTTATTACTGTTACCGCCGTGATTTGTCACAGTCACAATATTCCACATTTCCATTCAGTAAACAAAACAAAACAAAACCCCACAGACAAACAAGCAAAACTAAACCCACACAAAACAAGAAACAAACAAACTCTTATTAAAATTATTCTTTTAGGCTACAAACTGCTGGAATCCTACCTATCTCTACAGACACCTTAATACAAATTGAGTTGCAGAATAGAACCATACAACCTTACATCAAGATTTTAAAACATTTTTGTTTTACCTATCTCTTTATTACTCTCAAACCTTAGCTGGATTTATCTGTGTCTTTGCAGGGTGCCCCGCAAATAAGGTTTGCACCTTGGCTTGGATCACTGCAATGCACTTCTCATAGCATTTCCTGATTCCTTTAGTATTTCTGCAACTGCATTCCTAAGGTGGGTTATGAGCATTGCACTGCAGATGGCCGCAAGGCTCTGTTGAGCTGAGTGCCAGCTCAAAGTTGTGTGATGAGGCTGGGGCTGAGTCAAAGGGAGAGGCAGGAGAGCTGCCAGCTTTCCTGCAACCTTTCTCTCTCCAAGGGGGATTACATCTGCCCTGGTTTCCAATTAGTTTACAGCTCAGGCAGGCAGATCTCTTCTTGCATCAGGATCATGATGAGTCTGCATTTATCCAGAACAAACAGCATGAGATAGAGCATCACACCAGGAGAGCTAATGCAATGTATCCACAGAGTTGGCTGAACCACCAAAGAGCCTGTAGCTCACCTTTTCTAAGGCTGCATCAGGGTACAGAGCACCAACAAATTGCTCTTAGTTTATCTCTGCTATTTGTCACAGGATCCCTCTGTTCTGTTGTACATGGACAGATTTTGTTTTCTTCTATACAGGTTTGTGATTTAAAGGTTTGCATAAGCATTGTAATTTTTTAGAGCTTGCTGTCTCCCCATGAAAAAAAGTAAACAAAAAAAAAAAAACCCACAGCACAAAATCCCAACAACCAGGACCCAAAACACTACTAGACTAACCTTTAAACAATCAGCATTTTATTGCTCTGTTTGTGGTGAATGAGGAGGAATGGGATATTTTACATCACCTACTAAACTCCTCTCCCTTAGCCAGTGCCCTGGGTACAGAAAACTCCAGGCTCTGCTCATTTCTGTGCCTTTTTTGGCAGCAGCGATAAACAGAATTTGGTCCATTCACAGTACTTAAGAGTCAGATTCTTTAGGTACAGTTCCTCAGAGCACAGTGATCAAAGGCAGCAGAGAAGCTCTACTGTGAACTTGTGAAATAAAGTCATGGCCGTTCTAGAAATACCAAAATTCTGATGAACATACCTGTCTGTCACTGTTCACATTTTGTGTACAATTCATGGTTATTGGGAAATATCTTCACAGGAAGATTTCAAAGCACTGTAACTAATCTGTGTATATTCATGTTTGTGACATTTTTATAAGATAGCTGAACTTTTAAGAAGCCTTTCAGTGGAGTTTTGTTCAGATGCTAGAACAGCCCATTTGCAGTTGAAGCCCATCCCTGCATTGCTGCCACAACCGAATCTCAGGCATTACTTACTGCCTTTCACAATTAATCTCTAACACATGAAAGTATTAGTAGTGATTTGGTGTGCTTTATTAAAAATAACGAGCAATTGAACAGAGCCATCATTTTAAATAATTCCATAAAACTGTTTATAGAAAAATCACACACATAATTTACTTAAGTTTAGCTGGCTTTTCTTAATCACTATTCTATACGGTACAAACCCAGCTAATCTTTATGAAGGGTGAAGACTGTACCACGGAATATGAAATCCATGATTATATTATGCAAGATTCCAGCAGCTGCCTTTAATTGGTCTGGAGCCTCCACTGGTGCAAATTAGGGAACACTTTGAAGGCATCCTTTCAGGCATTCCTCACGATTCAGAAGCTGGCTAAGATACTGATTTGAGAGTAAAGAGTCATCAGGATTTCCGTTAGAAGACAGAAAAAGCAATTTACCTGAAGAAGGTGACAAAGAACTGCACCAGATCCATGATAGTATTGTGCTGTGAGAAGGCAATCTGCAAATAAAATAGAAGTAAATTACAACATTTTCAGAGGTCTTTTTAGGGTAGGGCTTTATGGCTCCACGGATGATTACTTTCAAGTGTAATTTCAGCCTAGTCTGCACCTGCATTTATGATAAAGTGAGAGGAGCAACTAATTCCCACATCCTTGCTGGTGTCAAAATACAAGCAATGGAATATTATCCTTTTACTGAAGTAAAGTTAATAGAAATACCCCCTTAATATGGACAATAAAAACAGTATGAAAAATAATAAGAAACCATATTGTTATAAATTTTCTTCTTCATAGTAAACTGTTTTGACTATCACCCTCTTCTATTTTAATAACAAGACTGAAACAAGGTTTTAGAGAAGACAAACAACATATAGTGCTTAAAATTAGTACAGTTAAAATATTTTAAATATTAAAATTAATGCATATGTTAGTTTAATTTTTTAAAAAAGATAAATCTGGTGCATAAGAAAACAGTTTCAAAGCAAATTACTTTAAAGACAAAGTAATAAATATTCTTTTGGACTACATCTTTACAGCCTCACCACAACATGCATTAGTTCAGCTCCTTGCTGCAATTTTTGTGAATATTTAAGAATTATCTCTAAGACAGCACATACATACAGACATTCACACTTGCAGGCAATACAGCCTATAATTATTATCGTAAGTGCTTTTTGCTAATGTTAAGAACAGTACTTAATATTTATGTTTTATCTACAAATATCTCTAAGTCCCTGTCTTGCTCAGTTTTTCAGTCTATAATTATCAAACTGACAAGACAGAGAATCTTCTACTTAGAATTGTACAACGTGTTTATCTAACTATATTTAGAGCCTTTTCAAATAATTGTTGGGTTTAGAGATCTTTGTGCATTTAAGATCTGATCTTGACTAGTAATTACACCAAATTACTCTGAATCGCTTTCATAGCTGACTGGTGAACTTTTGAAATGATAACTAATGATACTGAAGAATTTACTTTTTTTCTCTTTTTTTAAATTTGTTTCAGGATAAAGCTATAATGTAAATGCCAGTACTGCAATGGTGTTACTGTGCCTTGTGCCAGCCAAACACAGCTCAACATAGATCAATGACTTGAAAGACAACATCTGAGAAAAGACCAGAAGACTTATTTGGCCCAATATAAAGTGCATCCCAAACACAAACAATAGTTTAAGTACACCTTGTACAAAAATGAAAAGCTTTCCAATTTTTTTTTTTTTTTTAAATTTAAGTTCTGTCTGGATTCAGTTCAAATACTATTTAGTGTCCAAATTCACTCTTGATGTTTCCAGAATGTTTTTTGCAAGTACCATACTTTAGATGTTGAACTAACACAAGGAGAAGAAAACAATGATGAACTAACACAAGGAGAAGAAAACATGCCAGTTCTGACAGAGTTCACCTTTTGTGACCTGTTGAAATGCTTTTTGTTGAATGGGCATTTAGATTTTGCATTACTACAAATACTTTCATTCTAGTAGCCAGAATTCCTTAACAGCCTCTGTGAGTCTAGAAACAGCTCCAGCCAAGGGAAAGTCTGCAATCAAAACCCTCAATCTGATCACAGTCATATCAGGGAAGTTTTACCTCAGATTTTTCTAAGAAACTATAGTGTCTCTATTTCTCTTTATCAACAAACAACAAATAATAAGTCAGCAGATTTACAAAATTTCAATGATTTTATATCATTATCAATAATGGAATGATTTTCATATTCCCATGCTCAGAGTGTCTTTCACAAGAATGTACATAAAAGGAATGATTCCACATTTTCCAACTTCTATTAATCTAATAATCTACTCAAGGTAAGTGTAATGTCCTATTGCTGGAGCCCATGTTTGCAAATTTATGGAAAAACATCTGTCTGTAAGACTTGCCTGGTAGATTTTACGGGATTTTCCTGAAAATATTCATACTTTAAAGCAGAAACACAGTTAGATATAAAGTTTAATCCCAAAAGTAATTTCCAATTTTAATCAAACATCTTCTAATAATTACATTAGATTTCATGTATAAAAGATGAACTACAGTACTTTCTGAACAGTATCATGCATCTTAGACTAATTTCAACACAGAATATTAACAAAAAGAATACATATTTTAATTATAAGTAGACCACAAAGAAGCAAGCAAATGTCATGAACCTAGGACTGATACAAAAAACCATAATACAATTAGAAGATTTATTTCCATGGGGGTTTAATATAGATATGAATGTAATTGTCTTTTTGCTTGTGCCTATGTAGATAACGGATAAGAAAAGGAAAATTCTTTCAACCCCAGGTTTTCATTTTGGACTTAAAGATACCGGACACAAATATTTCCTTTGTTAATTTGTATCATACCCATGTGGTCCTCAGTTTCCCGAAAACATCTAAAAAACTTGTGGATTCCACAAATACTATCTCTATCTTCTATCTTCTCTTATAAATAAGGATGCAGATAAATATCCTTTCCATCATTTCCTATGGAAAAGAATGAAATTCCATATGGAACTTAATTTTTTATGGCAAAGGATAAACTCTATTAGGTATTATTATCATTACTGTCGTTGTTGCTGTGAACTACATTTTTATTCCATTAGATCAAAGGAACAATAATATACAGATTAAATGTAGAAAACTCAGGGAGAATGAGAAGATTCCAAAGCCAAATGTGGGATTTAAATATATATATATATACACACACATGAAGAAAAGGCTGATGAATGAAAAATGAACTGTGGGGATTGTTCAAACAAACGAAAGACATGTCTATCTTTTTTCTCTGCCACATTTACGTTTTTGAAAAATATGTTTTTAAAAAAGCAAGCAAACAAATTTTTTAACGATACATGGCCTAATTGGAAGACAAGGCATTGTAACTGCTGACAAACCTTTTCTACAATTAAGGATTCAAAAGTCAGATAGACAGCAGAATATGCCAGCGAGCACTGCACACAAGGATGCATTGCAACCAACGTTTAAACGCATGGTATTTCCTAATTTGTCATGTTTTGGTTATGCACATGATGTAGGAAAAACACTTTACACTTAATAATGATGGATGGAATAGGTCTGCTGAAACAGGAGGAACTTTTGAGCACAGATTTTTCCAGCCTTCAGAAGTTAATGGCTGCGGGGATAGAATCATTTTTTCCCATTGTTTCAGTTCATCTTTACCTTGACTATCACATGCAGCAGCAATAGAGTCCTACAGAACAATAGGTCAAGATCTGCTCCACGACAAAAATGAGACAATCTTGAAAGTCTAACTCAGGGACATCTTTCATATGGAAATAGCAAGTCTGCCCTCAGAACTTTGTATTTCAGTTTAAAAATATAGGTGAAGCCATCAAGAAGCCGTCTCCACAATTCTAACAAAACCAATTGTGCAAAAGGAAAAAGAAAGGCAAAACTAGGCAGTAAATCAAAATTCCACATTTACAGTAAACAGGAACCTAAGCCATGAAATGTTTCATATATTCAAATAATGTACACAAAAAGCAATTATAATCTGTGCTCCATTTCACGACATCACCCACTAAAGCAAACTTCTACCTCAGGCTCTCAAACAATGAACAAATACCTCTGTTAGTACAACTCTTCCATCCCCAAATGATAATAAATTACGAATGAACAAATAAGAGAAACTAAAATAAATACATGGCAAAACTCTGATAGAAGGTCTAATTATTAAACCTGGAAACATAATGCAATAAGGTCAGACATAACCCAAACTAAACTGCCTGGACTGTGTTGATTATGCACACTTAAACCCTGCAGAATTATTACTTCCTTCAGTATCAGCAAAACCATAATTTAATTTCTTCTTGGATAAAACTGTTACACTTCCACACTGGTACTAGGTATGTAGTGAATCAGAAGGAATGGATACTGACTGAACATAAAGGCTGATACATTTTGTTGTCCATCATCTTTCACACTTTTTTGAGGGACACTTTTTGACTGAGGCAACTTCAGACAAAAAGTATGAAAGCCAGCTGAGGAAAATATTTGTGTAGATGGCCACACATTTGTGAATAACTTTTTTTATAAGGCAAATGTAAAAGATCAAACACTGCAATAATTTGGAATGAGGATGCTAGAAAACTTAAACACATAATAATTTCTCACGTTTACATTTTGTTGTACCAATTGAAGTTTAGATATCTACTCTGCAGAGCATCTGTCGAGACTGCAGAGACCCAAATATAAACTATTTTAAAGACGTTATTATGTACTACATAATAAATTTGGAGTGGGGAACGCACCTATGGATATCTTTAAACTCAGTATATACATGACCACTGAATAATCAGCAGTTACAAAGGAAAAGATAAGATACTCCAATTTCTTCTTTAAATAGAAACACAGTTATAAGTACAATTATATACTGGGCTATCGAGAGAGTAAAAAATGGTTTTGATTCTTCTTTCTATTGGACTTAAGCTGTGAAGAGTGACCTGCACAAGTGAGATGGTAGGGAACTGTCAATTTCCCAATGGAAATATTTAACAGGCAAATCACAAAGTTTTTTTCTTTTCCCTTGGAAAACAGAAATTCCAAGAGAACATGGTAAGAAAGAGACAAGATAATGAACAAATTACACCTGTCCAAATAAGGAAAACATTAAACTCTGGGAGGTTAAAAATGGCACACATTTATTCCATATATTGGCTTTCCCAGAACTTGAAAATTTTGAAATTTTGAAATGCATCTGATTTTTGCCATGTGGAATATGTCAAATCTAGTCCCACGTGTGAACCTAGTCTAAATTAGTCAGCTAGCTTGTAAGAATCAGCAGAGATAGGGAGGCACTTCATTGGTGAGTGACTAAAACAGATGTGGGACTCTCATAACTTGAAAGGAATTACCCGATGGAGCTGCCATTTCTCTCCACTAACAACACAGGGACTCTGTGAACAGTTCAGACTACAGACCTAATGTCAAATTTAGAATATAAATAATGTTAGGATAGATAAATTTCTCCCATGGTTTGTAAGTACTCTGCGGGTATTTCTGTAAAACAGTGTAATAATAAAATAGGCAAAAGAAATATTTGTTGTTGGGATTAAATGATCTGAGAAGCAATACAGAGCTGAGTGCCTGCTAGCAGAGCCCTACTTCCTTCTGCTGTATTAATGCCTGTAAAGAATTCAGTTTGATGTTGACAAACAGTCCTCCCAGATGATAAGATTTAGTGATAACAAAACTTTCATACTGATAACATAAATAGAAAATGAAAGATAACAAATAAATTCAGACTCGGAACCAGCGCTTTCACATCAAGATTTGACAAACAGCTTCCATAGATTATCTCTGCATGCTGAAGCCCTGTCTCTCCTGCTGGCACACACTACATTATCCAAATACCCACCCCTTTCTTTCTCAAAAAATGTAATAATTACAGGGTATTATTTCCACTATTCAGAGACATGAGAGGCTGAAAGACAATCTAGTTTTCTATTCAAGTAAGAATAAAGACATTCCTCAAGAAGGTTATAACAGCTGAACTTTCTTCCTACCCAATAGGCACTTTATCTATTAAATTCAATATGCATATTCTGCTTTTTTATTTCATTTTGTATTTGTGTACACATACGAACAAACATATATCACACAGAAAAACCTTACATTAATAAACTCCAAGAAGTGAAGGAGAAAATCGGGGGGAGGGGACTATTATCTAACTAATGGTTTTATTCTGTATGCAAAGCATTTTCATAATGATTCATATGGACAGTATTAAGAAATTGAAATATTGACTATTAAAGTCAATGAAAGAATGAAAGAAAATTAAAAGATGCAGACAAGAGAGAAATGACATGTTTCCAAATTAAATTTAAAAAAAGATTAAAAGTAATTGACACAAAGACCTACAGTACTGGAAAGTTATTTTAGACATAAATCTTTACAGGACTGAGTTTTCCTACAAACTTGTGTGAAACAGCAGATTTCTAGACAACATCTTTCAAAACTCTGGTTTTTAAAAGCCTGCCTGGATTAAATGGACAGGAAAAAAAATTAGATACAGAAGGGAAGGGAATGAAGTGAGAGAATTTGTCAGGCAGAGTTGAATGATTAAATTCTACTACAAAGAGAAGCATTGCATGACGATATGGTTTTGTTTGTCAAGCTACATTAAGGAAAAGCCATTTTTGTCACTTGCTAGAATTGAATTTTCCTTTCAACCCCAGGTTTCAGCTTTCTTGTTATGACTTCTCCTGACATCTTATTATGACTTGATAAATTAAGGAGTTTCCCATCAGGAAAGCTGCACCTGTTACGGAATGTGCTCTTATATGTTATCATCACAGAAATGGGGATGGGGAGGAACATCACGAACTGAGGCTGTTCAACTTCCCACTCAAAGCCAGGCTGCTGTCAACACCAGATCAGGCACACTGTGCCTTTTTCCACGTAAATTGTGTAAACCTCCAAGAGTGAACATTCCACAGCCAGTCCAAAAAATTTGTTTCAACGCATCATGGCTAACACAATGAGCTTTTGCTAATGTTCTCCCTGAATCTCCCAAGGTGAAGATTCCACTTCTGCTTGTATTCTGAAGTTTATAAACAGAAAAAGGTCCCACATGGAAGATATTCTTCACTATTCCCAAATAAAACAATACATTTACACTGAGCTATTTGAATGATTGTGGAACTTAACATGGAGGTCATGGCATTTAACATCCATGCCAATGTGTGTGTGCAGAAACATATATATCAGAGATGGAAAATGTGCTGCTAAAACGACAATATTCTTTTCAAATTTCTCTAAGTTTTTTTTTTTTTTACATATACAGTAGAGCTGGTTTTGCTAGACAATCTCCCAGATAACCCACTGGCTGGTCTCCAGCCGAATAAAAATGATAATAAAATTTTTATAAGGCTACAAAAAGTGAATTTTTAAAATTTATGCAATGTTTTGTTCACTTTAGAAATCAAATACTTGGTTAGAAAAGGAAAAACATGCCCTGAATTTTGCATAAAGATCATGCCATTCAAAATAATGTATGTAAAACCCATTGTGAGATGACAAGAAAAGGGCAAAGCATTTTCTTAAACATGAAGAGAGTAATTTCCCAAAGTTTATTGTTATAAATGTAGAGCATGCTATAAAGCTGTTGGAGCTGTGGAATAAAAATTTTGTATTTGCAATGGCACTTTTCTTGATTACCGTGGATTAGCATATTTATGAGGTTACTCAGCCTCAGGTTTAAACCCACAAATCAAAGGTTTATATCAGCATGGGTAATGGATTACACAGGAGTCTATGGCCTATGATATCCCAGAGGTATCTGTCTTTCAGAAGATTTATGTATATAGTACCACTTTGTAGAAATTACACTTTCTGATCTTTTGCGTGGTGCTTGGTGATTCCCCTCTCTAATGTCTAGAACAACCAAAACGCAGCATTCTCAGTCAGCAGAGAAATTCATTGATGTATTTTCTTGTTCTTCTCCTCACCTTTTGATAAGGCCATGAAAGACAGAGGCTCTAATTTCTTGATGTACATAGCACTGCTACAATGAGAGTAGCAGTCAGTGTGAGCATGTTTGATGCAATTACTTCTGAGAAGAGGAAGGAATCTGCATTCCATCAGCCATCCACAGCACAATTACTTGAATTTTGTTCATCCTATGAACAGCACTGTGATAGAACACATATAAAATTTATAAAAGTCTGTATTATTTTCTCCACAGGTGAGTGCTGATTACATTACTACCAGTGGGAAATACCTACTCACTTCCTTTTGGCTTCAGAAAGACCAGGATTTCAGAACAGAATGCAAAGACAAGAAACTGAAATGCTCAGTCCTGCCTCTCATGAAAGATTTGCTGAAAGAGAAGTCAGGTAGGCACTTTCAAGACTGTGTGTACCCAAGTGAAACCTTTTGGCCATCATTGTGAAATGATGACAAAGGAAGACAACAAAATCTCATTAAACTGTAGAGAGAAAATGTTCTTCAGCTTTATTATCATTTCAATCTTTTACTGAAGATCCACAGCTCACAGGAAAGTGTGCAAGGAAAGGTATGGGAATTGTTTACATGTGTGTGCATGAAAGTGAAGATAAGAGGACACATAGTAACCTGTATAATTTAGAAAATCCAACGTAAAATGTATGAGGAAAAAACCCAGACTGATTAAGCTCTCTGTATTGCACATTTATTCCACTGAAGGAAAAGTGGTGGGGGGGGGG
>VZRM01000668.1:1645221-1827879 GCA_013397955.1 Grantiella picta
TTGTATGAATGGGATGATGTCCACTTATGATGTCCACAAGGAACAAGAATATTCTAAGATTTTCTGCTGAAGGAATAACAGACCTCACTAATGTGAAAGTATTTATTCCTTCAAATAAAGGGGAAGGGGTTGACTAACCTATAAAACACCCAACATATCAAGAAAAAAAACTATCTAACATATAAGCAGGAAAATGAGTTCTATATTTTCCCTTGAAGAGGTGATCAAAATGCAGAAAGTGACAACTGAGACTTTCATAAAATAGAATTAAAATTAAATTGTGAGGATTAACAGAACACATTGTGATTCAATTTTGTTATGTTAATTTTACTCTCTTTCATCTAACTTTTATCCAACATTTGAAACTCCTGTTAAAGTGCAAGCTGTGATAAATCTGAGAAAAAAAGAAAAAGCAGATACAGCAATCAGCTTGAGACTTCACTCAACCTCGTGGTACATTCTGTAGAGTCAGGATGATGCATCACTGATACATCACTGAGGATATGCTGTCATATTCAGAAAAGTATTTGTAAAAAGTGCAGAGAAATGTGTACTGGTACTGAGCAGAAACCTTCTTTTAATAACTTTCAGAAATTAGGTTGGGAAAGGTGGATGAGTAACTGGGTTTTGGGAAGACTCAGAAGGATGTGAAAACAAAGAGCAGGTCCTGCTCAACTGACACTGATTTCCAATAAAGGAAGCCATGCTGACTATTTGGCAATGACATGCTGGACTACACTGATAGGAACTGGCAACAGTCATTCCCATGAAACTACAGCATTTGTAACAAAAGTTTCATAACTGAAATGCAGAAATGAGAGTGCAATGTATGAGATGTATCACCTAGAACTGTGATCTGGGTGGATACCTGCAAAGCTCAGAAGGGGCTTAGGGAAAAATAGCAAGGAATATCAGTCAAATATATTTTAATTCATAAAGGACTTTTTGTTGAAAAGAAAACAAATATTCAAAGTTGTCAGCACTGAGTGTACTTTTTATCCTCATTTTTTAAAGACTGGATTTCCCAGTGTATTTTCCAGAAGCTCTAATAGTTTAATTAGGCTTGTGCAAATCAACAGTAACCATTTGTCTGTTGAACAGCTTTTACAAAATCAAAACCCAAAGAAGATAAACACACTTTTGCAGCTAGAGCACTTCATGCTTTCAGAGAAAGAAGAAGAATGCTTTTCAAGAGCCCTACATAATTATAACGCTGGCCTGAACCCTGTCAAGACACAGTGTACCTTTTCCTTTCTCATGTTGAACACTTCATTCCAGCTTAAGGCAGAAATGTTAAGATCTGCTTTTGGGGGTGATTGTTCAGCTATCGAGATTCTTTTCATCTGAGCAGGAACAGAGAGGGTGTCTGCATAGCTGAGTCTGATCTCAAAACAGTGAATATCATCTTCTGACAAAACAAGTATATGAGTCAGGGCAAAGATCCAACATGAAAAAATAAAACATATTCAGAAAGATAATTCAGTAATTTTAGACAAAATTTCAGGACAAAGTACGAAGGTTTCTGCAGAAAGCTAGGAAATTTGAGGTTGCTGCTTTCTCCTGGAGCTACTGGTTGTCAAAAATTGGCTGAGCTGGCCCAAAAAAACCCATAAAACAGTTTTGAGGAGCCTTTCTAAGAAAAAATTATTTTCCTAAAATTTGAAAAAGGGAAAGGTTCTGCTTTTAAAAAAAAGAAGAAACTGAGTGAAAACTTGGTTTAAGCCTGAAATATTTTTTCTGGAAAGTTTTATAAATAAAAAAATGCAACTTTCTCAAAAAATTTTCCCACAAAAATCATCGTATCTGACAAACCCCAATTATTGCACTCTCTAAGCCTGAGCAGGCTTTTTCAAGAGAGCTATGAGCAGGGCTCAGAGGAACAAATACCTTAACAGACAATTCAGATGATCTGGCTTCAAGTGCAGGAAGGTGTTGAAAAACTCAAGTTAAGAAATTAAAATCATACTCTTTATTCCCTGCAGGGTGAACTCTTCACATACAGATTTTAAAGTATCTATCTTGCCAACAGTCATATGTAAAGAATATCCTCCGAGTATTCCAGGAAAGATTTTCAGTACATTTTCTGGGACAAAAATACAGAAGAAGGATGTCTTCAACTAAATGCATTGACTACACTCAAAAAGAAGGGTTGTTTTTTTTTCCTCAGTGATTGCAGAAATTCCCCAGATCATTCCATTTTACCCAACAACCCTTTTTCCAGATGAGAACATACTCATGGTTTTCAGTGAGAGAAGAACATACATAGGAAAAAAAAGAGATTTGTATGTTTATTATTTCTGAGAGCAAACGCTTAATTGGTTTCTAGCTGCAAGTGAGGGGTTTTGCAATTATTTCATGCATCTGTAGATGGCTTAATGCTGATTTATGTTGTTTACTGAAATCTTGACTTAGCCTGTTGGGAAGCAGTACAACAAAGCCATGTGACCAAAGGTTACAAGCAATTTTCACTACAACATGTACAATACCGCAAAACTCTTTCAATACAAATCATTCTCAATAATATTTTTTTAAAAACTGCTAAGTTAAAAGTGTTTTATGTACCAATTATCTTTTTAAACTTCAACCTAAATCCGATCAAACTGAAATACAGCCAATTCCATTTAAACATAAGAAATATTTTTTTTACTGCAAGGATGATCGAAGACTGGAGCAGGCTGCTCAGACAGGTTGGGTATTGATTCTCAGTCCATGGAGATATTCAAAACCTGACTCAACAAAGCCCTGGACAACTTGCTCTAGCTGACACTGCTGTGAGGGGTCAGACAATCTCCAGATGGTTTTTTCCAACTCCGATCATTCTGTGATTCCACGAATAAGCATGATTATCTCCCTTCTCACAGTTGTTAGTATAGGTTATTAGGCCTCTGTGTCAGTAACAGGAGAGAAGACAGAAAAAGGATTTCTGAAAGAGTTAATTTCCTCTCCATTTTTCCAAGGCTGGCAAGTGCAGAGACATCTACGCTAAAAAGCGCTTACCTGAAATAACAAAAACTACCTTGTTCAAGTGAAACTTAACCTTCTCCTTGTATGGCACCAAAGAGCATTATGCTTTTTATTAATTTAAAGCATAAAATACATCTTTCAAATGTCTGTTTATAGCACAAGAAAAATAAAAAGTACCAACTGATATTCTGATAGAAACTGACTGACATTCAAAGATGGCTTAACATTCAAAAGTTCCTGAAAGAAACGTCTTCATTCTGGTAATATAATTTGATGCAATATAATCTATATATTTACAGCAACACGCTATTACAGAAGCACCAGTCTAAATCATTACAGTTTGCAATGAGCACTTCTCTGCCTTTTCATTATTGGCCTGAAGAATTGCACTGTGAAGTGTTATTTCCTCAATGACTCCATCTTTGGACAAAACCATTCATTTAATCTTCCAGAGGTTCCTCCCAACCTCAACCACTGTGTGAGATAATACAATAATACGCCACAGTTATTAAACTTTTAAAATTAACTTTAAAAACAATAAAGACGTTTATTCTTTCTTAATTGATACATTTTCAATCTTAGTCTCAAAAAACAATTGCTCAAATCTGCTTAATATCCTTCCAAAATTAGCCAACTTAAATGAGAGATTTTAAGTGTTCAGAAATTGAAGATTAATGAATGTATTAACAAAAAAATCTGAATACCTTTTCAGTCAGAACTACAAAAAATACAAACTGCTGTCTGTTGTAATATTTATATTCTTGTTTATTTTTGACTATTTATTAACTTTTTCTTTATTGTGAAGAAGAATCTTAATGCCAAGGATGAAAACATCTCAATATTCCATCAAATCTCTACCATAAATATTTCTGATGCCTTTTTCCCATGAAATGAAGAAATTCTCCTTATTTTCCTTTACATCTTATCTCCTAAAATGCTATCTGTAGATTTTAGTGACTTTTCAAGGCCACCAAATATTTGTTGTCCTACAATTTAAAAGCCTAACAGAAATCAAAGATATCAGAACTCAAGTGCAATTTCAGGTCAACTTCTTCCTTATTGAGGAAGAAGTTTTGATTGTGTTTTTTTGATTGTTTCCTGGGCGAAGTCATTATACCAAAATTCCATCTGAGCACCTCTTAAAGATGTTGGGTATGGAATGTAAGAATTCCAATCAAAGTGAAAGGCAAGCTACAGCTCTCAAATCAAAGGAAAATCTTAACAATTTTCCATAATTCTTTTAATACAACTTATCATAAATGTGTTTTTTAATTTAAACACAAACTGCCTGACAAATTTCAAGATCAATATTCAAGCAACATTCATCAATTCTTTGGGATCCAAACTTTGAACAGATAAGATGATATTAAATTTTATTTGAAGAAATTGTAATAAAATTGCACAATACACTCCTTTAAAAAAACACAAAACCTAATGTGTTTTCTGAAGTGGTAAGTGATATTCCCAATTTCATACTTTCATGCTGCTAGGTATTATTATGTCAAAGTACTTGTAGTTCATCCACAGGCAAAAGTGACCTACTAAAGAACAGGAAATCTCTCAGAAATCTTTACTGCTGTGGACTGGACTGTCATAAAAAGGCTGACTGTGTGAGAGAGTAGGTCTTGTACATTTTAATTGCAATTGGAGATGTGCTATGAGGAGCAAAGCCTGAGTTCAAAGAGGAGGCTGCAGTCTGTAAGCAGATCAACAACTGCAAACTGGAGTTAAACAGTTGAGTTCTGAAACATTCAAATTAACTTTCCGAACCTGCACTTAGTAGGTATCTCCAAAGCACCAGCAGCTCCATCAGAGTGGAAGAATGAGAAACTGCATCAATTTGGCCAAGAGCAGAGCTCTCATCCATCTGTTTGGGAGTAAAAGTCCCACTCGATGGGTCAAGAAACACCTCACACCTGAGTACTTATTTCAGATGCAAAACTGCTGGGTTTATATATATTTTTATATTAAACATCCAAAGGAGAAGCTCACAGTTTTATAAAGAGTAAGGATAATAGCTACATAAATGTTACAATATTTAACTTGTTGAAAGAAAAATTACACCTTTATTTTTTGAAGTCTGTTCCAATGCTGCACTTATGTCATATAACAGAGCTTGGTTTAAAGTATAAGTATCCATAAAAAGGTGATATGATAATATCTTGAGCTAATGGTGCCATTATCAAGCTATAAAATGATGCCATTATTTTGCCCAACTGTGTGGCTTCATGCCCAAGGCCGTTGTTCCAGCTGGGAAGAACAACTCACAGTAATATGGCATATTATGAAATTTCCCTAAATATGTAAGAGGTTTCATAAATGGAGTGCATTTATGCAAGCCATGCTATTATGTAATAAAACACTCTCCTGATTTATATCTGAGAGTAGGAAATCATGTCAAACCAGCCCTTTCTAGGACTCAAAAAATGAAATATACATTTTGAAAGCTAACTAAAATGGAAAAAGAAGTTGATATGGACCTCATCCTCAAATACCTGCTATAAAAATTGTTTCCCACACATTCTGGAAGTAAGCCAGCTGTCAGAATTTAGGGTGATAAACCATAAACAGGTCAGTGGTCAAAAACTACAAATTCTTTAAATCCCTCAAGGCAGCATTTAAGGCATATAAAAACCACAATTATAAATACAGCTAAATATGGCATCTGCAACATTTCTCCTACATCTTGAATTTAGTCTGTCTTATATACACAAACCATAAGACACCTCTTACTTTGAGCATTCTTGAGAGTCAGTGAGTCCCAGCTCTGTCTCTCAAATTCAAGAAAAGATGAGCTGCAAGACCTGCAATGGCATCTTTACACATTCATTATTAACATCTGGCCAGTTACTAGTTTTGTACTTCAAGCATGATCATTTTTCTTCATGCTCACAAATTGAAACTGCAAAGGGAAGAATAGTTCTTGGCATCATTCTCACATAAGAAGCAAATCTAAATTATGACATCAGTTGCAGATTGACTCAGGAGTAAATTAGCAAATCCAATTTACTCAGGACCTTGTAATTTAGTTTCAATCTAATTTAATTCAATTTTAGCTGTGATATATAAATGTTGATTAGTAGACTATTGCATAAGAATATAAAGTATTTAAGTTTCTTAAGTTACTAATATTTAAACTACAGTAGTTTTGTGTGTTTTCTGGTTTGCTTCTTTTTTCCCAGAGGCAGAGCTGAACGATATTAGGAACCATACAAACAAATGTTAATAAAATTAAATCTGGTATCCATGCCAATTAACTCTACATCATAATTTTCTAGAATTCAAAGTAATTCTCCCTTTGCAAACAAACTGAGCTAGAAATGCACTCCATAATCTATACAATAGGCCAGAATGACATGGGCTTATCCTTGTGAAAGATACAGCTACAACCACTGGTCTTTGGAAGTAAAGGATCCTTATGTTTGAAATGTAGATTTTTTTAATCATGTGATTATCACTCAGAGACCTCACATAGTTCTGTGACCTTTTTGCTTTTGAGATCTTCCAATACCGAGTGAAAGCACAATGAAAGAACCATGCAACCATACACCAAAATGTCAGCTGGTTTTTCTCCAACCTTCCCTATGTTGTACTTACTGATCTTTACTTCAAGGCAGGTTAACAGTAAAAACTAAGCTACGAAAAGCTGTACTAAAAACATTTGCACAAATAAAAGAATGTTAAAAATCAGGATTACCATATCAGTAACTGTCATTTGCTAATTACATGGCTGTACTTACACTCAAGCTATAAAGGTCAATTAAAATAATTAATCTGCCATTTTTTTTAGAATTTTATGTTGCAATATTCACTTAAATAATTAAAAACTGCTATGAAAACAGTCAAGATACATTATAAGTTCTGCCCCTGGGACCACTTCCCTTGACCTGCTGGCAGCACTCTGTCTGGGACACCATTCTCCTTCCTTGTCACAGGAGCACATCGCTGGCTCATGGCTTTATCTCCCCAGGGGAAGTTCTGCACTTCCTTTTGCAGAACTCCATGAGCTTCCTGTCAGCCCATTCCTCCAGCCCCTCCAGGTCCTACTGGATTTCAGCACAGCCCCCTCACATACCTCAGCCTCCTCCTGGTTTTGTGTCAACAAAAAACTCACTGTCCCATCATCCAGAGAAATGCATTAAACCCCATAACACTATTCCACCAATGATGACTTCACTAACAAAGTGTTCCACAGGAACAACCCAAATGGACAATTCAATTTAACCTCAGGATAAACAGAACTGTAACCATATACTGCTCTGACACTGAAGTAATTCTGACTTGCATAGGGGAATGAATATGGAAATGGATGGAAATAATTATGTCAAGGAACATACATACATACATACTCATATATATATGCGTATATATATATACTTATATATATAAATGAAAAGTAAATGGCATCTGAAAAATGTACCCACCAGGCCACATTCAGATTGAGATATCTCTATCTGCCACTCAGTTTATCTCATCTCATATCATCTCAATTTTTTATCTTCTGATGCCTATCACTCATTTCCTGACATATTTTACTTCCAGAACAATAGAATATGCAAGGGGAAGGTATTAAATGAAAAAAAAAACCCCTTAATATTGTTGAAAAAGTTTATCTGAATACTGATGCAGACCTTGTGAAAAATTAGTTCAGGCTTAGAGTTAAATCTGTTTTGTAACTAAATGAAATCTGGTTCTGGTAAAAGAAGGATTAGTAAATTCCTATTGCAGAAAACAGAGGCTGCTTTGCCGCCAATTTTTATGGTTGTATGATGAGGAAAAATTATTTTAAATCTGTAACTTTTAATGTCATATGAATCTAATTTTTCTGGCAGAGATGTCTCATGCAAGGTCAGTAAAAAAGCATTTTTTCTGAAAATGCCTCAGAATGTCCTACAAGCTTCATAACTCCATCCAGTTTAGTTTTTCCTAACAGAACAAATATTACCTTTCTTTTTTCCTGAGAGAATAAAAAGAACAATAATTCCATATACCATTTTTCTATTAACTTCACTCAACCCTTTATGAAAGAAAATATACCTTCTTGTGCATCACAAAGGAAAAATAAGGAGTTCACATATAAAGCGATTTGTGAGCAATCAACATGCAATATTCATGCTACTCATCAGAGCCTCCAACCACAGGAAGAATTTGTTTTCTTTGAGACATGACTACTGAGTTAATGATATGGGTTTGAAAACAAGGTGCAGAAGAGACAGGAAAATATTACCCCAAAACTAACAGAAGATCTCTAATTCTAAAGCTAAATTTTCAACAAAATCATACAGTAATGCCTTAAAAAGCCGAGTTAGAAGGTTTTCATTACACATCATCCAAGTGAAAGAATTTCCATTCAAATTGAAAGAGTATGGTTAAAATAAGCCTCTAAAAGTTAAGGGGCAGAAATGGAAGAGCCAGCATTCCAATGGCTCTCCAGCAGAAGCCAAACCAGCAGATGCTGTGGATGCTTTACCTGGCACCACCTGCAGAGCCAATCTGCCAACATCACGGGCACCACCCAGAACAGCAGCTGCTGAAAGGCAGCTTGGATTCCTAACAGAGAGCAGAGCTGGGAAAGAGGAATTAATTTCTTTTCATTGCCTGTTTACAGTTTTGATTCAGGACATGCAAGATACCACAATTATTCTTATCAAGAGAATAATTCTAAAAAATGCTCATGTTTAACCCCTTTTGCTTGTGTGAAAGGGGAACTTTTTAAAGAAAATGGATGAAAGTGAGACTGTTGATGGAATGGGAAGAAAAAAAGGCTTATTTGACAGCAGGAAAATAATACAGACTCTATTTCTTCAGAAGATTTTAGCATGTAACTTCAGATTGGAAAAAGTAGATATATAACTACATGCAGTACAGTGATGCTTAAGCCAGAGCAATTACCAATATTTTGTTTGTACAGACAAGAGATGATTCAAAGGGAAACAAAATAATCAAAAAGGATTTTTTTTTATACTAAACATCTACAACTGCTGCCCAGAAGATTAAAGAGGCTTTTGTTTTGGAAGGGAAGATGACTGATGAAGAAAAAAAATTCCTTTGTTCTTCCTGTTTCTGAATATTGGAATGCTTCACTGATGGACTAAATGTGCAGAAATATGGGACCATATTATTACTGAAATCTGGAATTAGAACATAGAATTTTAACTGCTTAAGCTTTGCTTTGAAAATTTCCTTGATGGCTGTGAGGTGCCAATAGATCACTCTGACTACTTTGCAAGATGGAACCCAACAGTACAAATGTCTTGCACTTGGAATATCTGAAACTGAAAAAAAAATTGTAACACTAATTAGGATTTAAAATCCTAATATACATTAATATACTATGCTGAGTTATATAAAAATAATACTACCCATGTTTTTGATCTCAACGGATTTTGGGTCTGTTCAAGGCTCTTCACAAGTATTTTATATGCATTTCATATCAGCTGTCTTTGCAAAAACAAGGATGAAACAGAGCAACAGCTTACACTGTCAGGCAGCAAAACTGTCAACATACATGAAAACCGAAATAGACAAGGACATAAAAAAAAGTATGTTCTGTTTGAAAGTCACATTTGGTAGAAGCACAACGCCCCTTTGTTTATCAAGCACTTTCTTCACAGCTGCACTTTTGATAACCTCAAAACTGAATTTCACCAATACGTAAGTCTATAGTTGAAAGCAATTTGATTCGTAAGGTATTGCAATTCTAGAAATTGCAATTAATAAAATGAAAATACTTCTTATCAACCCTTATAATAGTTTTTCTATGTATTTCCATGTCTCTCCTTTTCTTCCATTAGTTTTTTCAGGACAACAGCAACCTCAGTGGATGACCTGCAGGAGTCTCCACTCTAGTTCTCCTCTTGAAATCTCTCAGCTTTAAACTCGGAGAGGCTTCTGTTTGTCTTTTGAGTTCTAGTGTGCAGTTCTGAATCTCCTTCATTGTCCTTATCATCTCAGAGCACAATAAAAGTCCAGTGAAGCAAAGATTTCCAAGGCATGATGAAATAGTTTAACTCTGCTTCTGTACATCCTGATGGACACAGTTATCTTTGGTCAGAGGTTAATCAAGTATTGCCCCTTGCAGCAGCGGGATATTTGGCAGAAAACTCCCAAAAATATCTGCTGCCTTATAAACTCACAAGGGCAATACAACTGTTTTCCTCAGAATAAATATCTATTTTAAAATTTGCTGAAAACATGTTTATTTCATGCAAAGACAGATGAAAGTTTACTTACACAGTCATCGTAATAGGGGGAAAAATAATGAGAAACTGAGAAAAGTAATTAAAGCTATTTATTAATTTTCAGCAACATAACATAGCTTCTCTTCTTTGAGAACAGGCTTCTTACTAAATCATGGTTTTATCCTGACTTGTATAAGGTTTTGACTAATAACTAAAAACTTATTTATATATTGAGATTAAAGTAGAGAAAAAAATCATAAAAATAGGTTTGTATGTAAATTATGCAGTATGGCACTAAAGCCACACAAACCCACAGAGCTCTCCAAAACTCATATGATGATTCTGTGAAGCAAATGAGGATGATCCCCTTGCATTTGCCCAGTGTATGCCTTCAGTCAAAGCAACCCCTGAAATTTCTCCATTGGTTTAAAACAGCTGTATAGAACCTATTCATAACAGGATATTAAATAAAACCAAAGATAAATAATGGCTGATATCACAAAAGTTATTGAGAGTACCCAGATGCCACAATCTCTTCTGAAAATGAAATCCAGACGTCCAGATTACTTGAAAATGCCATGTAGTTATGACCTGTGACTTACAGAATTTGTAAGTGGGAAATGCATTTGTGAAGAAGTAGAAGGGGACAGGGCATTATCAATTATCAACAAAAATATCAATTTAACTGGAAAAAAATACAGGACTCCTGTCATAATTTCTTGATTAAATACCATTGGGAATTTCCTTTAATGTGTTTGATAAAAAATGTCATTCATTTTGTGTCTGCAGGTCAACTACCTTTTACAGAAACTTCAGTGCACTAATATTCACATTAAGTGGTCAAGAAAAATATTCTCCTTAGCAATATTTTCAGATCAGAGAAAGAACTTTGCTGCTGAAAGTTCAAAACACTCAGTTAAATTCTACCACAAGTGGAACATTGAATATGAAAGTTTATTTTATCTGCATGATTAAACCAAAATCAGAAATGACAGTAACCACTGATTAATTCCTAAAATATTTCACAGAACTAAGACTGCAATGATGCAATTAATCAAAACAAATTCAGCGATGTCTCTAACCAGTTCCGAATGCTATTCTTTCATACTTTCTTTCTATTCCTAAAACAAAAGACAAAAACCCCCCACCAGCTTTCAGAACAGAAGGTTGTAGCAATTCATCAATTCCCTGAGCAAAATAGTCAATTCAATTAAGGACCATGTAGTAGACCAATTGTATTCTCGTTCCTTGTGGAGCAAAGGGCTCTAAGTGTCAACAAACTGGCAGTGAAAGAAGAGTCAATTCGTAAAAGACCAATTTCATTTGTTTTTAAAACATTCACAGGAAACTTACAAAGCCGAAAATGGGCCAGTTTAATCTTCCTTTTCTGAAGCCCATTAACTGCTTTGTAGTAATCACTGCTTAGCTCTACAAAACCTTTTTTTTTTTAAATTGTGAATTATTGCTCCTTCATAACAACTTTAGTGATAATTGTAAACACTCTTCATCCCACTACTGCTTTACCTCCACAATTGTTCAAATGGCTTGTAGGACACTTCTGTGTCATATCCTAAGGAAGATGATTTCAGTCATTTAGGAAGATGTCACCAATGGATTCACTTCACTTTTGTTGTTAAAAATTGTTCACATCCAAAAGGGAAAAGAACCACGGAATATTAAAAAAAGAAAATTATTCAGCACAGAAAATATATCACAGAAAACATAACAAAAGCACAGCAAGTACAGCAGATGGGACATATCTGCTTCCCCAGTGGAGAATCAAATCTGTCCAGAGAGGTGCTTATATAGTACCTTTTTTAAAACATCTGGTTTCAGAGATTTTAGAAACTGCCTGTGCCACCTTTCCTTTTAGCTTGTCTAACAGTATCACCCTTTTAAGTCTTTTTTCATTGGATTAACAAGTGAACTCACTTCAGTATTGTCTCAAGTAGTTTTTTCTAAACCTCCCTGCAATTTTTACTATCTCTGAACTCTCAAGTTGAAACCAGGAAGAGCTAAGTAGAGCAAAACTGTAAAAACACTATTCTTCAAGGCAACTAATCCTGGTTTATGTCTTTGTATGCCTTTTCATTTTGTTCTCTTTGTATCCTGAGTTCCTGGTTGAACACTATTAACACAAGAGGTGCCAGCTTAGCAGTAGAATTTTTAAAGTCAATATTGCTTAGTATGATCATTTAAATAACTTGCTTTTCTTATGCTGTAGATTTAAGAATCCTTTAAAAACCATACATCTTATATAATTAATAACAATTGAATCTTTCCCTTTAGAAACCCTAGAAATGTTAATGCAGTGATGCAGCATTTCCTATTAAGTCCCTTCTGATAAAAAACACAATTAACCTTAGCACACCTACTATCATATTGTTAGTAAATTTTCACTACTGTATCTTCCATAATTATCAGTTCAATTTAAAAATACCAAAACAAAATATTCCTTCCTCCACAATTTGTTTGATTACGCCCCACTGACTGGGGTTAAACAAAGGTAACATTAAAATATCACACTGAAAAGGAAAAAAAAAAAAAAGAAAAAAAATAAAGAGCAAGAATTTAAGCACAGGTCATTTCAGAAAAATAAAAATTCACACATGAAGTATTTTAAACAGAGTGAATGCAACTGCAATAACTCAGCAGTCATGCTAATGGAGACAGCATGAATGATAATGGAGACAGCATGAATGATAAACCATGTGAAAACATCCCACAAATGAAACTCCAGTTCCTGATCTGACAGACTATCTGCAAACTCAGGAGTATCACTTCACATTGGTACTCATGATAAAACATCTATGCACTGCAATTAGGCACTCAGATTTCACTGGTTTCACTGGTTATTACACTATTATAGAATTTGAATCTGTCACCTTAAAAAAAAAAAAAGGAGTTTATAATTTCAAGTTAAATTGTTATGCAAGTTTTTTTATTAATATTATTATTTAAACAGGAGTCCTGCCCCTTTTCTATCTGGCTACTACAACAGGTGCTGAATAAACAGCACTAAAGCAACTTCCTCAAAATGCACCAGCCAAGCATAAGGGAAATACAAATGGGATGTGAGGCATCTTAATGGAGTAACCAAAATTGTAACAATAACAATGCTACTGTGCAATTTAATCTTCTAGCTGCAAAACAATGTTTAGACAGACTAATAACTGTACCCTGCACTGTCATTCTACTGAAAGATTCAAACTGAAGGTGAAGAACCATTAGGGCGGCCAGGAGGGGAACAGAAAATGAGTCTTAAGGATTCCATCAAAGGATAGAGCTTGCTCGGCTGGATAAAAGGCTGATAGGCAATAGGATTGCCATGTATAAATACAAAAAAAAGGGAATAAACACCAGGAAGAAAGAGGAGATAGTGATGTCATTGAAAATAGTTGCACAATAACAAATATATCTAAAGAGAATGATTATGTAGGGAAATAAAGGAATTGTGAAACTATTTTAAGTTCAAATCATGAGGAAATGTGGTTTTTGAAAACAGGTAGATGAGTATATGAAAATGTTTAATTAAAACATTAGGTAGCATATCCTGATAATGGAAAAGATTACTGTCAGCCCTAAGCCTATATTAATAACATATCAGAAAACCACTTAATTGTTCCATGTGTATTTGCAAGACTTGAAGTCCAGCACATAAAAGTTATAGCCCTTCACTTTTGTAAATTATTATTTACATCAGCAGTTAGTAAAAAGAAGTATAATTTATCTTAATGAATGTATTAATAATGGAATCAAATCTTGGATAAAGTAAGACTTAGTATGCATGAAAACCAAGGACTGAGAAGTTACTGTTCCCTTCCATATTTTACTTTAAACACATAATTTTAGATGTTGTTTAGGTCCAAACAATGAATAAAGAAGATGAATCAAAGAAAAGCCAAAATAAGACCAGAAAAAACAATGTACTGTCAAAAAACTAGGATGATTATATCCATGTTCAAGATGTTTTCAAGTAGCCCTTATCTATGTGAACTCTAAAGAAAATTCAAAGGAAGTGGATGTAAGGAGATGAGTATCAGTCTTTACAACGAAACAAAGATCCAAACACATCAGATTAGTGTAATTTTCCCAGCTCCTCAGGATGCCTCTTCTAGTTAGAATGGAGAAGTGAATTGATTACATTGCAAATAATACAGCTGCAATTGATTTTCCTTTCCCACTACTTGCCTTGCCACAGATGAATACAACTAAAAAAGATTTTCAAAACCAATCAGGTTCTGCAGTTAATACCCACAGAATATAAATGAAGTGTTACTAGTTTAAGGAAAAAAAACCCAAAAACAACAATGTAATCATTTTACAAGAAAAGCATTATCAGCTTACAGCAGTTAATACAAATATGATGTGAATTAAATAGCTTTTTGCCTTTTTTAATGCATAAGGAGAGGGCAACAGCTAAGGAAAAATCTGTTCTTATTGGTGCACGTAGGTTTTAACCACAAGAGTGCTGATATATCTGTGACTTAGGCACATCTTTTGTTGAATCTTCACCGAAGAGCTGACCAAAGCACTTCAGAATGTCACTGAATGCCTTCCTTCTGGCATGGATGCAGATACACCACACTCATGCCTAGGAGTGGTACAATAATACATCCCTAACGAGAAAGCAGAGCCAAAAGGCTCCTTTTAAACCTTTGAATATACATTTTATGAATCCTTACTCCATTGACATCTCACCTCCTACGCTGCAGAGTCTAACAGCAATAAAAAATTGCAAATTTCTACGCTTACATTTTAGTTTAGATGCAGTTTTACCCTATTCCCCTCTCTTTATCCTTGCTGCTACTGAAGAATCATAGAAGCAATAAGTTGGAAAACACCTCTAAGATAATTGAGTTGAACCAATTAAAAGATGTACTCCATCCTTGTTCTTTCCAATCTCTAGACTGGACACACAAGCACAGTCAAATTTTCAACACAGGAATGTATATTTAAAAATTATGCCAGAAAGGAGGAAAAGAAGGAGACTATATAGATGCCATTTAAGTAATATTTTTTTTCTTTACAAAGGCAGGTACAAGTATTTGGCTCGAAACACTCAACAGCTGGATAAATACCAAAAGAAACTGTCTTGTTTATATTTATATTACACAACTTATTATTTAAAACAATTACCTCAAATGTGTAACTATTTTCATTATTTTTAAAGCCTTGAGGTCGGAGGAACTCTCAAGGAGAATGCAGTGAATTGCATTGAATTCTTGGTATTGATCTTTAATGTCTTCTGTAAATTCACTGAACTCACATTTTACTATATAGAGAAGTTATTAACTCTGAATGTCTTAAAAAGAGGGCAAAGAAACGATGAGCAAGTGGCAGAGCAAATGGACTCAGAGTCTTCTCAGAGGTGCAGAGAAAGAGGATTAGATACAATGGACAGAATCTGCCACAGATGCAGGAAAGAAAATTACTAGACAAGGATCTGAGCAATCAGATATTACTTTGAAGTTTGCCCTGATTTGAGCAGGGAGCTGGACTGGAGACCTTGAGAGGTTCATCTACAAACTATTCTCTGCTTCCCAGAGCCACAGCTTCTGACACTTCCACTAGAGATAACTAATACAAAACCTTTATCAGTGAATATTAGTCATTTCAGTAAACATCTCATGTGCACACAGACACTATTTCTCAGACACTGTCGCTGAGAATAGAACAAAATTACCTTAAATGAAAACAATTCAAAGCATGCACAAAGATGGCATTAGGAGACAAAGGAATAATGATGATTCCATACACATACAAACAGCTTTTATTTCACTCATTTGAGAATATCTGACAGCTTGAATGGGTTTTCACTACCTGGCCTCATAGTTAATATGGCAATTTTAACAAGACTGCAATCTGTAACAATGTCAGTCTTGTGTACTTTTCTTGTCACTGGAAGGAATAATAATAAAAAGAAAAGACAAGAAAGTAAAATGAGGACATCATGAAACAAAAACAAAAAAGGAAGGAAAGAAAGACACAAGATTCATCTTTCCCTGGCTGTTTGTAAAACATGTTAATGAAATGCTAGTAATGAAAGATGAGAATGATGAATAAAAATAATGTAAGATAAATAATAATGTAGGATTAGAATATAAAAATCTGTAGAGCGTGTTGGCCTAAAAATTTGTTTTATGAGCTTTAAGAATATATGTGTTCAAAACAAGCATTCTATAACCAGCAGTTCTTACACATTTTCACAGGAGATCACTGAGCTCCAATTCATGCCTACACCTCCTAACCCATGCCCAAAACCAACCACAGCAATATGACTAACACAACTTACAGTGCTTCTGGATATTTTCTGTTTCTACATGCAAAGAGATTGTATTAATCCTTCTGACAAAACCCCCACTTTGAGGAACTAGAATGAAAATTCAACATGGCACTTATTAAACTTTCAACTAATGTAAAATGTAACTGCAAATAGAGATTCACATTTGTACAAATGTGTTTCTAATGCAAAACACAGCAAGATTCTTGGATCTTCGTTTTCTAGTGTTATTTAAATGTTCTGTCAATAACTTATAAGAAAACAATCTTATCATTAATATATTTTTATTTGGCATGCTGAGGAAAGAAAGTGAAAATAATAGGTCACTGACAAAGCCACATATATAGGAGGATAAGGGGAAGGTAAGAGTCGTAAGAACTGCATTTGATACACCAGATGTAATCCCACTTGGAAAAGCATATCCAGCTCTGGCTTCCACAGCTCTGAAATACTGGAGGGTTCAGACAAAAGCAAAACAAAGTGATCGAGTACATGGAATTTGCCACAACATCACATCCTTTACAGGAGGAAGCTCTCCTTTCTAGCACAAAATTGTATTTCATGACTAGTTCATGGAAAGCTACACTTACTATGAATCAAACATTTTTTAACAGTGGCAATAACTGACAGTCAGAACTATTTAGCAGAAGTCAAGATGCACATCTCCTTTGTAGAAATATTTAGGCCAAGAGTGATTCTTTTTAACTATATGGTCTAGTTCAAATTGCAATTAATTTATGAAAGCCTGTGCATTAGTTTATGTCTCATTTCAAATTATATGACCAAAGCAGCCCCTTCTGGATTTATCATCTATGAGATGTAACACCTAGGCAGCAATGAAATCAAGTGCTTACATGAAAAAGTAATGGCAAGTAACTAATGTACTTAAAGCCAGATTTTAAAACAAGCAGATGACCTGCAAGCTCTCTATTCTCGTGCTTAATATGCTTATCTGGCTCTCTGTGTGTGATAATTGTTTGTCCTGTCTCCCTGAAGGCACAAAATATGTTTGTCTAATACAGAGCAAGCAGTTTATGAGTTTTCTTTTGGTTTTCTTCAAAATACATTAAACTAGCTTCCTGATAATAAAGAACTGAAGAGATTTTTAAAATGGCATCATTATCACAATTAAAAGGTCCTTAAAGCATTTCAAAATAAAACAATCAGCATTTCATAACAAAACCAAACAGAATCATGACCCTAACATCCTTTTCCAGAGTGTGAAGAAGTGAGCATCCACACTATAATCTAACAGAGAGCACAGCAGCTCCCCAGTATCTGCCTAATTATCAGCCAAGTTTGCAGGTCTGGGCTTCTCTTCTTGATAAAAAAAGACCTTGTGATTCTACTCAATTCTGTGCCATTCCTTCTGTGTTCCTCAGGAAAAACACTTGTGGACTGTGACCTCCTCACATCTTCACACTGGTCAGCTCAGCTCCAACCATATATGCATCTGTTAATCCATGAGGAATCACAGAACGCCTTTGGATTGTTGAATCCTGGAGTCTCTCTGAGTAATATTTTCATTTTGCTATTTCATCTCAGGAATTATTACAGTGGCCAAACAGTTAAAAGATTAATATTAAGCTTTTCATAAAATAGAGGTTTGCATGAAATATCATCACAAGAAAAATACCTCGAAGAGGTCCTAAAGGTCAAAATATGGCAACTATTTCCCATTCTTGAGGATTGTTTCTAGCAGCAAATATGAAGTTCAACTCCTTGTATCTGTGACAGCAATAACTTTTACACGTTTGAGTGACTTCAAAAATACTGGTTCACTAAAATAAACATTCTTAAGCATGAATGTCTGCTTAATCTAGGGTAGAACTCCCTGCACTAAGATGCTGATGACACCTGAGCTTACTCCTGAGAATGTGTCTGCACATAAAAGAGTCTGAGCTTTTAAAGCTTCAGTGCTTTTGGAAAGCTGGGATTTAGAGAGCCCTGCAAACTCAGCTGTAAGCATTCCTACAGTTTTTAGCTAGTTTGCCATGGCCTGCGAAATTAAGAGCTGCCCCTCCTAACCCTGAAATTTCTGTCCATGTCAGGACCACAGGGATGTTGGTGAGGCTGACATCATCATCACCACCATCACTGCTCAGATGTGGGGCTCTTGAGAAGTCTTCCTCACAAACCCCCAACACTGAAGTTTTTAAACTGATTTCAAGCCACTGACATTTTGTGTACTAAGAAATGTTGAAAAACACAGATTTAGCAAAAATCCAAATTTAAACAAAACCGTAAGAAACAGAAATCCTGTACATTGTCCAAATTTTTCTATAAAATCCTGATCAGAGAGGGCAACTAAGGTTGTATTATTCCTTCTGACAAAGGAGTTTCTGACAGTCATGATAAATAGTTTGAAAATATCTATTCGCTACAACCATCTTCCTATTTCCATTCTGATCCCCCTATGAGCCAAACATTTACTTTCAAATAATTCTGAAGCCACTGTGTATGACCTTTATAGGCTTCTGCAGTTCAACAAGGCATGGATGTTTTCTTCAGGGAGAATTTTAATCTTTTAAAGTTTTTTTCTTGTTATTGAACAAAAGGTTTCTATACCCCACCATATGTTCCCACCCCAAATCCCAAGATGAATAATTGATTTTTTTTTTCCTATAGCTAATCAAAAGTCCTGAACAAACATAAGGTATCTGGAAGCAATTTTTTTCTCTTGCACTCTGAATTTTCTAACTAAAATTTACTTCAGTAAGTATGTAAGAGAAATGGAAATTACAGAGGGAAAAAAAATCTCAGTATCTATTTGCTAAACATCATAGGGAGATAATTTTTATTAGCAAATCCTATATCTATACATCTTTACTGTGTTATATAACCACCAGTAGATGATGCCTTGGTCTGCCTGGAAATGAAAGCCCTACACAACTGGCACATCAGTTACATGAGTTCTTATCTCAGACATTCAAATTATACACCAATTAAAACTATGCATCACTGAGGACTAATTATCTCTTAATTAGGTATTTTGGTTCCTTTAAATCATCAGCTGAACTATTAACAGGGCTTCCTCTTTCTCAGAAATACATCAACTATGTTAAATATTTACAGATATTCTGGTGGCTCTTATTAAGCCTTTTCTAAGGTGATTGTAGGAAGAAATGTACCAGGAAGAATAATGACTATAATATTTACATTTATTGCAGAGGTGTAGAAGTTGGCATGGTATGGTTGGCAACCTTGTTCTATCACTAAATGAGAGTTCAATGAATTTCCCAGGTTTTTGTTCTTGGTGTTCTACTTTCGAACCTTTTTTAAAGAGGGATTTTATATTTACTGTAAGAAAACATCAAAGTCATTTTGGAAGTTAATGCATCCACTTCATCATCACTACCTGTTTAGTGTTTCCAGAATTATAGTGTCTCCATACATTGCTATATGCAGTTACTCAGCAGCCTCTATGAAAACCATTAAGGCACTTAGAAATTGATTGTTCACCATAAATCATAGGGATTAAATTTAGGCATGCAATCACTGCTGGGAGGAGGCTCTGTACAAACACAGCTACATGTGGATAAATACACATTTTCCAAGCAAAGGGTCCGCAATCCTGACCATAGCAAAATTCGGAAAGGTCTTAAAAACCAAAAAGATCACATCTTAATTAGTTAATTTAGTGATTAGGTTTGTGATACTATTGTAACTTCTAACGGCAGTGACTGACAAGTTTTACTTCTTGGAGCTTTTACAACATATAAATCACTTATGAATGCTAAAAATTCAAATGAAGTCCAAAACAAAGACAAAAAAGGTGAAATAAATTATACTACACAGTAAATTTTATTACAAGGGTAGATATGCTTCTTGATTTACATTACACTCCCCCTTCAGTTGCTACATGCAGGCTATTAACAGGGGAAAGGAAATCAATTCTGAAACAGGAGCCAGTAAACTGAAAGAACACTAATTTCAGCTTAAAAAAAAAAATCACTTGAAGATTTATATATGAAGTAGTTTTGATTATTTGTTGTGCTACATACAAATAAAATGTAAATCTTCACCATAATTCATTATTCTGTTCTGGTATACAAACAAATACAGGGTGCCAAAGACAGTTTTCATCAGAAACCAGAGTGCAGAAAATACAGAACTCCAAACAGGCTTGCTTAAGACTATTAAACTCCCTTTTTCCAACACATCAGGGCATTCTACATGTACACCAACATTCTGTCTAACTTCACTGCAACAATAATTGTTTGATGCTGTGGAAACATGTTAGTTTAACTATGCTATGTTCAAAAATTTATAACAAGACTTTTTTTTTCATTAAACACAAACCTAATTTTGCCAGACAGTGCTTTGCTGCTGAGGCTGAACCTTACAATTTAAACTGACCTTCCCAATTAAAACTCAGACACTTGTGAATCTTTCATTTACACTTAAGGGAAGAAAGGAAATAACCAGCAGAACACTTATTATTATCTCCAGAGGCAGCTTTAAAACTGGTAGGGAATTTTGCTGCTCAGGCACAAGTTGAGATCAGACTTACATGTTTGACAGATATAAAGAGATAGAGGTGCAGGAAAGCAGCTGATCCTGAAGCAGGAATGTTATTGCTGTCCTTAGGGACAGTGATCAGCTGAATAGCCAGGACAGAGTTTTAAGGGCATTTGCTTTTTCATGTACAGTCACTGCTTTTCAGAATATGGGAGCAAATAACGGGAAAAAAAAAAAAGAAAAAGAAAATACATCTGTTACCATCTTAAATGACAAAAATCCCTTGCCATAAAATTAGTTTCCTGAGCCTGAAGAACATGTTGTGACTGCTGTTATTAATATTTGCATAGCTGTCAGAAGCCCAAGCTTTATGACTGCTTACTACTTCAGGGACCATTGACCACTATTTGAGGTGCTGGCTACAGTCTGAGTTACTGCTTTTCAATAAATGTTACAGCCTTCAAATTCCATTACCAGTGGAGGCTGAATTACATCTACTCTCAAAATAAAATAAAAATGAGCAGAAGGAAGTTATGGGGCTTTGTCACATATTCTGTTCTATCCTCATCTAGCCTATTTTAAGGCCAGAGCATTTTCTCATGGAGTCCTGTTTAACCAATAAATAAGAAACAATAATCCTGAAGGGTTGGGACTGTCAAAGACAGTCAAACCTAAGTCTGGATGATAAATCCTGTTACTTGGACACTTGAACCCTCTGTTAACAAAGATATTTTATACAGATTTCCTCTGAAAAGATGCATAAACTACTGTTGGTTATGGAAGACTGGTCAGTTAAGCTTAAGGTATTTATCCATCTTTACTTTCCAGCAAATCTGAGTTACAGGAAACGGAGAAAAAGTGTGGTAAAAATTGTTCCAGTAATTCAGCAGGGAAATATCCAACATTTGTGTGCCAGTGTATAACTACGACATACTTCTGAGAAAAAACTGGCACCTGCCCATGTTACAGCCAGCTCAATAGACAAGAGATCTATTTGTGGAAACAGCTCTATGTTGAAGATGTCCTACATCACCACCTTTCTAATAACCCCTTATGCAACTATTTCACATTTCTGCTCCTCCTTTCCTCAGGGAAGGAGTGATTTTACAGCCTATAAAATGCCTTTAGCATCAGGAAATTTAAATGCAGTGTTTTCCCTCGAGGGCTGCAGAGATCACCCAGCTGAGTGCCTGTGGACAGAAGGGTGTTGGCTGCTGGGAACCTACGGAACATTTCTATAAAGAGAGCAGCAGCACATCTGAAACTGAGAATTCCCTACATAGTTTCTGTGTTTGGCAAGTAATTCACTCCTATCCAGTGCTGAAGAACTTGCATTCTGAGGTGATTAGAATCACCAGCAACAACAATACAACGGGTCACTCCCTAGTTGCTGGTGGAGTTATCACAGACCAATACATCCTAAAGCACTATTTTTATTGACACAAATCATCATATATCCTTTTTCCAAAGCCAGGAAATTATATTTCAAAAGAAGGTATTTTTTGTAACAGTCACCAGGGATTTATTAACATTTTGGGGAAAAAATCCAATAGGTAACATGCATAAATACCTGCTGAATAGGTAACATGCATAATACAAGCGTGAGCTCAAAAAATGTGAGCCATTGATCCAAATAAACAATCACCTGCTGGGATGGACAGTTTTTCCTTATAGTCATGAAAATCTTGGAGATAAATGAATGCAAAACCAGACATAACATAGGTGACTTTAACAGAAAATGAAACTAAATGTCTTGTATAATGAGGAGAGCTGCTTCTTTTCCTACAGGGAAAGAGAAGAGCAGTAACTCCAATGCCCAAACCCTCCCAGTGAAAATCCCAATAAATCTTAGCTTCAGCGCCAGCATAACAGGAGGCACAAGAGCAGAGTGGTGAAATGCATACCAATAACACCATTGATAATAACATCAATAACACAACTTCAAATACCAGTTAAAAAGGAAGTAAGGTCAGTACTTCTGCCTCCTTAGGAGCTCATATTTTATATAATGTATTCTTGACAAGATGTGATGAATAATGGAAATACAGGAGACTGGTACTCAGATTGTACTTGAAAAATGCTCAGTATGTTGGAGTACTTAGTCCTCTACAAAAGCATTGTGTAAAAGGCATGTGCCAAATTCCATGTTGCTACCTTATTAAATAAAGAGAGTACCTCTCAAGGAAACCACAGTAATTTCCTTAGGTCTACCAGGATTAAACACAGCCTTCGGTACTGAGTTGCTACAAAATACCACAACATTTTTACCCAACAGGATGTGACCAATGCAGTGTGGCCATTTTAGCAAAAAGGACTGCACTGCAAATAGACTAATATCAACCACTTTTCCCTGTTGTGAAGGAGAAATCTGGTATGCTAAGAAATGAAGATGTAGAAGATCATAACTATTAAAACTATGAGCCAATTTAGTATTGGCCTTGGAAACTTCAGCCTCTGGACTGGAACGAACCATGACTTCCTTCTCTTAACCCTAAGTCACATAAGGATTCATATACTTTTAAAATTTCTACAATATGCAAAATTATAAAGTTAGCATATAAAACAAAACTTGTTTTCTCCGAAAAGCTCCCTGCTCCATTTATAATTTGAAGATGTTATCTACTGCAAGAGAACCAAACATAAGAAACATATAGGCGTAACACGAACTTCAGATATTTTCTTGGAAAAGAACAAATCACGGCATAAAAAAGGCTAAGAGTTAGTAACAGTCTTGTTCATTTTGGAAAGCAAATACAGAGGACAAAATTAACATCCTAAAACAGTTTCCCCAATTGGACCTTAACATTCTTTTTCCAGTGCATAAAATTGAGTGACTTAATTTCTAGGTGAAAGAAGCATTTAATGAAATATTAGCAGGACAGGAAAGGAACGCAAGTCAAGCACCACCACCTTGGAGGCAGAACTGTCTAGGTTGATGAATTTCAATGTGCCTCAAAAAGAAATACCAAAAAAAAAAAATCTGTGTAACCATGGCAGACAGTGAAAATTCTGATTAAAAACAAGAAAGGAAGTAACCAATACTCAGGGATTCCCTTCCTCAGGGTGTTAAACTGCAGTGGAAACAGCACAGGCAGGAGCTGAGATCTGCCAGCTGAGATCTGCCACAGAGCTGCACGTCTCAGGAATGCATCACCCTAATAATGTTTGTCTTACAATGATGATACAGCCACCTTCCAGCCGGAAAGGTGAAAGGAGAGTGTAATGCATTTACAGCTGAAATTGCTCTGTGGATTTGTTTAGGAAGCCTATTTGGCAGTTGAAGTTGCTCTATCCTTTGGAAGTGGAAGAGAGTGTAAAAAATACCCCTAATATGAAGAGTAAAAGCAAGCAGTTAGTCTTCAGGGTTTGTTTGGATTTTTAAATAAACTAGTACATTCATAAATGTTACTGAGCTGCATAAATTCAGCTTTTGACACTGATAACACATATTTCCAGTTACTGTTCATGTCTGATTAAGATGACTCTAGTTTTACTTAACACAACAAAAAACATTTCTCTGACAGTTTACTCAGAAGCTGACTGCTTTAATCCAGGACACTATCTTATTATTTTATATATATATATATATAAATTAGGTTCTGTACCTTAGGAAAAACATGGAGGGTTTTTCCCCACTAAAATGGAAATTTTGTAGGATATTTTTAATTATGGTTAACTGTAAAGTATTTTGAGCTTGCTCTTTCTGGAGTAAATCACCTGGAACTATGAAATTTTATTATCATTTTAACAATTTGTTTTGAAGACTTAATTCTGTAAGGCAGCTATAGTCAAAAGCTGTTCATCCACACCAGCTCCTTCACTGATACAAGGGACACTGTGTTCACAAATGCAATCATAACAATGATAAATAGAAATATTGCTGGAACTTCAGAGGCCAGGCAGGAATCATGATTGCATTGATTTTTTTGAGTCTGCTACTGTACAGTATCTCAGTACTCCAGAAAATACTGAATGAAATTGATTCCAATGAGGTGAAAGAAGAACATAAATTCTAATAAAAGATACTTAGCCCGAACCGAAGTCTGTGATATTGCAATCTGATAGAGTCACTCAACGTTTAAAAAAATCAGAGGCTCCAAAAGGTAATAATTAACAAAGGATTACATTCAAATATCCAGGTACACACATGTTTGTATATCCCATTTTATGTTTACAACCAAATGCTGAAGTTATATTACAAATAAACACGTATGCTCAACAATTTAAATTCAGAATTTAAAATCGACTGCCTGAACTCTGATTCACTACTCAAAGCAAAAGCAAAGAATCATGGAATGGTTTGGGCTGGAAGGGACCTTAAAGATCACCTCATTTCAACTCCCCTGCCGTGGGCAGCAACACCTCTCACCAGGCCATGCTGCTCAAAGCCCCATCCAGCCCAGCCTTAAAATCAAACAATGACTGGCATCGTAATAGAATTCTTATACACAGAAAATACAGCATGCAAACAATGCTATTTGTGTACTTTCTGTACGAATGAAATAATGAAATTCGATGTAAAGCTAAAATAAAAGCATCTCTAAAAGCACAAAGCAGTCACTAACCTGTATTTTGATTGGCCAGGAGAAATTGCTGACATAGACATAGAAAGTGATGTTTGGGTTGCTTCGAAAGTTAAATTTTTCACAGGAAAAGCTGTCTCTGTATTCCTTAATATTAGCCTTGGAAACAACAGGAATCTCTTCTCCAGATATTGTTCCAGCTTAAAAAAATTTCAATACCTCCAGTGAAGTTATACATATTTGTGAAAAATATTAATCCTCATTAAAGATGCTAAAGTAAATTCATGTGAGAAACTTAAATTCTTAACTGCTTTTGGTATCTTCACTCTAGAACTTTAACAACCCCTTATTACAGTTTACATGACACATTAGGTACATTTAACATAATGCAGAGAATTCACAGAAATTTTTACTTTGTTTTCAAAAAATTATATTCAAATCCTAAAAGTGACAGAAGTAACATGAATTTTACAAGATAGTTATTATGGTCAGCTAAACAAGTAACATGCTTTCCTCCATAATTTATGTTTCATTTAAATACAAATTCATAGCTCAATAAAACCTGAAAGGGAATTTGTTTACATCTTAACATTTTGCTGTAGAGTTTTAATTGTTCACGAAAGTGGTAATAATGTAACTACTAATAAACATTTTTCAGTTTTGCAAATAAATGGGTGACTGAGTTAAGTTTAAGGAATAACAGTTTACTAATCACGTATGTTAAACTACTTCAGAAATGCACTGATGAAGAAATTCATGAGTTTACGAGAAACTCTGAACCTTCGTTTTTATTTTAATTATTTAAGCATCATGCTTCTCCTTGGATGTGTTTTCAGAAAGTCAATGGAACCAATTCAGAAAAACTGTCTAAATTAAAACAAAGAAGAGTAATGGGGTTCAAAGTTGGAGAAAAAATAGATAAGCAGCTCCTTTTATCAGCATACACAGAAGAACTTTATTGTTTGATATCAATGTTAAGGTTAATAATTAAATTTTTAGCTTGAACACTGAAACAAAGAAATAAAATCTCAGTCTCTGCAGTAGTTAAGGAAGCAATTTATCTTAATTAAAATCACAGCATTTCATAACACTGTCATTTAAAAAATTTAAATAGGCTACAAGCTTTTCCCACCAAAGTAATTTTAATTGAATAGGAGAGAAAGTCAACATATTAATGAAGCTTTATTCAGATTGCAAATTATCATCTGAGGTTTAAATAATATAATTAATAATGGCATAATGATAATGGCAGGAGAACACATATGGCAAAGTTTTATTATCAAATTTAGCAACAAGGAGACAATCAGGTTAAAATAACTTAAAGGATCATGAAATTGTTTGGGGAAAAATTCATCATAGCAAAATTTACACTCACCTGTAGAACCAACAGACCATGTAATATTGAGGTTAAAGTTGTTTGATGCATTAATTGATATATCCAAATTTTTATTTGACTAGGTAAAAAAAAGCAAAAGAGGAAAGTCACCAAAACATATCAGAATGTATTGCATGTAACTCTGCTGCACATAACTGAATGCAGCCTTTTAATCATCTTCCAGTTTTCATTTTAAACTTAAAAAGAAATGGCAATAATTCCTGCCAAAGGCAATTCTCTTTTGCTTCAGTAAGAACAGGGTACAATTTAACATATAACTACATCAGTTATCCTTTTACACTGTCCTAAAAATAACAAAATAATTGCCTTTATAAAATAAAAGAAAAAAAATACATGCCTAAATTTTAACCACAAGCCAAAAATTACTTTCTTCAACTAAAAATGTTTTCTTAACTGAAGGGTACACCCCTTCAATTCATCTCAGGAAGATACGAAAACTTGTTATTCATGGGAGCAACAATAAAATAAACCAACTGATAGCTTTTCAGAGTATTGATTAAGCTGAAGTGCATCGAGCATTTAGAAAGTGTTTTCAATGAAGGCACCAGACTAATTTTTAGCTCTCAAAAAATGTGAACTATCTTAAAAACCTTATAGACACTTTGAAAACCTTTAATCAATGTCACATACAATGGAAATCTTAATTATGACTCCCTAAAACCTAACTAAAATTATTAACATTTTCTTACCTGTTCTGGATTTGCTATAAAGTTAATGGCAGTGTGATGGCGATCATCCTCTTGTAACAAGCTGAAGGTAAACTGGTAATCAATCAAAAGGCTGTCTGTGGGCAAAACAGAAATTAAAAATAATAAAATTAAGTGTATACATAATAATTATACGGTTTGCAAGCACCTAAAAATTTACCATTCATGTTTATTTTAAAAGTCATGGAGAAATCTACAAGTCAGAATTACTCACATATTTCGCTGTGGAAGTATTTGCCCTATAATGTTTTGAAACAATGAAAAATTGAAATTAAGCTAATCAAAAAAAAAAAAGAAAAAAGAACTAAATTAAGAAACAGATTCTATCATGGAGTCGGAGCAGTGATTACACATAACTTGAAACAGCCATTCTTCGTGAAGTAATTATTCCAAAATACGGTATCAAGTGTTGGTAGAGAACTATCAGTTTTCTAATTTCATTCTGAAATAATTATTCAATTACTGGGTTTAAAAAATCTGGAAAAAGTTGCATCTACTCTAAAATTATATAGTATGAAGGCATGATATTGCAGTAAATAAGATTGCTAATAACTAAATGACACAATGGTACTTTGAAGAGAAATTATGTGACCATCAAGTGTTTCCTTTCTAAACTGACAGAAATTCAAGAGATTGTGTTAAGTGGCAAGTGACATAAACTTTTCATCCAAGACAAACAAGTGGCTGTGTATTATTGCTCAAAACAATTATATCTGACTCCCCACTGGCGTTTGTTCTACACATTTTTCTCTCACCCCAAGATTGGAGCAGAGGAGCTGCCAGGCACTTCCCACAGGCTGCTCTTCCACTGCTCACTGCGATCTGCTGAGCTGGCAGAGGGGCAGAAGAGGGAAGCAGCCACCTTTGGATGATGCAAACCATGCCCAGCCCTTCCTGGAAGGAGCAGAATATGACTGGGATGAGGCAGAAAACATAAGTTTTGAGCTATCCTGTTGTGTTCCCAAAGGCAGAAGAATGAGATTAACCCTTACTTGGCTCAAGGAATGACTGAAAAGGGACTTTTCTGCAGGGGCAGAGGTAGAAGCAGACCCATCAGGATGAAGCAGGTTTCAAGCTCCTCCATAATGCAAGAAGAAAAAAACCTCAGTCACCAGAAATGACTGTTGCAATTCCCAGAGGGAGCCATGTAGAATCCCAGCAGGAAATGTTCAGTGCAGTCAGAGTTAAGAATCAGCAGAGCCCTCAGAGATGCAAATTGTGATAGCAGATAAATAATCCCTGTGCAACAGACAGTTTTGAACCAGGGGTGGGTGTGGTGGATGCATTTTGAGTGCTCTGTTACATGGGCAGATATCTCCAGATCCAACAGAATAAATCTTCTAAATCTTTCACCATTACAGTTCCATAGGGAACAAAAGCTTCTATTTTTTTCCTCTGCCACAGGAAATAAGGAAGTGGCTAATAAGACTATGTGATTCTGATTATTATTTTATGCCTGTTAAAACATGGCGAAAACCAAGTGAATAATTTTAAAGTACTATTTTGATCCATCTCCTGCTTACATTCTGCTAGCCACCAACACCACACAACAGTGTGTTACAAATAAAAAATATGTGATCATAAAATCAGTAAATACAAAGCGAGTGAAAGATTAAGTCAAAGCAGAAAAAAAGCTGTGTCAGCCTTTTGTTGGATTCAATAGTTTGCTTACTGCTGACAATCACCTTTTCTGCAGCAACACATCATCTGAAAATATACACTCTATTGTATCCTATGGGAAGGCTGACATAGAAAGAAAAAAAGCACACTTTATTGTCTTAATAGTTAAAATTGTTTTGGTTTGGTTTCGTTTGGGTTTTTTGTTTGTTTGTTTTTATAATGAGTGTGGAAAGAAAAGTAGAAAATAAAGTTTCATAGAATCATAGAATATCCTAAGTTGGAAGGGACCCACAAAGGAATTATTTGAAAGGAATTACCCCGACCTTTAAAGGTGAAAAATTCACTTTCTCTATTATTAGCCACCACAGTTCCATTATTCAAATAAGAATAAGCTGATAGAGAAGTCTTAGATAACAAGTTTTGACCAGGTTTTTGCATGTTTATGAAGGCAAAAGGTGAATAATTATTAAATTAAAATGCCCCATTTATTTAAAATATCAACTTACACTCCCGCAGTTATGCAAATCTAATTAATAAATATCATTTACTCTATTGTGCCATATCTCCATGTTTAACAATAAGACTACCATTGCACCAGAACTTATTTAAAGGTAACAGGACGAAGAAAAAAAGGCAAGTAAAGACTGACCCCTATTAAATGGATTAATAAACCCTTTAATACACATGAGTAACAAGGCCAAAAGGTTAAATGTAAAGTATAGAGATGCTCAATCTTCTGATCTGGTCGACTTGGAGTCCCTCAAAATACAGAGGACTGCTTCAGCATGAATCTTTACAGGCAGTTTTACTGTAAAGGTATGGTGGGCCAGCACCACAGAAAGTAATCCTATAGAAACTCTGGCTACAGCAAGATGCAAGGAGCAGCTGGAAAAGATATTGTTTTGTGTGTAAGATATGGAAAATTCCACTTAAATATATTACAGTGTTCTTCTAAGCCCAGATTGTGCCCTCTCAGAGAAACAGAGTATTTTCAAAAAAAGCAGCAGTCATATATAGTTAAGATCCCAACATAAAATAGCATTGGGACACTTGTCTCCCAGCCATACGAATGAATAGCTCTTCTGCATATAAGTTTAAAAAAATTTAAAGTAATTTACTTTTAACATGACTTTTTTTTTCCTGGGGTTTGTTGTTGTTGCTGTTGTTGTTTAGTTGTTGGGTCTTGTTTTTTTTTAATTTTTATGTTTTACTTGATAAAAGCCAACAGTTATGAACTGATTTTTCATGGAATGCAGGAAAAGTCCATACATGTATAAAAGCAATTAAACTACACAGCTCCTCAGAAATGTACCATATGTAACAAACCAGAAAATTAATTCAGATTTTTTCTTATTGCATTTTTACCTACAATGCAGTTGTGACAGTAAACTGTGAAAAACAGTAAGAGTTACTTTTGTGTAGAGGCTTTTGCACCCAAGATATCCCAAATTATTTTGTTGTGCTACTAATAGCTACATTATTTAATGGATAATCAATTAAATACTCCATTAATAGCAGTGAAGTCCATTACGAAGTGCCACATTATCGTCTTCATAACACTCAAAAGCCCTAAACAGCACAGTCTGTGTTACTCAAGAGCAGCTCTGAGAGCCAACACATGAACTTGCCTTGGGATTCTTCAAAGTTACCAAAGGACCTCTAAATTCCACTGAGCCAGTCCCAAAAACTGGGAAGCGAAGATCTTCTCTCAGCTGTTCAGAAGCAGCACGTTTCTTAGCACTAACAAACACAAATTATGTCTTTAATTCCACACAGACCTGCCACAGGACAAATCGTTAAATCTCTACCTTGGCCATGGACTGGGTGCTGTAAAGCAGGAACTCTTATCTCTTTTGAGACAATTCTAATTCAGAGAAGGTACCTGAGGTGGGCATGACTTGAATGGAGCAGACAGCAGTGCCTGAATGCAGTTATGTGATTCAACAGCACAAATGAACTCAGGTGCAAACTAAAGAACTAACACTGAGCAAACACACCTTCCCATCTTTCTGCGCACTGCAGAAGTTTGCTGAAAGAATTTCATGGCTTGGAGAAAGGTTCACAAAACTTCAGGAAAGATTTGTCTGGACCTGTTCTTAAGTTGAAGATCCCAAATTTCTGGAAGTCTCTGAAGTTAGAATTTTATTAGAATATAAATTAGTAAAACTAATTTAAGAGTTCAAATTCAAAGTGAGAGTAGAAATCAAAAAGGATTAAGAAGACTCTACCCCCATAAGAAGACTCTATCCCCCCATTGCATCCTACTGCTGTCTCACTATCCGTTCTCAGTCTCTCCGTCTGTTTCATTCTGTAATTTAGGAGACTCTTCCCCAACTTGTATTCAGCAGCTCTCAGGGAAAATATCACCTCCCTCTGCTCCAGAAGGCTCCACCTTCTACAGACTGAAGCAGGCAGAACAGCTTTCCTTCGCACTGCCAAACCTCTTCCTGAACATAACCCTAAAACACAATGCATGTCAATGCATCATAAGTGCACAGAAACTAAGCATTACACAGTACATCACACCGTATTTCCCAATTCATAGTGCCATTAAAACTAGAGAGCTTAGTCTCAAAATAAGTACAAAATTTAAACTAAAAGTCAGTTCTAAGACTAGGACCTCTTGTGAATAGCTAAATGTAGGCAAATCTATAAAAGCTAAATGCAGAAATAGCCATTTAAAGTACATTCAATATATCCTGTTGATATATACTGCTGTGAATATTTACCATCAGGAAATTAGAGAAGCCTAAGATTCTACTCCATGTGGTTTTGTTTCTACTTGAAACTTTTATGAAACCAGCACAAGTACATTTACCCTTTCCATAAACAAATGACATTTCCTGTTTCTGTTTACCAAGACACAGACAGAACAAATCTAAGATAGAGGTGATTCAAGCAGCAGCCAGACAGAACTTAAAGAGCCACATTCTAGCCTAAAATCGATAAACTCCCTGAACTTTTTATGTCTAAAAGTTGATGGGAAAAGTTTGTGAGGACACAGAAACCTCTCCACAAACTCAGAGCCCACAGTTCAGATCTTAATTCCATACCATACAGTATTTGGAATCCACAAACTCGGTATTCTTGAGCCAGAAGTCAGCCCAGAACAGCCTAATATCTGTTTCCAGGCATTTTGTTTCATTTTATCTTAGAAATCATTGATTAAATTAGACAAAGACTGTTGGGAGATAGGACCACAATTCCATCCTGACATCGTCAATGGTCAAACATTACAAAGAGTTATGGTTATTGAGTTTTTTCACATCTCTATTTTGATTTTTTCAAAACACTTGACTGCTTTCACAGTCAAAAGGAGTCATTAAAATCGATTAAAAATGCCAGTAATGAGCACATGTGAGAACACAACAATAATGAGGTGAAGAAAGATGTTTAATTAAATGAAGAAAAAAAATTTCAAAGCAAGCCTTTAACCCTAGTGTTGCTGTTAATTTTCAAGAAACCACTCTGTTTCATTAATGAAAGTCAGTGACTTCTGATATGGATAATATGCTTTAATATGGGAGTTTAGTACTCACACTGAAAAGGGAACAGACCAATTCCCATACTCAAACTTTTGTATTGGAAGAAAACTCTGATTTTTAAAATGACAGAATATTCCCAAAAGAACAAAGGCCAGACAGAAGTTCTTCAGTATTGCTAGAGCACCACTAGAACTCTGTGAGAATATATAATTACATTAATAATTACTTTTAAAAAAGGGCAATTAAATTGAATATGTTTAGTATAAATTAGTGATAAATTTATATATGAATAGGTAAGTTACAGCGAGTATTAAGACTGTAAAATGAACCACTACAATCAAGGGTGCCTGTAAATTATTTTTGGGTGAGTGCTCACTTAATGGGCAGCTATTCAACACTTTGTTCTATGTTCAGTACTCAGTGTTGGGCCCATGCCTCATTTACTACGTGCTACATAAGCCCTTTTCTAAAGATGGAATTAATTTCTAATGTGGCTTTCTATAGAATTCATCACTATAATTTTCTAAGTTCTCCACAAAAGTTAATGAATTTGTTACAACGTTACTGAAGATGAGAAGGCATTATGAGTGCCATTTTATAGGACAGGAAATGAAACAAAGAGACCAAGGACAAAACCATCTATTAAAAATGAGCAGCCAATTTGAAATACCTGGAGTTTGATTTTTCATAATACTTTGGATTATATAACACCACATATGAACATTGTGATTTGGCAGCTCCTTCCATCGTTCACTGTAATTCCTTCCACTTTTTTAACAAAACAGGAAAGGAACATACATTCAACTTTCCATTACATTATCACTGATTCTTTCCCTACAAATTCATTCAGTGCATCGTGGAGTGAAAGTTCCTTGGGAACTGGTATATAGAAATATTATTAAAAACTGTGCAATCATGCTCTAATAAAGAAGCAAATAAAAATTATTGTGACAGCAACCTTCATTCTTCCAATTTCCTGCACCTATGTAGCATATTTCAATAAAGAGGGTTTATTAAGTAATTTAAAAATCAGCCTGGAGTGAATTCTAGAGAACCACTTTACATCTGAACTTTTACCTTTGAACAAATCACTCCAAGAGAGCATCCCAATTCCCTACAACTCTCAGCAAGAGGGAAGAATGAACCTGGGTTCCCAGAAAGAGAGCAAGAACATTCGTAACAGGACATATTCATGGCTTTTTGAAATTTGGTCACGGGCCATTTTCATAGTTCTCCCATAGCTCCTTAAAACACATTCTTGAAACTGAACAACATGGCAAAAGACTTTCATACATACACAGAATTTCTGAGAAACGTCTATTCATTTTTGCTCCAAAAGTTTAAGTTTAGCAGAAGTTCTAAGCTAGAAGTGCTGCAATGTATGTCAGCCAAACATACAAACATGAAACTAGACACACCCACGACAGTTTCATTCCCAGCTACAACTAATCATCTCATTTTATCAGAGTTTGGTGAGGATCACATGATCTTTAACTGATCAAAGACTAAAGTGGGGCTTATCTTTTTTTTTCTGATAACTAATAACTTCTATTTAGTGAATAAATACCTCAAATTCTAGTGCTGTTCTATTTTTACTTCTTGAAATCACTTAAAGTTGTAAGAACCTCCATCATGATTGCAACTTCAGACTCATCCCACACTTTTCTATTTAAGGGTCTGTCTATTCATGCTGATTCTAAAATTCATACTCTCACCTCTTCATTGCACAGGCAGTTTGTCTCTCTCCTACTCCTTCTAGTGATTGGTCCCTATTTCCAGCATGACTTTGTTGAGAACAGAACTATTCATATTCCTCTCTACCAGTACAAATGCTGCTATTGAAACGAAGTACCATTATCAAATGCCATAAATCATATCCATTTGCGACCAAACGAAATTCTCCTTGTATTACATCAAAGTTAGGGAGTTACCACCAGACCTATTTTCAGTCAGGATAATTATTTTGAACTTTCAGAGCAGCTGCCTGATTCATTCCTCTGTCATCTGTATCTAGCAGTCATCCACTGCCTCATTGTCATTGTTACATTGAATATGTTGGTGTCTGACATTACTTGTCCATTGTGATAAAACAAAAAGTCATTTACTGTGAAGTCTTTACTAGAAACTTGCGTTTTGTTATATGTAATCAGAGCGCAATGAGCTTCAAAATACCCTGGCACTTACTATTTATATGCCTTTTTCCATTTCAAGAAAGAGCATGAGAGAATGAATTTCACATAAGTTCAAAGTCTTTAAAACATACAGCAATAGCAATTCATTGTTTCTTTTACTGCACTTTAGAAAAATGTACTGGGCTAAAAAGCCCACAAAAAGACAGAGGGATTAGTGTCATAATCAGCAAATGGGGTTACTAAGTTTTATTTTAAACAGAAATCTTTTATCTTATGAAATTTTCAGCTGCTATTTGGAAAGCTCTAAAAAGTTGTGAGTTTTGATCCTAAGGGAGGGCCAGGAAAATCTGACCTGTATTAGAATTTTATTCAGCTGAGTTCTGCTAATTGTCTCAGCTCACTGTGTATTGACTAAAACTTTCAGCAGATGACAGAAATGCACCAAGTTCAGAAGAGTAACTCTTGATTCTCTACTGAAAACAGAAAGACCTACAAGGTTAATTAAGTCTGGACATGTAACTTTTACAAAGACAGGTGAAATGCATCTCACCATAACTGTCACAGAAATAAAAGTGTGAGTATGAAGATGCCATGGTAAACAAGGCAGGACTTGCTGAGATCTACAAACTGAGGTACAGATATACTTCCCTGGGGCCTTTTAAGCATGAAGTCTCAGGATGACATTCCTAAAGTTCTTAAACCAGAGACCACAGCCCAATATCTTTATTTTTCCTAGATATTTCATCAAACCCTTAACTGCAAATGCTGGAACAACTGATGGGTTTTCTGTGAACAGCTGCAGACCCTTTTCAAGCTCTGCTCAAGAACATGGTCTATAAACAAAGTGTGGAAACCAACGGCTAGAGAATTATGAGCAAAATACTAGCAAAAGAAGCAGCAACAAAGAAAAGTGAGTGCACCAATTAGCAGGTATTTAAACATCAGTTTTAGGAAAAGGTCTAGATGTCTCCCGTGATGGAGCATTTCAAAACCCACAGCACAGTCTTGTCAAAAGTGTATTATTTGACAGTAAGGGGTACTCAAAAAATGTAGTTTTGTTTTGTCACCCTGGACAGTCTTTGTAATGCCTTAACTCTTGAAGTGTTCTTGAAGTGCTAGAAAGGTGGGGAAAAATACAAACAAAACAAAACACCCCAAACAAACTAACAAACGAAAAAAACCCCCTCATTCAAATTATTCCAGAAGACATTTAAGTTTCTCTCTCCATGACATTTTTTTATAGTCATCTAAATGCATCACCACCTTTGTAACACTCCTATTAATATTACAACTCCAAGATGCAAAATAATTTTTCGATATACCAGTATCAACCCTCACTAAACCTGATTCTAATTTCTTTCGTTACATAGTCTATACACATTGAAGAGATCTCTGATCTGCTTATTCTGACAACAGAATTGGCACCTCTAAGAAACAACAGTGATAAATTATTGTTTGAGTTCATGTATTATTGCCAAAGAGGGTTGTTTCTTGTCTATGCAAGTAGTAAATGAAAGCAGTCAGATTTTCATGTTATTTCAAATCTTGCTCTTATAACATTCAGTTTATTATATAATCCCTAAAAACCTACTTCATTTCCTTTTAAATAACTTTTTTAAAAGCTTCCATTTATACATGGATCAATGCCCAAAATATGGATATGGCAAAAGTATAAATGCCATTTTTAAATTGTTTGTGCTTCTATACTTGTATATGCTCAAGCTTTGCTATAAACTGGGAACAGTCAGAAGTTAATCAGATAATAACTTCCACACTCCTGATTAGCAGAGCTTTAATCCTGGCTCTCAAATAACCACACACAGGTCTTAACAATTGAAGAAGCAACCTCTTGTTACTCAGGCCTTCCAAGGAGACAAAACACACACTTTACAAATTGTCTATTAATATACACAGATAAATATGAGCTCCTGTAATATCTCAACATTTTCAAAATTCTCTTCCTTGTTTTTTCTCATTATTTACTTGGACTTTGCTTAAGAAATTCTAAATCTACAGCCCAAGTGTCAGAACACACCCCATGTTGCTTGACTCCACATGACGTACAAACTGCACAATGTAACTTGAAGTTGAGATGTTTCCTCTTTGCTGTACTCTATCCTGTTTCTCAAACCATGTTAAAGTGCTAGTTCTGAGAAGTAAAATCTCCCATAGAAAATAAACACAGACCATTTTCAGGAAAACTGCACTTCATACTGGACAGAAATTATGTCCTATACCTCACTGAGCAGTGTCCTCTGTTTTAAAGTCACAAATTGCAACAGGTACTTGTACTGTAATAAATATAATATGTTTCATCTCCATGCAGGAGAAACACTTTTGCATGACAACTTTGGAAAGAAGATGTAACACAGGAACTTCTTCATTTAAAACACCATCAGGTGCTTCTGAAGTAAAAGCTGTTGATTTCAATAATAACATTCTCACTCAATAATCACATTGCTCATGCTAAGAACTGTGCCAATTCAGCAAAAATATTGATGGAATAGTAAAATTCCAAACATTCACAAATGAAATTACATAGCTGTGATATTGCCTAATCCATTCTACACAGCCTTTAAAACAGATAGAAGGAAATATCTCAACCCTAGTATGGAATAAAATATAGAGTGAAAAATTCCAGAAAAAGTAAACATCCCCCTACTTGTTACAAATTTGATTTGTATGACTGGCAGTCAGGTACATAAAATAATAAACTGTTTGGTTAAAATAAGCAAATTGAAATAACGGAGGAAGGAAAAACGGAGCCTCAAAAGCTGCTTTCCTCAACCCCAATGCAGTCACCCATCCTTCAGAGGAGATTCATTCATTCCCACAGAGAGGGAATATTGGCCACCACAGCAGGGCTCACTGACCCTTTTCTGAAAGTGACTTGGAAAACTCAATTTTCACCTGAAACAGCTGCCAGACATTAAAAAGAAATATTATATTTTTCTAGTGGTTTTTTTTCTCTATAAACCAGGAACTAAATACAGCTGTGCTTTCATTAATTCATGACTTTTTTTTTTCTTTTTTTTTTTGGCCGTGGAAAGAAAGCACTGCAAACTGAAACGTGCACATGGAGTAAATCCCTTCCTCTTTTATTGTTTTGGTTTGGTTCTTCTTTTCTCAGATGACTAGCTTAATGCAGACCGATTGAGACATACCATTACTTTTTGACAGATATCAAGCACAAACTTTTTGACGCAGCCTTTCTGAGAACTGAATTAGCATGTAGAAAGGAACAGCAAACTGTAGCAAATACTGACAGTCTGTTTGTCCTTGGTATTTGAGAAGCAGTGATTGTTCTTATCATCTACAACTGACCTTCACAGAGCAGAGATTGTGGTAGGCAATCCTTGCCAACAGACATGAAGTGACACATTTGCATGATGTAGTCATGCACAGGACACGTCCTCCTTAGAATATTTTCATTTTTCTCTTTCCACCATTTATTCTGTTGTTCATTCTTACAATGACCTCTCCATGTTCTCTTTCATTAGCCATTCCTAGCACCATGAAAGGCGGTAACACTTTAAAATCTGCCTAGGCATATTTTCAAAAACACTTACAGAAGCATTATGTATTTCTACTCAACAGAAGTAGAAATGTAAAATTCTCATATCATTGATAAAAAAAAGTGATATTGTTGCCCTTTTAAGACTTTTCTTCCCACATTTTGCATAGCTTGTCATTTTTACAAAATTATTCTGATGGCCGTGGCATTTCCTTAAGGGGCTAACACAGTAAAGTACATTTATTTCCCCATAACATAAAAAGACAAATCAAATACATATATATTACTTCTTTACCAGTGTATCTTCATACTCTTTGACAGATACATTTTTCAACTTTCCCTTAATGTCTAGTTTGCTATTGTATCTATTTTCCTAGTGTACACTGCTGCTTTTTGACCTCACACAGTTCGCTCTTCCATTTCATGTCAGCATTACCCTTTATATCAAGTGACTACCAAATTACACTTCGCTGTCAATGGGTTATATTTCTGGAACATATTTTAAAATAATATTCACAATTCAAGCTAAGAAAAAGTGACAATAAATTAGTATCAAGGACTCATAGGCTATTTTGCAATATGCTGAAATGGAGCTGAGTTATTGAGTCAGAAAGTTGAATTTGACAATGTCCACATTTAACCTAGTTTAAGTTTTCTTAAAGTTTATATAATCCAAGGTTTTATCATCCTCTTGAGATAGATATGACCCTCAATTTACCTAAACAATCCTACAAGAGTCTCTCAAACACTCTGTAAGACTTCACAACACTAATTCTAAAGCTGAAAACATTCCTGACTGCTCTCTGGACTGTACAAAAACGTGTTCCAGGGTTAGGTGGCTCAGGACCCAACACATGAACAGTGCAATTCACACTACCTGGACATCGCACTAATGGAAGTGACTCAACTCTCCTGCAGGGTTTCATATTGGAGAAAAGCACCCCAGCTGACATAGAAAAATGCACTGATTTGACCAAGAACTCCCAATCAAAGGAACCAACACAAATTCTCCCACAAGCCACTTATTGGAGTCAGGGTGTGTTTCTTCCTATTTCAACTGCTTCAAGATTTCAGTGTAAATCTCCCCTTGAAGTCACTGATCAAGAGCTTTTTTTTCCCCTGGGAAGTCAGCATGGAAAGCAATGTAACTGCAAAAGCACCACAAACATTTTCCCTTCACTGTCAGAAAGTAAAGCAAAGGGACCCTGGTGGATCCTTTCCTGTGCCATTTGCTTCTTACAGCTCCAGTCCCAGGGAGCTCAAGGCCTCCCAGGTGTCTGAGCAGTGGCAGCTCTTGTCCCCTGGGATGTGTTCAGGAATCTCACACACACAGCACACTGAGCACACAGAACAAGGATTCAGGATGTATCCATCCCTGTGAACCCAAGCTCAGTATTTGGACAAAATCAAATGCTCTATATTTGTAGATACTTGCATTGGTTCTCATTTAAAACACTGCTTCCCACACGGGCCAGAGTGCCCTACAAAGCAAAGGATGTCTTCTGAATCAGGTCTCACCCATTCTTGCCTCTTGAAGTTCTATAAATACTCAAATTTAATAGTAATAGCTATTTTACTCTATTACTATATATTACATTGCAAGAACAATAATATAAACATAATACAAAAATGATTATGGCACCTGTGGAAGAGTCCTCTAATTCAGACTTTTATCCGTATGTAATATAATACACTTTTTTTCTTCTTTTTAGCAGTTAGAAAGTTAGTTTCCCCCGGCTTAATTTCTTCTAGTTCTTTGAGATAGGGGAGAATATATAATGAATAATCACTAAATTGACTTTGTCTACTTTTGCAATAGGTATTAAATAGTAACTGTAGGAGAATGCCAGTCAGTAAATTCACTGATATATAAGCAGAAGCTACCAGAGAAAGCACATAATCTTCATCTCAAAAATAAAGCATAGCTTTTTACTTAAAGAAAATCCACAATATTAAAAAAATTTAAAATTAATTTTTAAAAAAGAGAAATAAATACATACATGGAAAAATTCTCCAGCTCAAAGTAAAAGCTGAAAATGATTGGCAGCAAATCTGTTTCTTTAGCCTGCCCAACAAAGCTGCAAGCCAAGCTAGCATTTGGCAAATGAGTACACAGAGCCTGGGGTGAGATCATAATACTTTATTAGGAGCTTCAGATTCTTGGTGTGGTTATTGTTTTAATTCTCTGGAAGGCGACAGTTGGTTTGTGCAGTTATTTTAGCTTAGGGCAAAGACTCTATTTGTCTGTTGCTCTTTACAAGTTCTGAGTTGGTAGGTTTGCTGAGGCTAATCTTTTCTCAAACCATCCTAGAATTGTCTGATTTAAACTATAATCTGTTCCACTAGACTCTTTAAACACTAAGAAGATTTCATTTTAAATAGAATTTTGTTGTGTAAGTCCATATATTCAAGACAATGTCAGCCATTACTGTTACTGTATTTATAAATAATATAGATTTTTTTCAGTCTATATCAAAGTCAATCCGTGTTAGATATAATTGGTAGAAGTCATTATTTTAAGTCAAGCATGACAGTTTTACAATTACAATATGTATTTAGTTTAAAGTAATATTGTCCCAAAAGGAAACATGAATTGCTCAAATCAGTAGTGAAGCTGATAGCTGCTGCTACCACAGCTCTCAACTCAGCTACAGCAAACACATTTTCAAGACCTAAAATTTATTGTTTATGCCCTTTAAGTTTCAACATAATTTTTAAATATCTGGAAAATCCCTGCTAACAGTTTTACTTATAGTGCTACTTGCTATTTATCTTCTAAAACACTCTCCTTGGAATGTTCTTGAGTTTAATTTTTCTCTAAGTAAAACAAGTCTGCCACCTAGTGCTTTATGGTACCCCTAGTGCATGTTTTACTTGACAATTATTTTTTTACAATTTTATTGATACAAGAGGTCACGTTCTAAGTCCCTGAATGCATAAACATGCATGTTTGCCTACACCATCCAGAGTGCTTCCAAATCACACTGCATCATCTTGCTGACAGGTTGGATTACATTTTTCAACAGCTATTTGTATTTTTTGACAGCACACAACCATCTTGTAGTTGTGTTCTTCTTCTGTGAGATCTGAAAATCTCACAGAGATTTTTAAAAGGAAAAACCTGAAAATTATTTTAAGGGAAAAAAAGAAAGGCAAAACCAAGATCATGTCAGTTTAGTATGAGAAACAGGGCAGCTATTGTGGCTCTGGCCCAGCACAGCTCTGTGCAGAGATTTTGGGGTGTTTGGGCACCCCAGCACTGCTGACAGCCCCACCTTGGAACAACCTCTGAGCTAAACCCTGCTGAGATGCCCTGCCTGGAGCCCAGGGGCAGCAGCTCTTCAGGAGTGGTACCCAGTGTGGGACACCAAGGATGGAGAATGGCAGGGGAAAGAATGCATAAAGATTCCATTCACAAAACAGATTTCCAAGCAGCCCAAGAAGTGATTTGTGGTTGATCCCAGTGTTCACTCACAAACTGAGTGCAACCAGGGCCAAGGTTCATTCCAGATCCATCCCCCATCTGCCCCAAGAACGATTCCTTCCACAGAGGTTGCTTTTGTCTGCCTATGCCCACTCTTCTGTGAAGAGGAAGACCAAGGTTTCTGTCCCCAGATTTTGCCAGATTATCACAAGGAAGACAGAGAACAAAATAAAATTTGGCATAGTATTTAAAGAGATTTCTTTTAACAGTTTTAATTCTCCTTTTTATAAAATTGGAACGTTAGTAACATAATAGATGTTACTGAAAATTGGTTTATATTAGAACTTTGACTATAAATAAGCCCAGAAAAGAAAGAAAAAAAAATACATTCCAATAATATGGAAAACAGGTAGGATGAACTATCAGACTATGTCAATAGGTCTAATAAGCCTAAACTGCATTTTAGTAACATAAATTAGGGTGTATTAGCCAATCCTTTTGCTCTGAGACAATACTGAACAGATGTTTCTAAAAATTCAGTGGAAGCTGTCAAAAATTATCCACATATAATAATATTCCCTCTATGAAACCATCTTTCTAGTTACTACTACTACTGCCAAAAAAAAAAAAAGTCAGAAAGAAAATATATAAAATTTATGGTACTCTGCAGGACTAAAAAAGTCTTTAGTCCAAAGACCAGATATGAAAAACTAATTAGACTTCTTAATTTTTAGCAAGTAAGACAAATTTTAAAGAAAGCAGATAAAAGAAATAAGTGCTTGGGGTTTTTTGCAGGCACCACATACACCGCATAACAATATCATTTAAAAGTTTTAAATTCAAATACAGATTTTTTATAATAAACTCTATGGAGTACAGGTAAGGACTAGCTCTTTTCTTTATTTTTCCCTTTTTGAAATCCTGGTGTGTCAGCAGTAGTGGGGCTAATACAGCTTCAGGACTGGACTAGAATCCTTACGAGGCTCTTCAGCCAGAAGCAAATTTTGCTTCTTTGTCCCCAGCTCCCTGCACAGATACCTGATATTATCTTGAGAGTTTTTATTGAATGTACATTTCATAGTTTCTCACCAATTTTGCACATGAAAGTATCATTCTTCATCTTTGTGAGTTGCTGACATACTGAGGGAATTGCTTATTGCTATCCTGTCTGTATTTATACCAAGGAAAGAAGCAATAGTCTTATAAGCTATAATGATTTTATGGCTCAGAGTTTAGAAAGGCATAGCAAAGCCATAAACCAATTATTCAGGTCAATCGCAAAAAAGTCATTGTGAAATGTTTAGTAGATCACATATTTCTTCCTTTGATTTACTATACATAGAAAAAGAGCAGTGAATAAAATTCAGCAAGTAAGAACTAAAAAAAAAAAAACAAAAACCAAAAAACATCAAAACAAAAAAACCCACCAACAAAAAACTATGAAAATTGTTTTCCTGCTGGAAATAATGTTGGAGATTTTTATATAGAAACTAAACTTTGCAATGTTTTCTCTGGCTTTTTATTTCTTCCCTCTATGTCCAGGAGGTTGAGTAGAAAACTCAGAGGTGTCAGTGTAATGTGTACACCAGACCCTTAAGGATGCAGATGGGTTCAGGTTCAGCACCTTCCTTCCCTGCATGCTTCATCCCAGAAGAACATTTGAGAGTGGCTGATCAGCCATCCACAAAGGATCTCTCGTAAAACACTGAGGTAACAGAAAAATTAGGAAGAGTTCTGGAAGAAAACACCTAGAAAACAGTTAAAATAAAATTTTTACATCCTTTCGGCTTTTTTATGTGCAGATTTTTCAGGCCTCCCCTTTTTTAAAGGCTGTAAATCCAACAAATATCTGGATCAGAGGCATATGATCAATAAATAGGTTTTAATTCCAGAAAAAGCTACAAGTCATTCAGTCCCTCCCTGTTCTAATTCTCTTCGCAAATGACCCATCCCATGTGACCTCTTAAGTTTCGGGTTCTCTAATCCTTCTCAAAGGTCAGGCTGTAATCTCTAAAAGCAGGGCCTGCTCAGCAGTATGGGAAACTCTATAGTGTTACACTGCATCTATAATGCATATATGTATGTATATATATATTTATATACACACATATACATGTATATATAAAATGCAAAAGGCAAGCTTCGCCTGATTTTTCTTTGCATTCACAGATAGTCACAAGCCCACAAAACTGTCTGTTCAGCCCAAAGATGAGTACTAGATAAATTAAAATTGTTAGTTTGTTGCAATATTTTCTTGCATTGTGACTACATTCTGGCTGGGCATTGCTGAGGAATCTTCTGGAAAGCCTGAAAGTTTCCCCCTCTGAAACGTGCTGCCCTGTAACTCACTACTGCTGCCTGTTTTAAAAAAGCAACTGGTCTGCAAGAGCAAATGGAGAAGCTATTTGTTCCGTCTCTTCACTGTTAATGTCAGTACCCAGAAATAATCAAAAATGCTTCTAAACAATGGGGTTTTAAGGTTAAAAGGGAATAAAAAATTATGATATGCAAATCCATGTGCATTTTTTTAACTTCATTGTCCTAGCTAGGAATTTCTCAGTGGACAAATGGGCAAATCTTGAGTCCTCAGCTCATCTGGAAATTCTAACAACTATGCAGGCAAACAATGTGATTTATACTTGCAGGACTGATTTGTTGTAAGCTTTTATGCTTCTGCATGTAGCACTATTTAAATCAGTTGTACTTCTTGTTTGATATGTGGCATTGGAACTCAAAATAATGTACATAAGCCAGATATTTTGGAAAGTTATTGACCTCAGAAATATGGCTATCTATGAGAGGCTTATTGTGGAAAATATCACATCCCCTCAAAACAAGTGATTGTTAGCAAGCCTATAATTCAAACCTTGTATTATAACACATCATGAATTGTAAATTTAAACTTTCATTTTCTCCGGAACACAGGATTAACCATTTCTCCATTTATGATTTAAAGCTTTGTGCCTGCATATAACCCAAGTGAAGATCACAGAAGTGGCACTTGTCCCAGTGATTCCTCCCAATCTGTCTAAAACCATCTGGTTCTCCTGCGTGTTCCCTTGCACCCAGGAGCTCTGATTCCGACAGCAATGTATTCCTGATGCTGATGAGTGAAGAACTAATCCAGCCATTTGGATGCACACTTTGCCATCGAGGTGTCACTGCCATACATCACTTGGCTCAGACACCAAGGAGCAAAAACAACAGCCAATACAAATGCATCACAACAAAATGTTGTATTTATGGTTTGTGTACATGCATAAGTCAGCTGCACAAGCATCTCTGGCCATATTCATTTATATGGATTGAATCAGCGTCTGATCATTCACAGCAAGATTGGCTTCCAACAGAAAGCCTAGAGATACAGAGCCTCCCCCCCAGAAATACAGAGACAATCCAGAAGCAGACTTGTCCTCAGCTAACAACGATATTTACATGGGCAAACAAAGCCGTACCTTCTAAAATCACAAAGCTTTCTTTTGTATTTATATTGTTTTTATTATGTGTGAGAAATCTTTTGTAAGATCTCCTCTGATACTCCTAAGCAATGGCACATTGAACACTTTTAGCTCAAGAAATCCTTCCTCTCATTAAGCTCCTGAGCTGCAAATTGTTGGATGTCAAGAGAGAATCCCCACTCTATGTTTGTCCATTTGCTCTACTCTTCCCCTGGCACTCATGTTCAGCCACTACAGACAACAGGGAGCTAGAGTAGATAGATCATCCTGCAGCTGCTCACACATCCTTACACATTCAGTGCTTTTCTAATTTCTGTATCTATGAGGCTTGCTCTCATTCTCTTGTTCTCAAAGAAGTTGTGCTTTTTCAGTAACACAATCCAGTCATGAAGAAGGAAATTAAAATAATTTTTAAAAAGTCATGTACAATGATTTTCACACAGTCTGGATAATACACTACTGCATGCCCCATTACATATTTCTTACTCTATTTCTATTAAGTTTTAGTAATTTAAAGCAGAAAAACTACTCCTGTCCAGTGCTGCCATGTTTGGAAATGCCACATGAGAATGAAATCTGATGTTTAATGCACTGTTCCTCTGATCTCTGGGATTTGATGGCTTTGCTGCTCTCTCTGTTTATCCTTTTGGCACAGTATCTGTATTTAGATTAAGTCCTTGCAATGTTTCAGCATGTTACCTCCTGTATAAATCTCATTCTTTTCCATCATGCCAGACCCATGTGTAATCTTCCTGTGGTTTTATCTGCGTTCAGATCACTTCTTCAATCACAACACAATCCATGTACACATTAATATTCTGTTTACTCTCCTACATCACTATGAAAGGAAACAAATAAGGAAGAGACTAAAACACCCTGTGCTCTCCCAATGGCAATCTCTATTTACTCTCTTAAATAATCTGTTCATGTCAATAGCAGTACCTACACCAACACCAGAATGTTTCCACTTCCTAGGTTTGAGGATGGCAATAACAGGCAAGAGGGAGCAGAGGACCAGGCAAGAACAAGCTGGGCAGAGAGCTGGAGGAGATGAAACCAGCTGAACCTCTATGGGGCAGAGAATATTCACAATATCTCAAGCTGCAGAAAGTTCCTCTAAGGCAACAGGCATTCCTCAATCCACGAATGTTGCTGCTAAAGAGAAATCGAGGTCATCCAGTATCACACAAAAGTGATCCAGACACTCAGGATTGAATCCTAACGTTTTGCTTAGAAGAGCATTCCAATTTAGGGCAGTATTTACACAAGTGGAAAAAAAGCAAAATTTAAGTGCTTAAAACTGGTTATTTTGAAGATGGTTAAACTCAAGCATGTGACTAAAAGCTTTCCTGAAGAAGATTCTAACCATACAGCAAATCACTGTCTGCATTCACTGATTTTGATTCTAAGTAGTAAGAACAGATGTGCCCAGAATTTTTATTTCTCCCAGTCTTATGCTGCTCATAAGTATATGTAATTTATTTTTCCCCCCTCTTGAGCAATAATATTAACGTGTTGTAAAAAAATAAGAAGAGGTTTCACTTCAAGGAAAAGTAGAGTGACCTTAAAAGTGCCTAAAGAGAAAGTTTCTTAATGAGGACTGAAATACGCACAGAAAAAAATACCATCCAAATGCATGTCTTGTACAAAACTGAAACGTGGTATGGCCATATTCAAGAATCATTATATAGATAAGAAATTGGAGCATCTTTTCATGATGTAGATATATTTTTATACGTGATTTAGCAGGAAATGGACTGTGCTGGTAAGAAATTGTCACTGAAATCTTAAATCAGTCAGATTCCCACAAATTAACATTATTTTACATTATGATGCATCATCCACCAAATAAAAGAAATACAGAATTCCATTATTTTTTATTAATGCAGGCTCCCTATTACTACCAATAAAATAACTCTGAAAATTGTTTGTATATAATACTTTAAATGACTGGAAGTATTAAAAGAAAATTTATCATTTCAAAACAAAAAGATCTTTAAAATATTTTTGAAATCTGACAGAAGACAAATAACAGTAGTGAGTTAAAGGTGAAAGGGCATCTTGAATATAGTACAATTTGTCTCCAACATGATTTATAGACCCAGCCTGAAACATGATAGCAAAAAAATAAGGTTTTTCATGGAGGTGCCTGAGGTCTGCAAATCTCATTACTGTCATTTCTTTTCAATCTCTTAAATTTAATAACGTTTATTTTTAAAGGACAAAACAAATGTTGACACACATATCCAAAGTAGTCTATATAGCATTGTCTTCAAAATATGAACCTCTCATGTACTCAATATCTTGCTTTAAACCTAAAAAAAGTATTTCTTTATTTCTGTTTTAAAATAAGAAGCATCTCTTAGGTAAAAAAAAAAAAAAAACAAAAAGAAAAACAACAAATGGAATTGAATTTACTGATCAAGGGTATCTTTCGGACAGAGTTTTAGGGAGTATTTTCAACTTGGTCTACAGCATTTAAAATTTATGTTCCAGCTTAAAGTATTACATTTGAACTTTCATCATCTGAGAGAAAAAAATCAAAACAACCCACACCAACTTTCTTTAATAGCTGGCAAGAGGAATAAATGTTTTAGGTCTAGAGATATGTCAACATCTGTAATATAGTAAGTAATGTAATATTTTGTTCTGTAAAACATACCTTGCAGATGCAAACCATTTATGGTAGGAAAGACAGATTAGCAGAGAAAATACACATTCCTTTATTAGGTAAATGATGCCTTAAAGAAACTCTAAAACAAAGCTTTTGTGTATGTTGTAAAATGAAACACTAAGAAACAAGGCCAGAAATCAGAATAGATGTCATAAGTACGTTCAGACATATGTCTTTATGTATAAATTCAAGTTTGAAGTAGGGATGATGTTAGAAACAACAGACAAATGGATCCAATTGTCTGACACGGAGCAGGTACATGCAAAAGTCACAGAAGTTAAACTGGTGTTCTCCAACATCCCATCTGTTTTTATGATGATTAAAATTACTATTTAACTTGATATTGGCACAGTAAAATTGGCACAGCTCACTAAGGGATTTCTGCACATGGGTAATTAGCATTCTCTTCCCTTCAGGTCCTTCACTAAGACTATCAAAACTGCAATGCTTTAAAGTCAATTTGCCAGAGGCACCTCTTCTACAACATTAAGAACATGGAGACAACACGCAGCCTCCTTTTATGATACTGTGGAGAGCAGCTGTGTCTCATGTCCCTGGGAGGCAGACTGGCTAAACCACTCAGAATGTCCCAGGGAATAGTGCTGTTTATACTATTTGCATTTCTCCACCACAAATTTTGTCTTTAAAGCATTGACACAATTACTGTTCCTTTCATTCACATGTGATGAGATACCAAGAATAACCCCACGGCTTGGTCAGTCCCTCTAAGCTAGGTATAAGGAACCAACTTTTAGTAGAATTTAATTTGTGTTCTTGTGGACAAAGTAAGACAAGCCCAGTGGGGCATTTTATTTTTTAGTCAAAATATCAATGAGCTCAATTTTGGAAAATCTCCAGAAACTTATTATGTTTTTCTTTCTAAGGAAATGAAATTATCATATAATATGTAATCAACATTTCAGCACATAGCATTAAAAATACAAGTACTCACAGTAGCATGTTCCCCTAAGTGGATTTCCAAGATACCTATTTTCAGAGTCACAGCTGCAGGGGGAAAAAGAAAGACAAAACCAAACAATCCCATTAAACACAGTATAGCTTTAATAAAAACACAGCTAGAGTATTTTTTCAAATAACATGAGTTTCAGTACTAGCAACACAAATACATGCAAATAAAAAGTATTTAATATAGTTTCTAATGAGGGTGTGCTACTTCCTGGAGTCACCTGTCTGTCCTTATATAAGAAACCCAGAGTGACCAGGCTCTTGAATGAAGAACTTCAGCCACCTGCCTGCTGTAGGACTTGGGGCAGGATTTCTGCTCTCTCTGCACTAATGAGCAAAGGAGACCCAGGCAGCCACCCCAAGCACAGGATTTCCTTGTCCCTGTCCCCTCAGAGCTATTCCCTCTCCTGGTTTTGATCTGGCCCTCCCCAAGCCAACAGCTGAGCATCCATGAGAGGAATTACTGACTGCAGGAAGTGCTCCCGAGGATGTTCCCCTCTGACGTGCACAGACCTGAAACAATACTAACTCTTCAAATGAGCACAAAAAAACCACAATAACCACAACAGGGGTAAAAGAACCAAACACCCAAAGCAAACATAAACTCCCAACGCATCCCTAAGCATAAAATCTTTATCACATTTCCACAGCACCACAGAGGGGATCCAGAGCTAAGCTGTCTGTCCTAGAGAGGCTTCTCCTCGTCTGTGCAGCTGCAAGCAGGCCATGGCAGCTGGCTCTGGCGCCAGGAATTGGAGCCAGAGCTGCAGCACAGCAGCATCTCATGATGCTGCTTAACTTCCAGGAACCTCAGAGGCAATTGCTCCTCTTCATGGACCACCCAGGGCACCAGGTGAAATTTAAACGGAATACAATGTACTGATGCTGCTGACAAGACGTGTACATGGTAAGGGTGGAGAAATTGCTTTCTTATTGATAAGATATATATAGCTATTTTCAGAGAGCTTAAATATCCTACAGAAATTCACAGTCATCGAATTCAGTTATGTAACATTACTCTAAAAATGCCAAATACCTTAATAGAAAATGATTAATCTGCTTTAGGTTTCCTTGGCTATTTCATGGAAGTCTCCATCAAGATTATAGTTTCTTCTTAAATATACAGAAAGATTCACAAAACAAAGAGAAAACTAATCACTGCCTATTAAATTTCATATAAATATTTTCCCAGAGGTAATCTGAATCATTTAATATCTTGGACTACCTTTTCATTACTTTACTGTAACAAACTTAATTTGGAAAGAGATATTTTTGCTGTTATTTGTGAGTAATGTTCAAAATACCTTCTAACTTGGATGTCATATCATTTAAGAAGTTTCAGACTTTAAAATATTTTAATGTTTGTGTTTCTGCTGGTTTCCTCAATAGTTTCTAACTGGTGATTCCTAACATACTCATTTTTATTAAAAAATAAGCAGAGAATCTCCTTGACCCTTTGTCACAATACCGTAAAGAAAATAATCATCAGCAATAAAATGAGAAAGCAGCAAAAAGATGTTCTGGACTCTGCCCTTTAGCACTCCTGATCCCACAGGAGCATGAGAACTCTTTATAGGGTCAACTATACAGAAATTCAACACCTTTTCAATATAATAATTTTAATAATTAATCTCCAAGAAAACAAAACCTTCAAGTCTAACTGCAGAACCCAATTTGTGGTCTTGTTCACAAAGACACTCTGGCCTTACAGTCCTTTTCACAGAATTTATGAGTCTGATCCTGAAGCAACTCTCTGGCATGTACTTGGAAGGAAGAAAATCTCTCAAATAATAACATTGCTTTGCCTGACACCATTTTTTTCTAAGCATCACAAAACACTAACAAAATTCTTCAAAGAACAGCTTGCTACTGAAACAATAAAAATATATTCTTGTCTGAAAATGTCTTTAGGTTTGGAATTCTGAAAGAGAGCTAAGGGAAAAGGATCATTTTCAGATCAAGTGTTTAAAAGAATTTCCTTTTCTTGTATTTAAGATTGCCACATGAGACAGTATATCATATAGCAAATGATAATAACATGATAGAGATTATTGTAAGAAGAATATTTTTTCTCTTGAATTGCTTCAAATGCAAAAGAGAATATTAAATATAGGCAATATTCACAATATGCTGGGGTTTTATACCCGAATTAAAAAAAAAACTTAAAAAATCTTTATTTAGAGTCTGAGGATGAAGGCAAGAAACTTCCCCTGCTGCTCACTGCTAATGGCACTGACCTGTGTGTGACGTGGGAGAGCAAGATCCAAGTCCTATTAACAGTAAACTCTACAATTTTCCATGGGGAGAAAATAAATTCCACTGTGAACTCTTGCCCAGTCACAGCACTCACCCGTGGTGCTTTGACCCTGAGACTAAAAGTCTTGGTTTGTTTTTTTTTTTTAATCTTCAAAATCTTAATGAGAAAAGACAGCTATTTCCATACAGCTTCCTTTCTCCATTCAGCTCCCTTCTAATCAGATACAAACATCTCCTGTGGATCAATAAGTACCAGAACCCAGGGATTTCCAGCATCACATATACCTTTCTGGCATTTCTATTTCTAATTATATCACAGGAAAAAACCCAAACATGAATACAATAAATAAAAATATCAATAAGCTCCTAATAAATATCTAGTATCTCTCAGTTTTCACAACTCATGAGAACATACAAAAGGATGGTTAATACAAAAATTACTAGGTATTAAGGATTTTGCAACATACAAGTATTCATAAGTATTCATTCAAATGCAAATAATTACTAATTCCCTGACAATTACAGAAGTGACCTTCAAATATCTTGAAAAGAAAATGGCAATGCAATTTTACAGCCGTTTCAGTTGTTTCAGCATCATGTACGATGGAATGATAAGATATGCATATTAAAAAAACCAAAAGCNTGTTTTCCTGATCTGTTTGGGTTTAAGGCAGAGAGTGTTTGGAACTGGGCATTGTAGGACTTCAATCACCATAGGAGGTGGGTGACCACTGACCAATCACCTATGGGATTTTACCACATATGAGCAGAAGTTGTAAACAATAAAGCTCTCTCAGCTTTGCCACTGGATCTGTGTGTGTTTGCATCTCGCCATCCTGGGTACCACAGTGACACTGAGGGAGGGAGTGATTTTGGGCAAGGCACGTGTGACTGGTCCTGGAGAGCCCTGTGCTTGCACTGGTGGGTGTTACTCTGGAGAACCTCCCAGTTTTTCAGGAGGAGACACACAGCTCTACCTGTGCCCAGGATAAAAGATGTGAGGGAGGAGGAATCTCTCCATGGACAGGACCTGGACAGCACAGAGGGAAAATCCCTGCTGGGTCCATCCAGTGCTGCAGGCACACAGGAACCCCAGTCACCGAAGGGGCATGAGATTAACCTGTTACCTGTGTTCTTCTTATGCCATCTCATTAAAACAGCTGGTTTACTATGCCATTTGTTGCCAGGCCTTTCATGCAGAACACTTCCATAATGTATATCAGGAATAACATGAGGTGGAGTTCTTGCTAGTTACAGAAGCCTGGTTTAATTTAAATGGAAGATAGTACTTAAACACTTATTTTTCAGTGGAGGGAAAAAATGAAACTAATAGGATTAAGAATATATCTGAAATTATTCACACAAGCATGTATGCTGGGTTCCGATTAAATTCAGTTTTGTCTTTTAATCCTCTCCTATTTTATTAGCATACATATTGCTCTGCATTAGTCACTGATTATGGCTCCAATTACAAAATTTCCTATTTGCTGAATTGTTTCCTTATGAGCTTTACTCATTGTAGTAATTTCTGTACCTTTTCCAAAAGCCAGCACACATTTGACCATATGTGAAGCATAATATATGCCTCATATCTGAGAAATGGGAGCTACACTCATTATTTTATGTGCCATAGGGCTATGATCATTTGCTTTAAGTGGTCATAATGAATAAGCAGCTCCACTCTGGCAGGACTCCAAAGACACAGCTCCCATTTACAAGGACAAATGGAGGAAGGTTCCTATTAGGTTACGTACAAGTTCTATGGTTTGTTCCAATACCAAAGTATTCAATTCATCAAGCTCACTGACCTTTGGATGGCCTGCTATTAGCACTTATTTCCCAACCTCTCCCTCAATTATCCTTTCAAAACTGGACCATTTTCTTTCACTTTCTTTTTATCTCTCCAGATTTTCTGGAAGTTCAAAATAGAAGTTATTGACAAATGCATTAAAAAATAATTTTTCTCATGTTTCTGACCAAGCGAATGATAATTACTTGCTTTCTCTTTAAATACAATAAATGTATGTAAATGAGTATATGTTTACAGTAAGATTTCCAGATTTGGAGTTTTTTTAATGAATGAAAGGCTTCTTTGCAAGACAGAGTTTACAAACAACCTTTTGTTGAAGCTTAGCAATGTGTAAGGTCTTGTGCTCTGTATCTTGCAGACTTAAGAAAGCTAAGGAACTGACAGCGGGGAAATTTTATATATATATATATATAAAATCATATACATATGTATATATATGTATACATATATATATATATATGTATATATGTAGCTATACATATATATTTTTTTATATATGCCAAATGTTGTTGTTCTTACTGGTACATCCCTTAAGGAAAGGTATACCTTCAGCCTTCTCACCTGAGGAAAGCTGTCAACATAACACCAGCCCAGATCGACAGCTTCCTAGACAAGTGATTTGATCATGTGGAAACCTTCCTATAACAGTTCATTTAACCTTTGATGGTGAAGGCAGAATTTTCTGCAGTTGTGCTGTTGCCACTAATTGGTAAATCTTTCAATTGAAAGTGAAGCAAAAAAAGGAGGAAGAGGGGAAAACTAACCTAAGTACAACTGGACTTCACTTTAGCTGAGTCTGTTTTAAATACCAAACTCTCAGGGAAGGCTACTCTAACTGACAATATTATTTTATTCAACTGGTTGCCTGCTGACACAGTTTTATCTTGTTCTGGCCCAGGCCAAAGCTTGTCAACTGTACAGCTATAGCATACTATATAATATTGATATTTATGACCCTTACCTCGTATTTTGTCCTTGCAGATTAACAGACCACTTCCATAGTGTCTGGGGAAGAGCTGTCACCTGTCTGACCTACAGCTGGTCATAAACAGACCTGGGATTTCACCCAGGTTCCCAGCCTTGTGTCTACAAAAGGTTCCCAATAAATTAAGACTAACAGTCTGCTTTAGCTGAGTATCCCTGAGTGAAGATTTGCCCCAACTTTTGGGTGAGTCAGAATAGCTTCCAGGACTACTGCTCAACTCTGTCCTTGCCTTTTCTCCCCATGCTGTTCCCTTTCTAGCCAGTGGTCTTGATGCTGCTGTCCTCAATCATTGAATCCCGCTTCTGACCCCTTTGTCCCCAGCTCCTGCTCTTGCACAAAAGGCTCCTGGTTTGATTCTATATCCCTAGTGGTAAGATGGTATGAGGGTTTTGAACAGTGGATTACTATTTAACACAACAAAATCTGGTTATTTGGGACACCTTGCAACTTAAAGTTCAAACAGTGCTTGTAAGGCGTAAACCTGAGACTTCTCTAGACCCACAGTAAGTCCTGTGGCCTCATAAATGGGACTATGAAGAATTATTCCATACGACTATATATTACTACATCCTCAGTATTAAAAATATGTCCATGCTACTCACTGCAGCTTTTGTAGGTAATTAGGAGACAGTCGATGAACACTTAGTTCAGATTCACACCCAGGTTATTTTGCTGCCTGTTGGTTATCCCTTCTTGAAAGTCATGCAAGACATCCTACTCTTACAGTGCATTTCCAGCAATGAGAAAAAAAGCTGAGGTATGTGCTTAACTACAGTCAATAGACGTAATTGGCTGTAGTACATAACATTTTGGAAGTGATGCCACAGAAGCTGCAGATCTTAAGCTCAAAAGTGGGGACTCATGGGTGAAAGCAATAACCCAAGAACAAGAACCCAAGATCCTTGAAACCCCAATTCACACTTAGGTGTGGTCAAGGCTTAAGTCTTGACTTAGGCCTGCTTGGCTTCTGTACTTCTGACACAGAAATGCCAAAGAACAACCACATCTCCTGACCATGCACAACAGACATGCTCAGCAGCAGGGAAAGTGAGTGACCCCACAACCAGCAGTTACAATACACCAGCCAGTGGCATGTTTTGGGAGTTCAAGCATGTGTGAAAGATTCAACAATAGTATCATCCTTCCACAGAAGTGCTAAGATTTAGATGCAATAGTTGAGTTCAGACAACCTATTTAATGAAAAATACGTATTGTTAGCAATGTTAATGACTGCTTTGTGATTTTCAGAGAATAGGATAAATTACTAATTATTATTGTATTTTTATCCTGTGATACAAACTTTATTTTGCTGAAGTGAAATATGTGAAATATATCAACATAACCTATAAATGCAAATTTATCCCTCTTAGAGATAAAGAGCTCCTTCCTGACTCTATTGACATTGTATTCTGTACTACATTGTCCCAGTGCTATCCATTAATACTGCAGTTTCTGAATGGACCTCTGAGATCTTTGGTTCTAATGTAAAAATTGGACACTTTCACTTCTCACACTGCCAAGATCCTTCCAGTCATGAGTAACTTCAGATATAAAGAATTATCAGCCTACCTCTTAAGATAATGATAACCTAAAAGGGTAAAAGGTACTAGGATTTATGTTTCCAGTTAGATCTTTTTAATAATGTGGGGAAATGATTAATTTGTTTTTTTCTTGTAAGTGCATATAACAATGTCTTGAGACAATGTTTTTTCTGTAGATTAATTTGTCTCCTCCTCATATAATTCATGAAAAAGGCCTAGGCCAGCAATACTTTTTTTTTTTTAATCTAGGCTGATCTCAGCAAAATAAAAAAGTAAAACATTCTAACTTCTTAAGCAAGTTTTCCATTTCCAGATCCCTCATGCTATTCAAATCCTCCTTCCCTCCGAGGTCAAGAATTATTAATATTATAGAGTTTTTACATACTCTTTGAAGTAATTATATTTCAAATCACAAAATCCATTGCACTCCAGAACAAAATATACTTTCAAACAGGTGTCACTTATAATTACATAATTAGGAGAAAAAAAGGTAAAGAAATAAAATACGAGTTTTCTAATAAATTCTGGATTCTATTTACTTCTTCTATACAGGATAAAGTGACTTACAGCCATTATTTGGATGAAAAGTTCTCTCTGTTAATCATAATGAATAAGACACCAAATGAATTTTACATGCAGATGATTTCTTGCTGCTTACTCTGAACAAGAAAAATCTCATGTCCACTGCCTTACCCTTTACCTCTGGCACTCTCCTTTCTCTACAAATGACCATGGTTTTGGCAGTGATGCACAAACTTGAATATGTGCAAAAAGTTGAACTTGGAAAAGCAGACTTCCCTCTTATCAGTTACTGTTCTTTCAAAGTCAGGGAAGAGAAATACACACATTTCTTCTCTCACATTCTGACCTCTATGCAACATCTCAGATGTTACTTCAGACCATGGAAAATAAATATTAGAATATCCCATAGCTCAAAATAAGAAGCTATATTTATACTGAATTGAACCACAACTCTGAGACATATTACCATACGTTTCTCAACTACTTCTTTCCTTTCACAGCGAATTAGATAAGAATCAATGGTAAAATAACCATGAAAACTTATTACTGATTAAACTGAAATGTAGCTTCTCCTAAATTTTTATTTTCCAAAGATCAGTGAACAGTTCAGGAAATTTACATAGGTTTCACTCTTTAAAAAGATAAATATTGATGAAATGTGTTAAGTGTTAATATCAACAATAGAATATTCATAGAATCATAGAATGGTTTGGGTCAGAAGGGATCTTAAATGTCATATGAAATAAACATATTAAGTCACTATGCACTGGCACAGGCTGCCCAGAGAGGCTGTGGAGTCTCCCTCACTGGAGATATTCCAGAACCACCTGACAAAATCCTGTGCCACATGCTCTGGGATGGCCCTTGACCCATGCTGTGATTCTGTGATTAGCTATTCACTACTCGTGATGCTCTGGCACTTTCCAAGAGTGTTTTTATATTGAATACTGTATATTTCTATTTATTTAGAAACCACTTCTCAAAAAGAGCAGGAGAGGTAGCACTTCAGCAACATTAAATATTTTAACAGGCCCTGACAGTCAGAGCAAATGCATTGTAAATGGCTTCATCAAGTAGACCACATGAAAAAGAAATACATATACACACACTAAATCCCAAGTGGTTTACTGCATTTTCATTAGTCATTACTGAATTGTAAAATTTTACTATTACTAAATGTATTTGCAGAAAGTATAATTAACTATTAAACAGTTTAAGGCTTGTTTTTAAAATATGTGCATTATAACGTGACTCTTTTATTATTGTTGAACTTAATCTATGGTTTATAATATGACTATTTTATTACTGTTGGATTTAATCTATGGTCAGTCTCTGAGGGAAATCATTGCAAAGAACACTCAGTTACAATCTCAGTGCAGAAAGTTCAATGCTCCAGAGTTCTCATCTGTCTACATTTGATCTTCCTTGCATTCATTTTACTTTGTTTTCACGATTCTGGGATGGGTTTTGTTTGTTTTTGTTGTGTTGGAGTTTTTTTAACAAAATCACTATTTATATAAGACTATAATTTCAAGGCAATTTAAGGAAAAGACAATTTCAGAAATATGTATTTCAGGATGTCTTACGGACACTATAATTTCCAGAAAATGGTACAAAGACAGGCAAGTTACTTTTTGTTTTTCTGCTTCAAATTATATATGGTAACTTTGATCATTTTCTTGTCATTTCAGACTACAATTTATCACAATATGGCAATTAATATTTCCAAAATTCTGACTAAGCCAAGACAAAAATGATGATTCAGAAGCAAAGTACATCACACATTTTGGAGTGGAGATTGCAGCTCAGTGATGTCCAATATATATGGATGCTGCTTATATATGAACGTTCAAGAATACAAAATGCAAAAGGAAGACAAAGGTATGAATAAATCAGAATGTCATGGCTTTCTCTAGGCTGTCAGCTATACAGTATTAAGGAATTTTAGAAAATGGTCACATTATCTGAATTACTGCTCTGCTTGCAACAACTTCTGCAGTGCTAATGACAAGTTACAATAGAAACATGAAGCACAAATATCATAGATGTTTAAGTATAACATATACTGCAATTGGCAAGCTATCATTCTTACCCTTAGGAAGCCAAAACTCCAGCTTTTACATGACACTTTCAAGAAACTTTCATTATTCCTAGATGCCTTAGGTGTTCCTGATGAGATATTCAGAAACTATGTCCAGAATATTTACTTTCCATACTTGTTTCCTATGGCATCAACAGAAATTCTCAGAGAATCATTAGAAAGCAGACATGGAGGCATGGCAGTTTCCAGACTTGTAGGTTTATTCTTGACCTGCTTGTATTTAATACCATATTTTTGTCCATCAGATCATTCCAATATCTATACATCTATCCAATATGTTGTTCTGATAAGTTCTTCTCCTGCCTCAAAGAACTTTCTTTACCCCAGCCCTGCATGGCAATCTATCAAATTCATATGTTATTGCCTACCATTGTTCCATTACAGGCATGTGTGGCCTTTCTCTAAGTCGTTTTTAATATCTAGGATATCAACCCCATCTAACCTGCACCATCTTTTATTTGACTTTATTAAAAAAATATATCAATCCAAGAGATACAGAAATATCTATTAAGAGTAGAACACGGAGAAGTGTCTGGGTGGCTGGAGAAAGGATTGAGTTAAATACACATCTGCTTTTCCCTGGCCTCTTGCCTATGAAGAGCCCAAATCTCCATTAGCCCATTACAGCACACAACCTCATGAATTTCCTGGAGCAAAGATGATACTGATACTTCTTTATGAAGTGCAAAACAAGTGTAAATAAGTGTTACTGTTTGTGTTGCAGCAACAATGCTGCATCTGTCAACAATTCCAGTCGTAGCCAGCTCTCCTTGAAAAGTTATCAGACCCTTCAGGGCGAAACTTAGAAGGAATGGCTGTAAAAGGAAAAAAAAGTTGAAAAATGATCCTATAGCCTCATGGTAGGGGACTGTGAAGTCTTTCATAACAGGAGTTTTGCTCTGTCAGCCCTGATCCGTTCAGACTGTGTTTCTATGGGGTTTGATGGGCAGGCGCCACACGACTGCCATGGAAAGCAGTGTTTGCTCCTGTGTGAGTACAGCACTGAACAGAGACTTCAAGTAATCCCAATGACTTCCCAAAGGGCGATTCAGAGAATACAGTGTTTTTCAAATGCACAAAATCTCACCCTAAACAATGTCTGAAGGAGAAAAGAAAATAAATTATTTAGCTGCTGCAAGAGTTGTGGTGATACAATTCACAATGGATGAGAAAAAACCTGCATCCTGGCTGGGAGTGACTGGGAAATCTAACTCCTACCCTCCTCTAAAAGGTATTTTATCATTCCATCCCATGTACCTCAAAGACACAATCCCTCAGGAAAGAGAACACAAGACAGCAGCTTTAGCAGGACTTCTGATCAGTAACTGATCTCCTGTATTTTGTAAGCATCACACTTGATGCTTGAACTAGTTATTGCTGGATTTACCTGAGACATCTGTATCACACTAGGTATGATCAGTTATTTTACAGGAAAGAATGTGCTTTCTTTGCTTCCTAGGTTATGCCACGGGTGACAAACCTATTGAAATATTTTTGCAATTAACATGCTTCAAAGTACAACTTAGCACCTTTGCATACATATTCTGATGAGACCAAGACATGTCCTTTTGATTTTTAAAAACCTGCAGTGAAAAATTTGTATGTATTCAAAAATATTTCTGCTACTGAAGAATGAAATGGAATAATAAAAACTAGAGGATCTGTGAGAAAACAGTCCTATTATTTGCTATTTTTAACCAAATATGCTAATAAAAAATAACAGGTTTTTGCTAGCAAGGAGCCCCATAGATGTGCTTAGGATCAAAAGACTCTATTTATGTGGCCAAACACTTTGCTATCAGTCTGTGTGATAATAAAAAAGTGCCTAGAAAAAAACCAACTGAATGCTTTACAGCATCCATAGGACTGATGAAGGTGGTAGATTAAGGGGGGGAAAATCACGATTACAAAGTCATGAAATTTACTAAACTAGGACCTTTTCTGACGTCAAAGAGAAATAAAGAGAATGCAGGAGGCATACAAAAATCCAGTTTAGTAATCCAAACACACAGTAGAGGTGGGATATTCCTGATACAGAGATTGTGTGGGAACAGTTAGGGCATAATCCCTTCACAAGTCTCTATTTCACCAGCCTTGAGCGTTTCTATTTTCTATCCATCATTTTCTGACTGTCTGTTGGTTTGCTTCTTAACTCAAGCCTGCATAGGATAATAGGCTACAATTACATTACCCGCCTTTCATCTCACTTTGAATTAAATTTGTTCTGCGTGCCAGCATGAGAATCTGTCCCCAATCATTTTGGTTAAGTCAAAGAATAATAAACTCCTTCTGTGCAATAATTCAGCCAGTGGTTTTGATATGATGAAATATTTTTAAACTAAAAGATAGTATAAAAATTAATATTTAAGAGGAGAGATTCAGTTACAATATTTGTCCGTTATGTGTACATATATGTTCTGTATTATGAGAGTGATTTAAAAAATATTTAAAATACAATCTTATCCTTGGTTGTTTTCATGGTTCATAAGGTCTTTTTTCTCACTCGTTTTCTGACTGGGTTTCTAATTTATGCAGAAGTTATGCTATGATTTATAGCATTACCCATAACTTAGAAATGCAAAATAATTTAATGTCACTTGAAAAACAATTCTGGTGACTGAAAAGGTCCATCATGACAGAAAAAGAAAGTTCTTTTTATATTTTCCATGACTAAGAGAGCGAAATCAACTGAAAACACAGTGGAGAGATGCACTCTGAGATGAATCCTCTTTTGGGACTATCAGAGTGGAAAAAAAAATCCAAATAGTTCACACTATGATTATTCTAAGTTTCCCTTCTGGATTTTTGTTTTTAAAGAAAATACAACTGAAATGACCCTCCGATTTCAAAGCCCTATGTCAGGAGTGACTTTGGAGAAGTGTCTTAAGCACCACATCAATTTTGAAATGGCAGAATGTGTTACAAGCAATCTTGAATTCGTTTATTCTTAATATTCATATTTTTAAGAATGAGCACACATTCAAAAGACAAAATATCAAATTGACGAACACCTCATGAGAAACATACAAGAACTGCAGTGAAATGTTCTGTTTGAAAAACAAAATGTGCACTGTATGACCTACTGCCATAACAGAAGAAAATTTTGACAATCAGTCCTGCATTCTGGAACCAGGAAATAGAGATTTTTGTCAGAAATTCTACACTATGACTGCAATTTGCAGAAGATGATGTTCATACAAAATGTCACCTGCACCCATCATTACAGTGTGTTAATAGAATGTAAGACAATTTCCTGTATATTGAGCATTCAGAATATCAAACATGATAGACTATTTAGGAATACATAAAGCTGGTTGTATCTGGAATATAGCTCTATAAATCCACTATGACAGAAGAAGATGTATTAGAATAATCTTTGGGTTGTACTACTCAATGCTTTTTTTCCATTTCTAGGCCTGTATGTAACTGGAATAATTCAATTTGAACTTCTACCATGTTTGTAAAAAAGCTACATTAGTCACTAATTCTTTTATTTTTTCTTTTCCCAATGAAAGAACTACTCTTTGCTGAATAGTCATTGTAGTTTCTTTTAAGGCCAGCACTTAGATGACATCTGTGGCAGAAAATTTCATTTGATACAAACATAATAAAAACAAGAGACAAGAGAGTCTAAGCTTGAAAAAATTGTCAGAGGCTGAGGACACGTATGGAGTATATGTGGGTTCAAATATCTCAGTTTAAAGAATCAACATCCTATGGCATAACAACTAAGATGCCTAAAAACAGCCTGTGATGTTGTCTTAACTTTCATCACATAGAAATATTCTAAGAACATAGAGTAGACAATGAAAAACAGGCTGATGAAACTCTACAAAACTGAGTACAGAGGAAGCCCTAATTAAAGCTTCTGAAGGCGAGTGTCAAACCGTTTATTAAATCACATATTTAGCTACTTTCCAAAAATACAGAAGATGTAAAACCAAAAGCAATAAAGTAATGGTACAGGAAAGGTTTTATGAAAGGCAGTAACAAAAAGACAAGAGCATTAAGAAAACAAAAATATCACGAAGTTTTATTCTTCTTCTGCCCTAAAACCATGGTGGAAATGCATTTAATTTTATACACATCCGGGTGGTATAAATAAAACAGGAAAAAAAGGTGAAAAAAAAACCCTAAAGTACAATTTAAAAAAAATGCATTGTTTTAAAGAAAAAAAAAAGAAATAAAAAGGCATATCTTTCACAAATAATGGATTTACATAATTCCCACTTATAGACCTCAGAGTTATTTACATTATCTACATGTGGCTGACACTGAACAGCAGAGGAGTTGTTCTTCTGTTTATATGTGCTACTACCTCTTCTTTTATTCATAAAAACAGAGGAGGCAATCCTTCTGTTCAACATGAAAGATTGATTTATACATTTTTCATTTCTTACAATCATCATTTGTCACCTTCAACTTCACCTTTCCTTAAAAGAAAACCGGCTGCTTTACCAAGTACAGAAAACAACAAAAAAACAAAAGAGAAGGAAAATTAATGAATGAAGAGAAGAAAAGTATCAGGAGTGAAAAAAACATTGTGGACTTGTTTTGTGAAACTGTTGCTGCTATGCCATGCATGAAAATTTACAATTAGCCTCCCAAGAGCAGGGGAAAGCACAAGTAAACCCCATGTTCTCCAATTCTCACCAAACTGAGGGAATATCCCCTCTTAAACTGAAAGAACAAGGTGTTATCATGTATTAAAATATTTATCTGAATCAGGGCCCAAATCTGTGATTAAATCAAGACTGTACATAAGAGAGGATAAAATGACCTAAACGAGAACAAGATTAGATTTTGTAGCATCTGTTAGAAAGTAATTGCTGCCCTTATCTCCTTACGGATCTTGTAAGAACTCATTTCCAGGACAATTTTTTTTTTTAAGTCTTCTTTATGAAATCTGATTTATTAAATCTCTTTCATCATATCTGACTGTTCCTTTACCCTCTAATTCTTATCACTTCTCTGTGAGCAGCCCAAAATCTTTTCTTCCAGGACAATGAGCCATTTTTGACACATTCTGTCCATTGGTTTACCAATCTCACTGCTCTCCCTTTGGCCTCCTGCTGCAATCCAGTATTGCTAAATTTATCACTGCCCTGTGCAACATAGAAAAAAAATGTTAGGGCAGATCAAATTTTCAAATGTGGTTATAAGTTTGCTTTGATTCTATATCAGACTCCTGACACTGTTTAAAACAGCTTTCCTAGATAAGTTTTTACACTCTCTTCTAGTACTTTGTTCTTTTCTTAAACTGCTGAAAAAATGTGGGGTTTTTTTGGTAATATGAAAATAATAGATAGAGATGGAGAACTAAATCTTTCAGCCAATCCTTCTGAAGTGATAATCTAATAAGCCACTCAGGCTTCACTGCGGAAGTTTAGGATATCATCAGGTTCTTGGATTGATTTATGGCCTTGTAATCAAGCTCCCCAGCCCCATTATCTAGCCAGCTAGATAAATACCACTTACTTTTCAATACATCCACAAGAAAAAAAAATTGAAAGCTCAAAGCATGCAAAGGTTGTGCAGCTTAGTTTATATTTTATACTTTCTAGGGGTGATTATTCAGTACAAAAGAAGAAAAGAATAGGAGAACATTTCTAATATTAAGACACTTTTATCTTTCATCTGGTGAGTACAGATAGAATTGGTCCTGTGTTATTTCTTTTTGCCTTATCAGTTATCATTCTCTGAAAATACCTTGCATGTGATGGAGAAAAAACTTTTTGTGTCAAATGTTGTGAGTTTACATTATAAGAGGTAAAATATTATAGATACTTTTCAATAGTGTTTATTATAACTTACTGACTTTTCAAGTATTTGTTATTTCATTATTTCATGTCATAATGCAGGCTAAGAATGGCAAAGAAAAAAAAGGTGTAAGCATTTGTGCTTACATGTGTTCAGCCTGAAGAATTCATCATCCCAGGTAGTCCATCTCCCAGTTTTTAAACAGGAGTGAAACAAATATACCTCTTAAAATAGACAAAGCTGCAGCAAAGAAGAATATCAGTAGAGATTAGATCACATTAGATTTCAGTGACCAGCTGAAGGATAGGACTTCAAAGACATTTCTAAAGCAGCATAGTTTTCATAGCCTCCTATTTTTCCTTATGTTGTTAAAGTACAACTCAGATCTACAATTTTCTAAGCAACTCCAAAATGTTGCTTTCAGTCCCCTTATCCACCCAACTACAAGAATGGAATTAATATTTCATTTCAGGTACCCATCATTAATACATTAAAGCTTCTCTAGCGCTGCCTGTACTAGGGATATGATGAAGCATTAGAACATGGAGTCCTCTGCAGCAAAAGCAGAGCTAGAGTTGGGATGGAAAGAACATTCAATATGTAAGAAAATCTACTTGACTGCCAGATGTCTGCACATGCAGCTGCAGCAGAATGCAAGTTTCTTGGCAGGCTCCTCCTCCTTTTAGTACAATTTAGCACTGTGTAATTGATGTGCATAGTCTACGTAATTATCAGAAGCTTGATGGAAAAGGAAATGAGGACTAATGCATTTCTCACTCCTGTGTGTTAATTCCGAAACACATTTCTTAGCTCTGTCTGTGCATAACTTTAATCTTCTATAGGCATTCTTCTAATACTCTTGGCAAGGACTGAAGCAATTTAAAACTAATAACTGGCAACAATGTGAAACAAAATGTCTTAACTTTGAAACCAGAAATATAACTATCACCGCTAAATTTTCATCTATATGTAAAGGTATGCAATTGACTGAAAGAGAAAACAGAAAATGAAAGTGGCAGTGGGAAGATGCATATTTCATCTATTAGAGACCATAAGAGGAGAAGAAAAGCAATCTTTCCATCACCAGGAGATTTCTATCAAATAGAGTCTTTAGTACCCACCTGACCTAGCCTTTCCTTATTGCTCTATAAAAAGTTCTTTTCTTCCCCTTCTTAGTAAATAAAATGTATAAATATCACAAGCTGAAGTTGATGGATATATCTATCAGCAGGGTTTTCATCACAATGTAGCTTCATTTCCTTTACTTATTTGTAAAGTTTTAAAAATAGATTTTAAAATAAAAGCAGGGAGTGGTGTTTTGTGCAAGTTGAGCACTGAGCAATCCATATCAAGCAAGAGAAAGGCACTATTTCAATTTCAAACTTAGCTACATGTTGATAGCTTAGAGAGAGCTGTGAGCTCACACTGGTATCTTCTTTGCCCATTGCTACCTCTATACTTGCACTTCCTTAATGACACATTGATTAAACCAGATGTCTATTTCAACTTCAACAACTCTTGTACCAATTACTAATTACCATACTAATGGCCTATCAGATGTGAATTATAAGCCCAGATCTACACTGCACAATGGGTGTTATTTTATCTGAGAGTTAAAAACTGAGAATAATGAAGGGATTCTTAAGAGCTTTGAAAAGTCACAAGAATTGTAGATCTACTGAGATATTGAGATTCAAGAAATCTATTTTGTTAAATTCAGAATTTTAAAAAGAATCCAATGTTTTTATTACTATAGACATCGAACTTTTGCCCTGATAACAGGGAAAACATGGATATTTTGGATGGATCTACCTTAGAAAACTCTTTTCCCTTAGAATAAAAACTATATCCACCACAATGTACCAACTTGGACAGCACCAGCTCTGATAGCAGACACTAAAAGAGAGTTCTTTCAGCCTTTGCTCAATCCTCATCAAAATTATGTGATCAATTGGCTACATTAAGCAGCAACAGCAGCACAACCATTTTAAAGCTACTCAACACTCACTGTTGTATTACAAACCTTGTTTTCAACAGAAAACCACTCTATAATAGCCAATATTTTCAGTTAGCTGTCAATAAAATCAGTATCACCTTCAAATCATTCAACTTGATATTTTTTTTAAATGCCAAACTTAATAGGGATTCTATTGAAAAACTATTTGCATTGTAAATTCTCCTTGAACACTTTCTCTCTTTGCCCAGCTAAAGCAGAAAAACCTGGAGTATAAGAGGACTGTGTTATATCAGTGAAACTCAGTAAAGAAACATACATTGTGTTGGGTAAATTCCAATTCACCTCCCATTCTATATATATTTTGAATTTTCCATATACTGAAATAGTGAGGAAAATAGTTATTTTGACAGGCAACATCCTAATGCTTTATTTGTATAGTGTCCTGATAATTCAAGAGACTACTACTCAGAAGTAATTCCTATATATACTTCCCACTGGATTTAATTACAAAGTTATTTTATAGTTTTCAAAAAAATCCATTTTAATAAAGTTCAGACTACATTTATTCAAGTAACTCTGATATAAAATGACAGATATTAATAATATACAAACATATTAAATATAGATCAGGTCAAATAATCACTCATTTCTATCTGAAATGATTTTTTCTTTAAATTAAAATAGAAAAAATACTTTCAGTCATTTAAAAGGCGTAAGTGCTAATAAGCGGTATTCATCATTTATTGAGAACTGATGCTTTGTGTCTCACTGAATGGTATCATTTCAGGAAAATACAGATTTAGAAAAAGAAAGATAAAAAAAGCACGACCAACAAAAATTGAGAAGGTACGTTCTGGGGGACATCCAATACTATTTCATAAGCTCACCATAGAATATTCCCTGCCACAAAGGTCAGAATTTACATAAACATGCAAAATTTACTATGTGCAGAAACAGCTAGGATTCCCTTGAAATAATCTCATTTTTACAGATCACTTTCAAATGGGAAGAAACCACTTATCTGTATCAAAACTCAACATATCTGTGGCCCACAAAAATTTTTACATGTTTTGCTCACAAATGGAGTTTTCATTACAGAGTATTTTAAGTCTAGCATTACACAATGAAATAACAGTTCTGTGTATTGAAATCAATGTCTGTAACTAAATCATAATTCTCTTCACAATATAACTCCGCACTCTGTAAACTTCAGCCAGCCAAACCTCATTTGTGATGATAATCAGTTAATGAAAATGAACTCCTTTCTCTCTAATGAAATACTGTAGAAAAGTCTTGCTAGATACTCAATACAATGGTACCATGAATGATTCAGGGAAAGCTTTTCATTATCTTTTTTTACTAGAATATATTCAAGTGCTTCTACCAGAAAAGGTTAAGTATCTATTTTATGCTTGGTAGAAGCCACAGAGAAAGGGGAAGCTGTACAAAGAAGTTCAGAAACAATTAATACATCTCCAGATGTGGTAATCCAATAGTCTATCAGCAGAGATTGATTGATCTTAGCCTAAATTGAAAACTAATTAAAAGAACCTGCTTGCCTATGAAACAACTGAAAACTGATGGCTTTATACAGCAAAAACTTTTTTTTTTTAAATAAAAGGTTTTGCTTAAGGGTACAGCAATAGTACTGTAAGTCATTCTTTTCAGGTATTTCCTTTCTCTCCTTTCCCCATGACTGACAAACTGCCTCTAAGACGCTGATATGGTCTGGGATCAGCAAGGTTGGGGGCATGTCAGAAATTCTTTGGCTTTCCTCCTCTTTTCCAGCACAAAGGACCAATAATGCTACATAACATTTTCATTAAAAACATTTTTCAGGATGATCTGTATCTCATATTTTATTAAAGATCTCCTTAGAAACACCAATATATTAAAATCACTCTGAGACCACTGATTTCTCAAATGTTTACATATACTAAAGCTGACCAGTGTTTGTGTTTCCTGAAGGCAAAAATACTAAAATATGTCAAATTCTTTGTTCTAGATACAGAGTCCATAAAAAACTGTACTAGCAACATTTGTTTTCTGGAAGATGCTCACCTTGAAAAGGTTCTGTCCTCCATAAAGTTTTGTAGGAGTGTTTACTCTTAAATCTTTCTTTTTTAAAAAATGTCCTTAAATATTCCCCTTCCACAAAGGAAATATCACTTTCCTTCCTTCTGCTCCATAGTTAATTGTCCAAAGCTGACTGCAGTAGCAGTAGTCAGCAATAATAATAGTGATGTAGAGGGTTGTTACTGTAACACAGCATACATTGAATTTAATCAGTTACAATAGAACACAATATAGTAGAATTTTTAAAAATAACTCCCTGAAATATCTGGTTTTGTCAGTCACAACTCAGCTGAAGAATATTTTTCTGATGACAGCAGGATGAGTAGTCAGAAAAGCCATCAATTATTTTCTTTTCCTTCTATAAAGTGAACAACTTCTCTTTAACCAAAGCAGTAGGAAGAGCCAACCAACATCATACTCCACTGGAAATCTGTGCGATTTTTCCCTCCTGCCTGCAGAGTAATTCACAGATACTATCCTATACAAGGCAATTTCTGATTTGTAGGATTAATTACGGTTCCCATGAACAACAACCATTTATAATCCGACCCCAGCAACAGGAAAGAACAGAATAATTATATTAATGGTTGACAGAGGTAGTGACCATGATAATCAAACTGGATGTATTTATGTTTTGTGGAGACCCCACCATTCTATCTGGTAGAATGCAAAGACTATAATATTGGGGGTATTTGGTTCACGCAGGTTAGGAAAGACAAATGGCTGGTAGAGCCGTATGTTGAAAGAAGCTGATCTCCACTGTCAGCAGCCTCCTACAAGCTTTTTCTGCAATCTAAAGACTACACTGGCTGTCTTACAAGAAATTCTCCTTTTTCAATTTCTCAAAGAAGCAATGCCAGGGGATGGTGTAACTGCACACACCTCTCCCACTGGGCTGGTGCTTTATAAGAAGAGTTGTTCATACTGATTTCTGGCTTATGTGACTTATGTTACTCTGCATCACTAAGTCTTAACTGAGTTCTAGTCCTGGCCAGAAGCATTCCCAGCTGCCTGAAAGATGCAATGCAGCAGAGCCCTGTCATTTCCAACAGCTTGTACTGGGGTTAAAAACAACAACCTGAAATTTTAAGTCTTTACAACCTATTCTGACCCTGTCTGGGACTAAGATAAAGCATTGGCTATGCAGATATGTGCAATTCTGATTTAAAGCTAGCCCTAGGCAAGATGTGAAGCCAGTCCAATCCACAAAGCCCTTTGCCCTCCTTCTTTCTAAAAACAAGCACAGAAACTAAAGATACAACTTTGCTGGGTAAGAAAAAGTCAGACTCAATAATAAAGCAATTTTATGGCAGTCATAACCTCCCTCCCTCTCTTCCTCCCAGTAACTCTTCCATGGGGCAGTCTATGCTTCTGTCTCTTTTTCCTGTATGAGTAAACACTAGCATCCCTCCCACTCCTAATTTCATCACAGTCCAAACTCAGTACCTAACTAATTAAAAGCAGAATAAGTGTCTGCAGCTTATATTTAGCTTTGAATCTGTATGGGTCTATTTCAGACCTAAAGAATGTGCAAATATTTCTATTCTTTTCAGCTGTGCTATTCTATTCTAATAAAAATAGCACATAGAAGCATCGCTTCAACTGTTCATCCCTAGACAATTGGGATTATAGCAACACTTTGCACCAAAAATTACTAGCATTTTCTATAAAGAAGTTTGCTTTACAACAAATGCATCCTGAGCACTGGAATTCAAAACAGGCCTCACTGGCATGGCATCTGTGAAAGGCTTGGGCAGCTTGCCCTGTTCCACTGCTTCACTGATAGAACTGCACTAAGCAAAGCAGATTATTCCAATGCAAATCACTGAATTGCCATGGTACTGGAGGAAGAATTTTTAAAAACAAGAGGTTTTGATTCACTTCTTTTGAAAGAAAATCCAGCACCATATATTTTTCAAGAAGGAAACCAAAAAGATGTTACTTAATGACATCTATATGCAGCATGCATACAAACATAAACCAACGGGACACAAGAGACAGAGACACTGTTTGCATTCTTATTTCAACCAGGAGTGTTTGAAAAGTTGTTAAAAATACCTGTCTTGCTTTGCACTTCGCATTTTTGGAGGTAGCCTGAAGAGGAAGTAATGACTTTAAAAAACAACTGAAGCCCAGTGGTAAGAGGATTTTATTCTCTTGAACTTGACAAAACTAAAGACATTTATAGATGTGCACACAGTCAGTTATGGAAGATCCTAACTTAGAAGCCAAGAGCAAAATTACTTTATTCTCATGAAAGAGGAACTCTCATGCCCAAACTGTTACACATTTTCCAGACAATTAGCGCTAAACTCAGAAAGATCAAAGGCATATTTCATGGGAACAGAACACAATGAAGTTCCTACGTACAAAGCTCTCTGCAAGGTGTTTTCCAGCTGCTCCCTTAGCCACAACCTCATTCTCATTTCTTCTCTGAGAGCACTGCCTTCTAGGAATGATACATGACATTCAGACTCTAGTTCTTCACTATCTTCACAAAATTCAGCAATTTCCTGAATAAAATGTAATGTTTGGAAATAACAATGCTTACAAAAAAATGTAGTTTAATTTACAGAGAGCCTGCAACTCCAAAAGATCCCAGAGAGCCTCATGAACTTTACATATCATATACTGAATATACCAAAGCAGACAAAGGAAGCCCACTGTAGAAAAACAAACAAAAAAAAATCAACAAAAAGCGAAGAGTGATATACAATACAGCCAAACCTAATATTTTACTTTTTTTTTAAATTTTAGATCTCAAATGTTTCAAGTGCCTTCTGAGGGTTTTAAGCCATTAGAGTGCATTTGGGTCATGTTCTGCAGCTTTGATATTACACATATTGTTTAAATGAAAGCTGCAATTTAAGAAAAAATGATTGATGCTAGAAACATGAATTAGAAAGAAAAAAAAGTATCTCAAATTCTTGAGAGATCTGACAATAATCACTACATGTAGAGCAGAAAATGACTACATTTAAAACATAAATGTACTCTTAAATGTTGAAGTAGGAGTTTTATTTTATTGTTCTCTTAGAAACCTAATGATCCAGTTCTTTGAGAACTAGCTGAGGGCATGAACCTGTCCTTACAAGGGCAAGCTAAATTTTTTCAGGCAGTTAAATAAGAAGAGAGGTAGTTGCTAAACCCACCAACATGTAAATGACAGATTTTGCTGTAATTCTTCTGGAAACATCAAAGGTAATGGAGTAACATGCATTAGCATGTCACAGCTTTCTCTTAAAGTGAAAACTCAAGGACTGGACTCAGCATGAACAGGTAGAAAACATATCAAATACAACCAAATATATAAAACTAATGGTGGAGTACAACCAAATGATAGGGGGGAAAAAGTGTTGAAACCAGAAAAAAAAAAAGCAAAAAGCTGTTTCTGTAGTATTTCAAACCACTAAATTTTATACTTTTTAACTTCACTTTAGAAAACCACCAACCATCACAGTAACCAGTATTAAATGAATTCTGCCCTTGATCAGGAAAAGAAAGTTCCTAAAAAGAATAAGGGGTTTTTTATTAAATTTCAAGCAATAAGAATTCCTTTTTCTTAATTTGTTTTTGGGGTTTTGTGTGTGTGTCTCTGATAAAGGAAGTTCAAATCAAGTGAATTTATTATAGGATTCCTGCCAATTCTTCCCCTTCTGGAAAGCAGCAAGAGAAGCTCTGAGTGGAAACAATTGGGAAAAGATTTACTCTGCAATCAGCAAATAAAGCTGCAGTGATATCTACAGAATGGTGAATTTGACTCATAACCCAGTATATTTTTACCTGCTTTTCCATCTGGTAAGAGGAATTGTACCATTCTGTGCAGGGAAATTATATAGCTGGATATTTTTAAATCTTATTCTCATGTAAAACTCACTCTCAATAAGTGCTTATTTTTTATGCACAGATCCTTACATTATTAAATAGCTCTTTAAAGCTTACATACAGGGAAGATTTTTACCAAATGAATAGGGTATATTTTTATAAATAAAACAGTATTTCTTCCACTTTTACAGAAGAAGTATGTCTAAGAAATTAATGGTCTGGACATTTATTAGAACTGAAATGAGCAAAACATTACTTTTTCATTCCAGAATACTCTAGATCTATATCTTTCATAATCTTGAATTTATCCTTTTTGCAACTACATAAAATATACCATGAAATATGAGAATAAAAATAATGGATTTTTTCCTCCCTTTTTCTTTTCAGCTAGTAGTTCTTCATTACAAAAGTCTGGAAGCCCAGTTTTAGCCCAGTTCTTTCGTGGTGATGACAAAATCTACAGAAACATCACCAGGTGAAAGCTTTCTCTTGGAAAAGCCGAGCCATAATAAAACTTCTCAAAGATTTATTTACCTACTCACTTAATTCCGTAATTTTCATATTTTTCTTCCTTGTATTTAGCTAAATTTCTCCCATTTAGTATCAAAATGTGAACTTTGAAACATCCCCTTAGCATATTCTGCATATTCCCACAGGCCTATTTCCCTGAAAAGTTCCCTGTGTATAACCCTGCATATGGATACACCAAAACATATGGAATTTTTAAAACCTCTGTTGACAGAATTCTATGAGAAAATGAAATGAACAGCTAGTAAATCAAATGTTAGATAAAATTAAAGATAAAAACTGCCTTGAAGCAATAGTTTTCCCCTTAAAATATGGTTTAAGTTACTATGATTTTCCTGTTACTATCAATCAGCTATTTCATTTTCAAAATTTAGGCAAAAAACAAAAATCCAAATATTTTTATTTGTATCTTTTCTTAATATTTTACAGTTCAGTTAGTTTGATTAATCAAACCATTCTAACAATTTCCTCCTGATTAGGACATTACTAAAGGTTTTTATGAACTGAAACTACCTACTTACATGAAAGAAAAATATGAGCTTTTGGAAATAAATATGATCATGTGTCATTAAAGAAACATTGTAAAACAGAACACAAATGTGCACTCCAAACTGCTTTACAACACTAATTTTGATTTTAAAATGGCACATCCAACTGAACAATTAAATTAATACAACTGAGAGATGAGTATATTAAAATATATAATAAATAAAAACTACAATAAAGACAATATTCCATAAAAGCACAGAGATGTTATGTTAGGAAGGGGGAAAAAAAAAAAACCCAAAGCAGAAAAGAGTGTTGCAAACTCTTCTTGATTTCCTAAAAACTCTGGCACCAAGGCATGGTGTGTATATACAGCCCAGCAGCTATGACTTCTTAATCAATAGGATTCTTGACAGAAATACAAATCTAACTTTGTCACTGAACAGCCAGAGTTTGGAATTTTCATTGAAATCCTATTTTAGAAATCACAAGGTTGTAGGTTTGCTGCTGAGATTGCACAATAGTCTGTCTAGTCAGTAGCAAACCAAAAAAAATCATCCAGAGCAATGGAGAGCAGTATTCACATTTTGAATCAAGTTTCAGATTATTTATAAAGAATATAATAAAGTAAAATAAATACAAGTAAAGCATTTAGCTGATTTAAATTGATCCTTATCTTCTAGATAATGACTGCATATCCATCTTATAATATGATACAGTCGAAAGAGTTTGTAAGTGCACAGGTGACCAGGGAAGTTCACAACTAGGAAAACCTTTTCAGTTCAGTAAATAGGATAAAAGAACCTTTCAGGATAGACAAACTCAGGACAGCAGACAGCTGAGCAGCAGAACCAACCATATGAGACAAAAGTTCCAAATCAGAGTGCAAAAAAGGATGAAACAGACACAGGACAAAGTACAACAACAACCTCAGAGGTGCATAAAACACAGGCTGGGGTGAAGGTCTGTAAGGAGTGCCTTATGTGGAGGGTAGTCAGTAAAGAATTGGCATTTTCAGCACTGTTTTCAGCACAGAAACTGTCTTCTGTGGTTCAAGCCTTACAACGGACAGAGGAGAAATTGTTGGGTTTTTCCTTCCCATTCCCTGTGTAGTTAGAATGGCGTCAATACAAGTCCATAGCAGGCTGGTAATGAGATCACTCATTGACACCTAGAACTGATTCAGTGTTTGGGCACAGAAAAAGGGCAAAAAGACTTCTCAGTGAAGACTCAATTCAGAGTTTAAAGATATTATCACTCCAGCTTTTGTCATGGTAAAATTTCATCACTTAGTCCTAATCTTGATTTCCCATCTCATCCTGAGAGTCTCTAATCAGCTGGACACAAAGTCCCAGAGGTAGCAAGGAAGCAGCAGAGCTGCCAGCACAACTCTTTCTCACGGATATACACAGAGCCACTGCATCAGAAATTGCTGTTTCTCTACTATTTATCAAGCAAAGTAAGGGTAGGACCTTAAGGGTAGGACCCAAGCCAGTTGATTAAGTGTGTCAAAGACAAACTCACAAATCCGGTGTAAGTAGATGTCCTGTGGCAGGCAGAACAGAAGCACCTGGCACCTCTCCCTGCTGGGGAGGAGCTAGCTGTATTTATATGCCTTTTCCCCAGCTCCAAACAACACTGCTAAGATAATTTTGCTGCCAGATACTATTAAAATAATTATATTAATTAAGCAAATTTACTAAGCAAATTATTATTAAGCAAAATTAATAAGGCTACTATTAAATAACACAGTATACATGGTAGAATAGACTGAAAGAAACATCTTTAAATATGAGGCTATTCACAATTAATTTCAATGTGTTATTTCTCCTACTTGACAAGTTACTCCACCTCAGTACTTGGTTTTTCTTAGCACTCCATTTGTTATGCTCTATCTGAAGGTACAAACTCTTCCTCTAAATGGGAAAACCTACTCCAGTGCAAAAAAAAAGAAACACTACTCATTCTTTCCATGACAGGTCTAAACATTCCTATCGCCTGGATTTAATGAGATAGAGAAATGTCTAAAACACCTTAGTAAGGATCCAAAACTCTAAAAATTGAATCACTGTAAATTCCATCAAGATAAGAGACAAATGTAATGAATATAATTACCAACTTACATATATTTTTTTCCTTATAATAATATTTTAAAAACCTAAGAAAAAGACAAATACAGGTAATTCTTCAGTTTCTTCTGGTAATGGGATTTTTTTAAAGTTTTTTGTGCCTTCAAAACATTACTAATATTTGTGATGCAATCCTTTAACAAAAGTCTAAGTAACAGTGAAATCTCCTGAAAAATGGAGGGAATACTAGATCCACCACTGAAACACTGGCAGGTCAATCACAAAATCCAATACCAAAACAAGAACGTGAAACAGGAAAAGAAGTGATTGTTCACTAGTTGAGGACTGCAATAACTTTGGGCTACATTTATTTGTACTCACAGTTGACACTGGTCTCCTTTGATTCCCTTCGTTGTGCAGAAACATTTTCCTGTTTGCATGTGACATATATTTGCATGTCCACTGCACGTGCAAGCTGTAAAATCAAAAGGGGAAAAGTGAGGTTTCTTCACTCCTACTTTAGTTTATAACTAGATGAATATTCATAGATTTTAATACTTCATCTTAAACACATTTCCTACAAGTTGTATTGAAATATATTTCTATTATTACTTCAATTTATAACTTTCTTTCAGAAAATTTCCCTAGCACATCATTTAGTATATTTTCTGCAGAGTTAAAAACAATTTATGTCATTAGAAGCTTTCCTCCACACCTCAAATAACAGCAGCTTGAGAATAGCCATTAAAACCCACCATTTAAACTTGCAATACAGAAAATTATTAATAATTCATCCTTTCTACACAGGGTGAAATCCTGACCAACGACACAAAGAATGATGAAATTAATTTAGTTTCAAATGTCTGATTAAATTATTATTGCAGATGTTTGGCAAAATATCTAACATAATTGGAATTTTTGCTTTTGACAAAAGTGAACAAAAAAATCTTTGAAACCATTTGAACAAAGGTGAAGTTAATACTACAGGTAAACCCCACAACAAGAATTTTCTAGAACAGGAAACAGACACCTTTAAAAGCTCTTGAAATTTGAACTGAAGGAGAATGACAGGAACATCATCATCACCCCACTCCACTTTAAGCTCAGCGGCCAAAGAAATTCTCCCCACAGTGGTTTGCACACTGCCACTCCTGCTGCCTGATGGATTCTCCCCTCAAAACAAACCTTCATGCTCCCAGCTCTTGAGCCCTCCTCTTCCTTTTCCTTTCCATGTTTATTTGAGTTACTATCTTCTTCAGGCAGTCATCTTTTACTTCTAAGTGTGCAAAACTCACTAATGTCTCCCTGGCAAAAGTGTCAATACATCCCCACATCAAACTGGAGTAAGTCCTTGCTAATATTCACACCACACTCAAGGGCTTTCTTTAATACAAAATAACTCATATTATGCTTTCACTGAAGTTTTAATTTTGAATAAGATAAAAGATTTAATATATGGGGTCCTGCTTGGGAACAGATATGGTAGCAAGTGGTGACCTGTATAAAAGTTTATTCTCCACTTTATAATCTAATATTGAATTCCTATCACAGCTTGAGTTTTAAAGTTCCATTCTACTGATAAGGAACAACACACAATGAATCCTTCTCTGACAGTGTCCCATCCCATACACACTCTCACCTCTCTGCCACAGCCTAAGAAAAATAGAGAAAAAGGTACTAGACAGTGTAAAAACCTAATTAAATCTAAGGTATTATTGAAATAATATGTCCATTTCAGGACTTCAATGGTTTGTTCAGCCTTCAGAGCTTATTAAATAGCCAGCTGAACTGAGAGTGGAATTCTCAGTAAGGAGGTGCCAGGCATTCAACCTGCAAGAAAGACATACCAGAAATTTCTATGCAGCACATTGTGATGTGTGATGTTTTCTGTGTTTCGTAACACAACACTTCTGAAAAATACCTACAGTTACCATAAAATCCTACATTTTCTAATTTTGCTATCATCTGGACACTCTACAATAAATGGTCATTGAAGTGCTGCCATTATAATCAGTTATGATTTCCTAAATCCATGCATGTTTTCCACTCTATATTTATGGAATGGTTATTTAGGCACTTTAAGCTGGAAAAGCCTCTTTGCAAAATTTAATTTTAATTGTGTAAATCTTTGCTATAATTTCAGTGAAAAATACCCCAACATATTCTGAACAGCTTATTCTGCTTATAGTTAAGTGCTCTTAACAGTGATGCTCCATTACAAGGCAGCACAAAAGTTATAAAGGAGCTAAAAGGGTGAATTCTAAAGCATTTTCCAAAAACCGTCAGTATTTTGACAAATACAAAAGTTATTGCCTACTAACCTTAATTGATTGCTCCCACAATTATTGCTCACTTAATAGGAAGTAGATCACAAATGTGAAAGTGGAAAACATAACTGATTATAAAGTGGCAGCACTTCAATGAACATTTATTACTCTCATTGAGCAAGTTCCTATTAATCTCACTGCTCCCTGGATAATACCATGAAAAAAGCCAACACCTTTGCATTTCCACTTTTTAAATCTCATCTAGGAAAAATCTGTTTCACAGCAATGAAAGCATATTTTAATATGCTTTTTATATGCAGGTAATTATCTCAGGCTTGCAGATGAAAAATGGATTCCTACCAATCTGTGGATTTCTATGTGTAACCCAAAAAAAAAAATTCATCTAAGCCATCACTGCTATTACTGAAGTATGTGTGAATGTATGTGATCAAAGAAATGCAATACAGAAGCAGAACAATATTGCAGGACTTTCAGATGAAGATTTACATTTTTCCATTACCTCAATATTTCCATATTCCTCTTTATATATTTTCTTTAATATTTTCTATTTGTTTTTCTCTGCTTAACCACTCTCAGTGAATGGTTTCTCCTGGGATAATAATGTAGTCCAGAGTTAAAACTGCACTTAAGGTAGGATCTTTCCCACCCTCATGTTCCAAGCCTTGGAACCAGTTTTAAGATCATATTTTGTACCAGTCATTGTCAGCTGGCAGTGAATTCAGCCCAACTTCCAAAGTCTTCCCATACTACTCTGTGCATTGATCTCCAGCTTAGATTTATATCATACACACATGCTTTTGTTCAAACACTCACTTTAAATACTTAATTACCATGCTTTTTATCAACAATTAAATATTTAAATAAATAATCTATGGATCACAATGAAAAACCTAATTAAAATATAGCATTTATACCTATTTTTGTTATTTTTTACATATTAAGTGAAATGATGACATTAGAGTTTTAAAAAAAAACAAGGAAAAAAACTCACTCTTGCAATATCTACTCTATTTTTAGGGAAACAGCAGCTCAAAATACTCTTTTGTGCAACATGCAGATTCTAAGTGGAACAGAAAGACTATATGAAAACAATATAATCCAGTAGAGTAAATCTATGCTGCAAAATCACAAGCCTATAGAATTTATTAGATAATAAATCCACAGTATGATTGATTCCAAGTTGCCAGCTCAGCATATAAATGTTCTTGCTGATGCTGACAACAAAAGAATACCCATCACTATTTCCATGAAGTGTGCATTTTAAATAATTGAATTTAAAAACACTTATTGCTTAGCCCCCATCAGCTGCAAAAGCATTTTTTTCTCTCAAATGGAGCTCACTACAATTGGTGCTTTAAGTAAATATGTTTGCTTACATGGAAGATGGCTAAACCACAGCTGCCCATGGATAATTACTTCAAGACACCTTGCTGTCGTTTTTCAGAAGGAAAGCTATGACAGTGCTATTAAATACTGCGGTGTACTACTTTGCTAATGTTGCTAACATTCAAGGCATAAGTTAAAAAGAAAAAAAAAGGAGATATAGTCTTTCTCATGCAACTAGGCTAAGTAAGAAACAGCAAGTATAAACTCATATTAGATCTAATATTTTAAATGCTCAATTTCCCTGTAAATGTTCACCTATTTAATCCATTAGTCTACTCATACAAGAACTGCCCTACAGAGACTATTTTCTACATTAGTAATATTGCAAAACTGTCCAGTCACTTAATTCTCTAGAAGTGTGTATTTAGCTAGAAGCCCCTGATACCCTTTCAGCATTCAACAATTGCTTTTATAAGAAGTGCATCCATTCAGCCTTTGAGACAGGCAATGTAAAAAGCAAACAGAGGCCCCCAAAAACACTTCTGCAACATCACTAATTGACTAGCATTAAAATTAAGCTAAAGAACTTCTGTGAAGTGTTGACCAATAAAACCAAGAGCACCAAAAAAAAAGGAAAAAGATGCTATTAGAATGGACTGCTGTACATGCAGAAATGGAACTGTCATTTCACAGTGACAGGATTAACCTCCACAATAAATCAGTCTTAACAGAATAATTAACACATATATAACTCATTTTATTTTCATCTTTCTTATTTTACCTTGTGATTTATCTTTCTTTGGTCTCAAATCAATTTATTTTTTATAGCAGCATAATAGTACAGAAAGGAAAAAACATATGTGTACTAACACGGTGCTAAGGACTGTGAGAGAGAGAGAAAAGGTAAACAGAATAAACAAATGTCTTGGATTTATGTCACACAGATATGGAACTTAATATTAAAACACAGTTTCATTCAACCTTGAACTAACCCTACTAAGATCATGTAATCACTACTAAGGCAATTACTTTTTCCTGAAAAGCAACAGTCAAGCAATCTGGAAATCACAAGTGTCATCTCCTTAGCTTTCTGGACTAACCAGACATTCCAGAAGTTTGACATTTATCCTAATAAACCCAGAAATACCAAACAGACTGATTATCTGTAGTAGAAATCAAAATTTAGTTTGACTACACTAAAAGACAACCATAATAATTCAAAGGCTTGTATTTGTTCTTTAGCCATTTTTACTCTGGTAAAATAGCTCTGTAGTGTTTGTATTTCATTGTTCCTTCTGTTCAAAGCATTCATCCTGTAAAGTGAACTGATTTTTTTTATTATTTGTAATAAATACCTCTCAAGCAATCACATTAAAGCTGTCTTTAATCATCAGCAACTAACAGTATAAAGACAACTTGGAAAACCATAATTTCATTTTGTACACGTAGATAATGAAAATGCAACACACAAGATTAACACTGAAATACAGGATCTTTTTTCTTGTTAGGAACTGAACAGAATCTTAAACAATTAACAAGTGTCATGCTGTGCCTGAATCTCTCATGCCAATACTGAGCCACTGTACAGAATTTTTATAGCTTGCTCTTGGAATAATATGCATTTTCTACCAAAAAACATGCTGAACCATAAGATTTCCACATGAACTCATGAAATACAATATTACCAATTTCATGTTTTCCATGTTAATCTGTTTGAAAAACTGGCATTTTTATACTAACATTGAACACAGAAAACTGAAAAAAAATTCCAGATGAAATTATTAAGAACACTTCATTTGGAGACAAGTTTAATATTTCATACATACATTTATCTGTTTCCTTTTCATTCCTTCCACTTACTCATTCCATTTCTAAACATAGTATTTTACCAAGAACTAAACAGACTAAAATTTTCCCCCTGGGTTAACAGGCAGATCTTAAGAGTTCAAAAACTGAACTCTGATGTATAGGACAGTTTATTATATATACAAGCATTAAAAGAGATCTTTCAGAAGCCTACAAGATTCAAAATATTATTCCTTAAATTACTCTTCATTTTCTCAGCTTTGAAAAGCTCTCTCCCATGAAAACATAACAGAAAATTAGAATAACTTTAAAAAGAAGTAATTTCAGATCTGACAGATTAAAACTCATATTAGGTTCAGTAAAAACTAAAACACTGAGGCTTGATAGTTATTTTAAAAGCAAAAATAAAAAGTGAAGATTTTGGATGCCTTCATTTTCTAATGTCTATACTGAGATGTGCTTAAGAATTTTTCAGGCACTAAAAGGCCTAGTACCTTTATTTATTATTATTTATTATTATCATCATCATTATGTGTCTTTTTAAATTTTCTTAAGACAGCAGCTTCTCTACTATTTTGGTCAAAAACCTTTCATCAAAAAGCTGCTATTTTTCCCCCTATTCTCTCTCAAGAGAACACATCCTAAATTAAAACCAAAAAAATAAAGAAAAAATATTATTATAAGGCAGTACTAAAAGCAAAACAATTTAAAAGTATTCAAAAGTTATTCATAGCAGCCTTAAATGTAAGCAAAAATTCCAGCCTAAGGTGAGAAACATCTGAAGTCAACCACTGGTGATTGCAGCTAGTTGTGTGTATTTGGTCATTCAGAATAAAAGCCTAAAGAAAAGAAATTACTTACACAATTTATCAGGCAAAAATGCCATGAAATATAAAGAAGTCAGCAAATCATTGCTCTCCATTAGCCATTAGAAGGTACAAAATACAACTGATTTTTAATGTATTCCATTGCAAGTGAGGCTTTTTTTTTCCTTAAATAACTAATGTGGTCTGGCATTGTAATGTATTGCACTTAGCACTCCGAAAATGAAGACAGAATCAACTGCAATCAAATCGAAATGCTATTACAAGGTTTTTTTGAGGATCTTCACTCAATCAGTTGAGGCACCAGTTGCACGATGCCTCAAAATCGATTTTCTCCCCAGCCAGAAGAGGCTTCCCAAACCCCCTCAGGGTGACCATTTCAATCCAAAACACACATGGAAAGGGAGCTGCAGAAATCAGAAACAAGCAAAACTCCTACTTTTTCTATTGCGTTTGGGATGAGAAGCCTGGCTTTAGTCAGAGGCTTATTTGAGGATCAAGTAACAGTGATTTAAGAAAATGTCATCTTCAACTTGCAGCTGCCTGCCCTCGGCGCCTCCTGAGCTCAACACAGTGTCTGCGTGAGCTCTTGACATCTCCTTCAATACAAGGTAAAATATGTTTGTTTGTAAGAGGCTGACAAAATCAGTACATTTCTAGACAGCTGAAAGTTTCTAAATCATGCCCTGCCTATCTCCTCCAGGAACATCATTTGGAAAGCAATGGATTTACACATTTCATTAGGAAGGTGAAGATACTGGTATAAAGCTCAGGCAGCACATCAGAAATACATTTTTTAAGTATTCCTTACCACATAAAATAAATTTATAGCATGTAAAGCTGAAAAAAACCACAAAAATAGGAATGCAGAGCAACTCGTTTGTCATTGTCAGAAACTATGTTCCACGAGAGCATGCAGGAGGACTTGATCACTAACATCAGTGAGAGCAAGAGAATTGTCATTAATCCTTGCAAACAGATTAAATAAGCACACAGATAAAGGAATATAATATAAATCAAACTGCTGTATCTCTTCAATATCTGTAAAAGCAATAAGTGGTGATCAATTAAAGGATGCCTGAATTCTAAATTCTCAGGATGAGATGCTGAACAAGCACAAAATGCCTGCTACTTACACAGATTAAGATAGCACAAGTTGTTCCTATTCTTTTTACCATTTCAGAGATTTTTGTTGCAGAGTAGACCTCAGAAATTGTTTAAATTAGTTTTCTTATTTTTCTTTTTTAAGAAGCTACCTTTCTCCCACTCCATTTAAGTAAGTTAGAATCAGCTTTGCTGGATGGAGAAGTTACATTTATGCAAAGCAACCGAGAATAGCCATCAAGCTTAAGGAATAAAACTGTAGTTGATAAAATTGGTTACTAGAGATTTAACTACACAATTACACTGTGATTGTGCAGGATGAAAAGAAAAACTTCTTAGCAAAGAAAAAAAACGGTCAGTGGATCTGCACAACCAACTCTTCCAGCAGCAATCCTAAAAGCTGATGCTTCACCATGCTGGCTGTTCCTAAAATCAGACCACTGTAGTGAGCACACACATCCTGGTTTAGGAAATAAAATCAAATTTAGAGAATTAAGCAGTAGCTTAAAACAGCTGCACTTGACAGGAAGTTTATAAAAATCTTCTGTATACAGTCAAGGAAAAAACATCAAAAATGTTAAACATGCTGAAGAGACACCCGGTCAAAACCTTATGAAATCCCACAGCCATGTAAATAATCTCTCTCTGGAGGTTAGTGATGTTACATTCAAGAGTTTCTTGTTCTTTTTTTCTCTCATAAATTATGGACATCTAAATGTCTATTGATACTTGACAGTGACCCTTTCCTTGAAGTGTAACTCCAGGTCCTTCACCTAAGATCATTCTGAGCATAAGTAGGCTATGGAATATAAGTGCATCTATAAAAAGTTTCCTAATTTGAGTTTGGGTTTTTTGTTTGAACTTACAATTAATTGTGCTAGAAATCATACTTTGTAATACAGCTCTAATCTACAAAAAATATTCAAAAAGAAAATTATGTGTATACACAAGAATTAACAGCATCTTGAGAAGTTTGCTTAGCAGTCAAAAAATAACTGGAACAGTAACTTTAAAGATGCCTTTTCTCAAGTTCCTCAAATAAGTTTTTCCTGTGGCAATTCACTTCTGGTTTAGTAGCACAGGACTTCTTTCAAATACATTCTGATTGAAGGGAACCTAATTTAAGTCATAACTAAGCCCAAGCACAGGCATTTTATTCACTCAGTGGTCAGACTACCTCAGACGCTGTTCAATAAACAGCATCCATCAAAGGAAGGAAAATAAATTTTCGAATCACCTGTGGGGGAAAAGGTCTTCTTAAAAGAGTGCTTATTCTGACTATTCTAACAATCTCTGCCAAAAGCTTTTCTTGAATACCTTATAATGCTAGGATCCTTTTTCTTTATGTTTCATATGAACCAAGAAACCTTTTTCCTTCTACTAAAACCAAATTCCAGCATTTTAGTTAATAGTAGGTGTTTTATTCTATGATAAGGCATTTTAGTAAAAAGTCCAAGAATTTGATGTCATCTCTATTCAATACTGAAAGGCAAAAAATAAATAAAGGGAAACAAAACAAAATACTACTACTGCAAAATGGGATTTCTTGACAGTCCCCTCATTCATCAAAAACTTTTAATATTTTGTTTCTATAGCATAAACAAAACCATGTTTTCTGTTGGAATTTAGCATGTGAGCTTTTCTTTGTCTGAATAATCTTAAATTACAGCTTCTTATCACTGAGTTTTGCTGTGAACTTGTGACCCACTGTTTCTTATAAACTACAGTACAAAAAAACAGGTTTTTAAAAATTTAGCTCCATATTCTAGTACCTGAAGACAGTACAAGGCACACCATGGTTTTTTTTCCACTGATCTCCAACATTTACCAATTTTTATATAAAAGATCCTTATCCATATAGGCTCCTGTGGTCTGTGTCATAAGCATCCAATCCACTGAAAATCCCTTTTTTCTGTGAACTCACAGTGCCTGGACTAAAAGATACTTTGGATTTTTTAATTTCATACTTAGTCACCGTAAAAAGAGGGCTTCTAGAACACAACATTTAACCAAATATAAAATCTCCTCTACATTTTGAGACACCTAATGATGGAATGCCAAATGCATGACCTGTGAAATCCATAAATACAATGCCCTACATGCTGGACATTAAAACAGCTAAGCAGAAAAACTATATAGGAACTCTGTAGCCATTTCATCCTGTAAGAGAGTCAAAACTCCCAACAACTCATATTGTTCTAAATTCTGCTTTAGGAAGATGCAGAAGTATGCAGAAGATGCTTTTGCTGATGTTTATGCTGCTAACTGGGGATATTTATGCTTCCTGCATTTCTGTTTTTTCCAGCAGATATCAGCTCAAAGCTCTTTGCCCTCATTCTTAGCCCTACTTTAAACAGAACTCATGGCCCAAGAATGTAAGATTCTGGAACAGAAACCTTTGTGAAACAGAAGTGTACTGTAGACGAGAAAAGTCCAAATTTACAGCTTTCTCTTGATGAAGTTTTAAATGCAAGATTTCATTCCTCCTTCCAAAAAGCTTGTTTCTCAGGCCAACAGCAACTGCCTAAATTTGCCTGTTTAAAGTAGCATTATGTAGTTCCTAATGCCGTTAGTCTCCAGCTGTTTTGAGACTAAAACTTATAGTACAATGCTCGTTTGTTTGATATTTACTAAATAAAATTATTCTTAAGGAAACAATTATTTCCAATTTTAGGTTTCCTGTCTTAAATACAGTCATAAAACAAATATTCAGAATATTTAGACTGATGCTTCTTTACCTGCCCTATGCAATCCCAAATTACATGTAATTTAAAGTCTATGTAGTAATAGCATTAAAATGAAAACTAAAGAGTGCTGCTTTCTGTTTTCTCTCATTGCTTATATAACTTTTGAAACCTTGAAAAGTAAGTTTAAATGTAAATTACCAGGTACTTTTCTATCAACTTCATAGACAACAGCATATTTTAGTTCAAAAAACCAGAGTGAATAATAAATTGTTTACCTTGTCAACTTTATCCTTTATGAAAGACAGGTTGCTTTCTGTAATGTGTGAAATGATGTAATTTGCTTTACATACAATTTCATATACAAATGCTGTGTACATATTCAAATATATATATCTATCTATTTTCTAAGAATATGGCTGGGGAGCAAACAAAGGTTGCCTGTTTACAGTGTTCTGAGCTCTATGGACCAATTTTCCTGGGATCTATTTCCAATTGGTTTTCTTTAGCACACTTCTCCCTTTTTTTCCCATAGATAACCTTGTTCAAATTGACACTTTCGTTCTAAAAAATCAGAATACATATCACTTAAAAGTATGTGTGTTAGAGTGGGTTTTGGTGCAGCCAGCCCATCTAAGGAACCCCACAATTACTTTTAAATAATCAAACTGAATTCTTTTTCAAATATATACCACACTGATTGTCTTTGAGCTCTACAGGAACAGAGCCCTGTTCTTGAGGGTGCCCATGGTAGCTGTTAGCAGTACTGCTTTTGGAGAGACAGGAAAGGAAGGAAATCAGAATCAGCTCCTCCACAGAGGGTCATGATGAAAACACATCATGAAGGTTGCTACTGCTGAATAGGTAAAAATGATAGAAATAGTGCCAGAGGAAACAATCTGTAAAGTTACCCATTAGGCACCTTTCAAAGTTAGATAGAACCTAAAATCCAAGGAGACCATTGTCAATCTGCTGCCAGGATGAGTTTAACATCTTTCTCATGTCTCTCTCTCACAGACACTTGAAGTAATGACTTGTGGCACCCTTGGCCTCCTCTCTCAAAACCCCACATCTCAGCTGTCAGTTACCCAGCAGAACAATCACATTTTCTCAACAGCAAGATCTGAACACCATGGAACATTCTCTTTCAGATATAACTTTGGTGTCAACATATCACTAGTAAGTTTTAGTTTTTATTCTTTTAACCAACACAAATAATCACAAACATGTATCCATACAACTAATTTACTACTGGCTTAAATTTCACCAAAGTACCCAAGGTACTTTAAAGTAACTCTGACAACTCAGTCTTTTATTGATACCTGTCTGATTTTTTTAATGTCTTGAGGCACTGACTGTAGATATATGCCAGTTGCGTGGCTCCTGTTTTGATGTCAGAGTTCATGTGGAATTCATTCAAGGAGCAGCATGTGTAGACATATGCACATATGTGTACAAATCCAGGTGATGCTCACATGGTGTACATTCGCTAAAAAATACACTCATTTTTGATAATAGTTTGAAAATCTGGTAAAAAAAAAAAATCAAATGTTTCCAGTAAAAGATTCACTTCACCTTTTCAAACAGAATGATTACAAACCAAACGTGGTGGGAAGCTGCTGCCTTTGGTATTTCAAATGCCCAATATGTGATAACAGAGAAAAGGACAATAGGAATGCTGCAGACTTGTTTAAAAAGCTTCAACCCAAGAGCCTGTGTGGTTGGAAGCTTTTAGAGGATGGTCCTCAGTGTCTCAGACATGGTGCCTTTTAGGGCTGTTTAGAGAACAGGCAGTGCAAGTTAAAACACAATGTTCCTGCTGTGCTGGAACTCAGTTTTCCTTCTACAGCAAAGCAACAACATTGGCAGCACAATTCTGGGAAAACTGAATGCTGCTTGGGATGTTATCCCTTTATTTAAAAAAAAAATGACAATACAGCAAAATGCTTGCATTATCTTATTAGTATCAAATGTATTATACATTCATAGCGTGTGTCATTAGTTACTGTAAAGAGTTTTTTGCTGGCATCTCATAAATTGTAAGGATAATTTTTTTAAAATATCATGCATAAAGAAAATGACAAGATGACAAGCAGCTAGAGCAAATTTTTTAACATTGACAACTAAGTAGATGATTAATAAGTTTGAAAATAATACTAAAAAATGTTGCTAAGATGAAACAAAATTGTTCCAAGCAATCTCCCATAGTGTTTCGTCCTGGTACTTTAAGTGCAGTCTGTAGTGACACAAACTCTACTTTTATCTAGAATTTCTATTTAAAAATTGCATATCTCCCAGACATTCAGCACAAAACAGAACAAGACCCTGAAGTAAACAAAACACCAAGAAAACCCACCAAGACAGCAAGCCAGGGCTTGCTCACACCTACAGTCAAAGTTGCTTTATTGCCAAAAATCATTCATATTCAATGATGAATTTCCTATTACTGAATTTTGATATTCATGCCTTCAAAATCATACCTGAAATGGCACTTGAGTAAAATTTAGGAAAAAATTAATCAAAGTGATCTGGAATATCTGCCTTCAAGCTCTTCAACACCTCAGACTGAAAGGCTTCCCAGGTGTTCCACACCTGGAGAGCTTTACCTGCTCAGGAACAGACAAGGCTGAGCTGTGATTCTCTCATCTAATCTTCAGCACGATACAGAATGTGCCTTACTTATTCTGTTCACTACAGGCTTTGATTGCTTCAGCATTTCTGGCACAGACTGACAGCACTGAATTAGCACTCCAAGGACTGCCCATGGATTTGCCTGGCCTGAAAACCCAAACCTGTCTCTTCCCAGAGCACCCTAGTCCCTCATGTTCAGAATTAACCTCTGCCTTCCCTCTTATTTTCTTGCACATTGAGATAACTCTTCAAAATGAGGCTGTGATTTTACATGGTAATTTGGGTGGTACTCTCTCTTCATGCTTTTCTTTGCCAGACAGGAGGTTTAGATTACAAATCTTAAGCGTATGCACAGGGTCTGGACTTACAAATATGTGCACGAGCATCTCCTTCCCCAATAAGGAATGCAAATCTTTTTGTACAACTAAAAATATTTCATAGTTTGAGGCAAAAAATTAATTTCATTTTCTATTATGGCTACCTATTTGACACCACAGACTACCTGAAACCATTTTCATTAGTATAAGAACAGATAACTAACAAGATTACAGTCACATAACTTCCCTTAACATAAAAGACCTCTGCAATTTATTACTGATTTTTTTATAGAATGCAGCAATGAATCAAATATAAAATAATTCAAACTATATATTTGTACAATGAAATGTCAGAAAGAACTGAAAGAGCACATACATCTTAGCCACATCTTAGGACAACTGAATATAAAGCTCATTTTTACACCAAGAATACAGACTCTAACTCTCATTCTCTGTATTGAAAAGAGACTTCAAGTGGCAGAATTTATATGAGTAATTGGTATTAGGCATGGTTATTTCAAGAAGAAAAAGAACAGTAATTACTTATAAAAAATATGGCCATTGCCCATCAACAACCAAGATACCACACTTCTGACACAAATTAAGCAGAGTTTAAGCTACAGAGGAAACCTCCACACCAACAAAAATGGCACAGATTGAAAAATAAGTAGTATGCAACTTACTAACTTCATAACATCTTAGTAATGTTAAGGACTCAAAATATGAAAAATATCAATAGCCATTTGGCTATACACAGCTAATTTTCCTACATAATCAGAATACTTCATCTTTACTCAATACCTTCCCTACTCTCTAGATCTCAGACTCCAAGACACTACAAAGTATTAGGACTGGAGAAAAATGTGTGGAATCAGCTAATTCCCTGCCCATTTCCAAAGCTTGAGACATTTGAAAATTTAACAAGTATAGTGTAAGAGATAATGCAGATTTCATAGCATATTTAGGTAATCTTTCACAGTTTAACCAGTAGAAATTTTTCCTTGTATTCCACCTTAATCTATCTTGTTTGCAACCTAATCCCATTACTTCCTCCTCAACCAAAATGGGGGCGTGGGGGAAAGCACTTTATCATCTCTCTCTTTTCAGCTTCCCTTCATGCATTTGAAGCCTGATATTATGCCTCCATCTTTTCTTTGTCCTTCTGTGAGGTTTGTCACATTTACTAAGCCTGCATCATATCAGGATGCAAAGCAAGTCCTTAGATCTGTTTTAAAGCTATTGAAATGTCAGCAGTTATAGTGAGTGAAAATCCAGAAAAGTCAATTTTTTTATCTAGTCTTTAATCACAACTATTCAAAACCTTTTGAAACATGAATTATAACTTTTTTCCTATAACAACTGTTACTCATTCCACAGTAATTTGATAGCATAATAGTATGCAATACCACTGTAAATGTATCAGTTATCTCATGACAGTTGTAAAGTCATCATTAGTACCAAAGTGGAAAAAAATAAGTTATATTTTAACACAGTTTTCCATCCCTGGATAAAGGTCAGAACAGAATTGATCACTCAGAGGTGGACAGTCAGCTTTTTTTGGAGCTTTCTGAATGACCTTCTTGAACTATAAACAGAATGGATTCAGGAAACAACTGGTATAGTTAAGGAAAAAAGTTTTCTAAGGACTTCAAGGCTTGCCATGCATCTCTTCCTCCTTCCTTTCAAGATCAGGGATCTAAGGAACAACAAGGGCTAATGCAGCCTATTAAAAAAAAGGAAGGTTTTCTTGCAAATTATTTTAGTCTGTATCTCTGACAGTCAAACAAAGTCAGAGCTTAGATTTTACCTGTAAGTATATATCATGACAGCAGAAAACGTAATATATGTACTGAAGATATAAGTACCTTTGTCAGGACACTGGGAAAAAGTGATTTTATGTCATGAGTGTGCTAGGAAAATGATTAGCAGTTTTTGTCCCAGAGCACACCACTTCACCTCTCCACTGCAGAGATGGAGTACAACCTCTCTTCCCAGCTTTGACTGCTCTCCAATTCATAACAAAGCTCTGCCCTTGTAACTATAGCAACTTGATAGATGAAGAATATTACAGTATTACAGATGTACTTTCAGAGTTATAGTCATTATCTTGTCATGCCTTTAAAAAGTTTTCAACCTGCATCCTCAAAGAAATCACTCAGGAGCTCCAAGGAAAAGATGCACCAATGCACTGCTCAGGGAGCCGTTGTACCAAAGGCTGTCCTAGCAGAAAAGGAAAGTTATTGGGGTCCAGCCAGAAACTCAGCTGGCAGCAGCAAAATGACACAAGATGGAACTCTGAGGATGACTGGTTTGGGTATTTTTTAGTTCTTAATTTTTTTATCCTTTGATTGCCTTGTTCATATAATTTCCTGTCTTATTTTCTCTTTATTTCAGTCATACTTAAGCTCAGCTTCTGGCTGAGTTGCCCTTTCTTCCACTTGTATTTTTCTCTGTATGCTTCTATTTTAATTATGGCTTTAATATCCACCCACATTTAATATTTTCTGCATTACCAATAGCACTACCAAAATGAAGGAGAAAAGAAACAGGACCATTACCTTCCTACTTTACATTTGCACAGTGCCTGATCCCAACTACGATTCCAAAATCTTCTAAAATCCCAGTAACACTGATTTGACTTATCTATGGATCACTGGTGTTTTCTCCTGCAGAAATCCCTGGCCCACAATTTGGGCACCTCTGGGCACCTCACAGTACTCATGATGCTGAAGAAAATCTAACAGTTCGTAATGACTACATCCCTCAAAATATCCTAAGGACGTAAACATATTTATTATGGGCTCTACACTACAAAATACAACATACAAATGCAGACAAAGCCTCAAAATGATTATAATTTTTATTTTTTAAAGCATTCTTTAGTTAAAATAGCTCCTGTTAAAATCATGTCTACCAATAAAAATATGTACTCTTACAGACTAGGTTTGAAAAAACAAGTTGTAAAATTTATAATTTTACTGGTCTTATAAATTGATTTTATCCATTATTGCACCATGTATATTTCACTAAAGGTGATGGAATGCTTATTTGGTTGATAGCTAATGTATCCCTGAAGAATAAAAGCTGTATGAATACATAATTTTGCCATAAAGGTGATACAGACAGCAAAAGAACATTTTGTCATCTTCAGGAGAAAAAGAGAACTATTAAGAATTATTTAAAGCACCATAAAGCCTCAGCAAAATGTTCAATTGTCAATAAGGGTAGACATTAATCTTTCTATCCCCTTGAACACAATTTTTACATATTGTGCTCGAGTTTACCAGATGTGAATCTTTATGCATTGCCTACTGCACGTTAAAAGAGTACCAAGGAACCAAGCATTTAAAATAACAAATATTCCTTGAGAAGCAAAGGTCTGGTTAAAGAAACATCAGTAATGGAGAAGAAAAAGTCATGGGACAAAGCTTTCCAGCACCCTCCTAAATTCAAAGTAAGCCTTATTGAGTGTTCATATTGAATATATTCCTCCTTTCACCATTTAGTCTTAAGGAAAGGAGTTACTGTTGACCTTAAAACTGCCCATGCAAGTGAAAAAGCAGCTCTACAGCAATATCCAAAAACCATCTGGAGTACTGGACTTTATTGTCTCTTTCACTTCAAGGAGAACCCTTCAGTGCAGTGGTTTTAGAGCCAAAACTTGAACAGTTATGGGTGCCTTGCCACCCTCAGTATACCAGGCCTTTTTGTTTCAACTCTAAATGAATAAGACTTTTTGGTCTGTTAAATGCAAAATTTTTCCACTAGCAACACACATTTATACAAATCAGTGTTATCAGACATTATGGCAGATGCTGATCTTTATTCGGAAGCACTTCTCACTGCCTCTAACAGGATTGTTTACATGGAATTTAATGATGTCTCTCTGAAATAACAGCATTTAAGGTGTTGCTCCAACAAGAGAGTTTCTTCCTCCTCCTGAAAGAGCAACAGCTGCAAAATGATGACTCAGAATGAGTTTCTCTTTAAATATATTAATCTGATTTTGAATCATTCATTTAGCTGATCAGCTCGTGGGTACTATTAAATAAACTTTTAACCTTTAAAGAAAAAATAATTTCACGTTACATTAAAAAGGTTAAATTCACACTACATAAAATGTTACTTCGATATTTTTCTTATTCCTGCCAGTAGAAGGACTTACCTGTACACTGTCCTCCATTTGTGGGATCCCCATAATATCCTGGCATGCAGGTCTCACACTGTTTTCCTGTGGTTAGGTTTTTACACTGATCACAGACATTGCTGTTGATGCAGGTGCTGTGGCCATTACACTGGCAAGCTGGAATATAACATTTTAAAAGCTTCATTACTAAATTGCTCTTCGGAACAAAATCATGCCTATGTGATTAAAATGTTGTAGTAGAATGTGATTCTGAGGAGCTTAGTCCTGACTAATAACCAGCATAAATATATCTGCACTTTGACAGAGAACCTCTTTAAAATAGCATTGCAACAAAACGCGAAATCACACAAAAGCTGACTCTGTAGTGATGCACAAGTTTCAAGAGGTTTTTTGGGAGAAAGTTTTTTTTTGCCATTGAAGTGATTGAATTCAGTTCTTATAGCTTTAAAATGCTGTGCAGGCACTTAAGAAATCTTTGAAGAGGTAGTAAGTCACCAACTGAGACTCCCTGAAAACCCCAATACCTACATGTAAATGTGAAGGATTTTAAAGGCTACTGTGATGGAGCATGTGATCTCACAGCCAAAAATATCTAGTGGGGAAAGAGAACTTCCAAAATAAATTAACTAAATGTTATCTTATTTTTCACAGTTATGACCCTCATTAGATTTGGAACACAAAGAAGTTTTAAGGACATCAGGACCACAAACAGCTCCAGTGCCTCCTCACTACTGTCAATTTTGATGAAAGTAATAAAACTGGATTCCTATTGACATATTTTTTTCACACCTGACCTCAAACACATAAAACTGCTTTTTGTCAAGTAACACCATTATAAACCACTGATCTTGCAGCAGAACTCCACTCCAGAGCTTCACGTTTTGGGGAAACTCGGAAAGCACTGATCACTCCTGCAGCAAAATCACAATGTGAATCCTGCCAGAATCATTGATCCTGCTGCCAGGTTTTGAAGGATGACCTCTCTATAGGGTGGGACTTCAGAGCTCACGGTGCCCAGCAGATTAGTAATCTGTCCATTACAGCAACTTGTCAAATGTCAAACCATGTCAGGCCTGTCGATTCCTTCAGTGCCAAAAGGGGTGGAAGACTTGAAAGTGGACAGCTATCACAATAAGATTGAATTTTTTTTCAAATTTGGATTTTTAATCTAAATGTCACAGTGATTGGTGTCTTGGCTAGGGGAAAAAATAAGATTCTCACTGCATGATTTAGAAGTTTTTAGAGCCATTTTATCATTTAGTAACTTAATATATTTATAGCCATTGCCAGACTTGGCTCATAAACCATTAAATCCTCCCAAGTTGACAATCTCTTCTTTCTTCTGTAACTATGCCTAGAGAATCTTCAAAAAAAGTATGAAACATTTCTGTACTATTAAGTTTTCTCACTATCTTCACTAAATCTCCTTAGAAATTACAAGCCTTATTCTTCCCAAGAATACTTGATTTTTAGACATCTTTGCGGTGTCTCCCTCTTCTGCAGTTTGCTGCCATTCTCAAAAAAAGCTACATAAAAGTACCATGAGTTGCAGCTCCATTTTGGGGTTTGTGTAAATGTCTTACACATTAAATAACTTAAACCAAAAAGTTTTAAAAAAAAAAAAAGAGCCCAATAAGACAAAAGTAAAAATAAAGGGTACATTAAATAGATGTTCTTTTAAAGTAAGATTGCCTAAGACTACATCATAATGCAGGAAAAATGCTTAATATTGATATTCTATAATTACTGAGTCATTTATTTATAAATTTTCCATTCTTCCTAATGCTTAGTTTTGTATTTCCTACTTCTTGTGTAATTTAAAGGATGATGAAAGCAACTTTATTGTAAATTTTAGTTTTCTGCAAGTCATAATTTTATCTCGTCATATGTGACCACTCCGTGTTACTACATTTTTTGAGTCAAAGAAAATGGAAGAGATTTTTAAAACAAATTTAAAAAAATATATACACAATAAGAAGCAAAGCAATCCACAATTAATGTGACACACCATTGAAAAATTACATTATATAATCGCTGATTTTCCTAAAAATATGTATCTCTTTCAGAAATCAGAAGAAGTGCACAGTTCAATAAATTTCAAAGCTGTTTCAGTGCAATCAAACTGAAGACATCAGTATTAAATAATTAAAATAGTCATTAAAATAATGAGACACCATAATGACCATTAAGTAAGAATTAGGAGTTAGATTTGTAAAAGTTCTTTTTTTTCCTTAAGTCCTTTAAATGCACATCGGTGGGAGGAACAAAGTAATTTTCTTCACACACAAAAATGTACTTTAGCTGAATCCTCAGTGAGGCTGCCCCGGAGAGAAGCAATTTTATGTCTAATTTGCTTTTGACCTCTGTGTTGAAAAGGCTGATGAAGCTGACAATTGTTGATAATTATAGTTTTAAAAAAATACTTAAAACTAGGAAAATTTATAAAAAGAGTGGCTGCATCACAATCTGGATCTAGTGTAAACACCCTTGATCTAGTTTTAAACAAACTAGATAGAATCCATTCACATTTTAAAGAAAAACTTGGGTTTGCGTTCTACCTAAACCTTTCTTCTCATGAGATGAATGTCAAAGCTATTTTTCTTACTTTTTTATACACCATATTTGCAATTTTATTTATTACAATAGTTCAGTTAAACTCAGAATCTGATGAAAATAAAATTGTATTCCTATCAAAAGAAATACCATGACAGCTTATTTGAAGTCTATTGATTTCAAAGTGACCAGTCATAAAAATAACATTTTCTATACTGCCTGATGAATACTAATGCTAAAGTTTTGAACAAACAGAAAATGAGAAGGAATTTAAAATTTTATCACCAGCACAATTGCCCGGAGGCACCACAAGGAGGATGAATATGGACTGCAAGGAAAACTAAGTGTGTGCCTGAATGAATATGACTGATTTAGCCAACTATTCATCAATGTGGCTGAATAATCTCCAAACTGAGTGCTATAAACTATTTTTATTATCATCCTAGCTGCAAACTGTTCAGTCGGCTTACATAGACTTAGTCTAATTTTATTTTACTTCAAGTACATCAAATGGTTGTTGTGCTAAGAATAAACTGTGTTAGTATAAACTGTATCTCTCTCTACTTTTACAGAAGTATTCTATGAAAATGAAAACAAACTCTTAGGAACAAAACCTGCAGCATAACCAATCAAAACGGAATTTCACATCAATTGAAATTCTAATTCTATGACTTCTGTAGTATTTGTCCCTTAAAATTATGAAAATAGTGAGTTTTAAAGTGGAATTTTAGTAAATTCTTGGTCGGAATATACAATGAAAACAGAATTTCATCCATCAATAATAAATATTAAACAGAGCAATGAAATCTTCTGACTCAAACAGTTTAGACAAGCAATATTTTTATTAATTATAATTTCACGAGTGGTAGAAACTATGCATTGTACTGAAAAGTTAACAATGCATTTATCAACATATATTTATATTAACATACAGACTAAGTAATACAACAAAACATCATTCTATTGTTTCCAGGAACGTACTAGAGGCTTCTTTGTTCAGGAAATTATATTAGATTATTTGAATAATTTTTTTTTGCTTTAACTCAAAATATTCAACTGTGTTCACTTGGTTTTACATTTCATTTCATTATTCTAAAACCTAAAAAAAAAAAAAATCTCTCTCTATATACATGCATACGGACAGACAAAAAAAGCAGCCAGGAAAGCAAACATAGCTGCATGTACCCATAGAAGTACTGACACTAGAGAAGTTCCAGCTTCCAAAATTATCAGCAGTAGAATATTTCCTGGAAAAATAACTTTAGCACTGCTACACTATTTATTCTAAAAATTTTTTTTTAAAGTTTCAAGCTGTCTTTTAAACTGTATTATATATTGTAAATGACTGCTGGATGTCTGAATGTCTAAAAGGCTGACTGGAAGCACAGCTCAGGTATTTTGAAGCTCCCCATTCCCACAGCCAGCTGGATTTGGCATGAGCAGGGGGGAAACTTCTGCCCATCAGCAGTTTCCTATGGATAATTTCTCCCCAGTTCCACTCTTTGATGGGTACAGAAGCCAGAAGAAAGCAAGAGCGGAAGAAAATTCATATACTTGGATTTTTTGTAAATGGTGGGATAGGGTGGGTGAAAACTTATTTACAATTAAATGACAAGTTTGTTTAAACTACTGACACTACATTTCACATGTGAGCATACATGACAGGAAGCACATCTGTGTTCAGTAGACAGAGACTAACAAACTCTATATTTAGCAAATATTTTGGAAAAAACAAATCTTTCGTGAAAATGCTATTTGCATTACTTAGAAAAATTACATAATTTTGGCGTGCTTAAACTCTTATTCCATCTATAAGAAGGAATGAAAGCAGGTCTTACCTGGACACTGGATAAAAGACCACTCATAATTCTTTTCTTTTGGGCAAAGAGCAGCATCGAGCACCATTTCACTGGAGTGAACACCGACAGGCTTCATTGGTCCTCTTGAGGAGCCTTCCAAGCATTGTCCTTTGCCAGTGTTGCTGGGATCGTTGCACCATCCACAGCCCGGCTGCTCCAGGCACTGCCCACAAGTCCTCAGGCCAGAGCAGTTTTGAGCTTTAGGACATGAAATATGCTATTAATGCAAGCGTTTTGAGGATTTTTCTTTGTTTTGTGTTTTTTAAATAAGATACTAGGATTTTACAACGGTTTTCCTTAGAAGTTGTACTTCCTCGGAGATCACAAAACACACGGCAGGTGTTTGTTACACCACAGTGCAACAATAAAGATTTCAAATCAACAAAGATAATGAAGCAGAACAAGAATATTGCATGTCTTCATTAGACACACAAGGAAATATATGTTCTTGACTTATTATTAATATATAATGCATTTATTATCTATTTTATTGAGATAAACAGACATTCCAACAGGAAAAGTCTAGAATTACACAAGGTCAATAAACCAAATAAGAGTGATAATATTTATAAATAAAAAACCCCCCACAGGATCATTCAATTCAACCCAAAAATTATTTGAGGCATAAAGGACGTCTGGATCTCACCTGAGTATTTACCTACAAATATGACTTAGTCTTCTTGTATACAACTTTTGAAACAAGCTAGCATACCACACATCTCAAGCTAGAAGTCATAATTCAGTGCCATTTCAATTAGCTATATCTCAAGATTCTCATCAGTTATTCAGGTTTCATTTTTTAAATTGCATTCTAAAATTCAAATCTCCCCATGGATCTTTTATACTATATTCTTTAAAATAATTAAATGGTCTTTCTCATATTTTAAATCTGTTTAGAACCAAATAAAAAACCTATTCTGAAGTTACTGTCATTTTTTATTAATAAGAAATTAACATTTTAGTAACTTCAGGAACACCATTAAAGCTCCCAAGCTTCTCTAAGCTTTTTCTGATACATCTTAGTTTTTTTAATTACTGCTGTAACACTGAATCAAATTAACAGCAGACTCATTCAAACATTGATCACTATGGGTCCCTGTCTCTTCTCACATTAACTTTATAGGCTTTCAAAATTAAATTTTAAAAACGCACATGAACGTAAGCTTCTGCCACAAAGCCAGAATTATCTAAGTTTCTTTCGAAAAAGAAGAAAGTAATTTAAAGATTCAGTGTTATTCTGAAGGACACTCAAATGGCTTCTATATGAGGGTAACCTCTCAATTTGGCTCAGCTGCAGCCAGGACACTGCATCCAAATAATGTTCAAAGCTACCTGGATTCTTCTGGTCCACAAAAAGAATACTAAGCAAAATGATTTCATTACTAACTAAATTACCCGAGAGCAGAACAAAGCTAGCCCCTCTGACTTCAGCAACTATTAAAATTGTTTTAAAGTAATGAAAGCTGTAAAAAAAAATTACAGCATAGTCTAAAGACACCTGGAGATATCAGGAAAACAGGCAGTGAAAAATCTGAGTGAATCTCAAAAGGATTTTAACAGCACAGAAGGCTGAAGCAAGAGCTCTTCATTAGACTTGGAAGGATCCAAACAGGAGAAAATGTTTCAAGTTTCCCAAATATAGAAAAAAGCAGAGGCGGGAAAAGGCCAACTGTTGTTGCAAATTGTCAAATGTGAAAAATCAGTTTTAAACCATCAGAGCTAAAACTGAATGATACAAATTTAGGCTTTCGAATACATTAGAAGATCAGCAGAAAAATAAAGCCCAACATTCTGCACTGGCTGGCTTGGCCTTTCAGAAATGCACTGTAAACAATCCAAACAAATCTCACACTGCTATTTATACTCATGCTGCTATTTATAAAGCTCTAAAGTATCAGCTGCACTATCTTCATGGAAGATAAAACAGAACCAAAAGTAAAAATCCTCAGCTACTCTCTGTCGTGGCATTCAGCTGAAAAGCTGAAGAGAGCTGAGAAGCAATTATTGATGGAAGAAGGGGTTATTCAAGCAGCAATTTTGTTTTCTTTGGAAATCTAGAGGTGGTCCAAGATTGTTCAACTGTCAGCTATTCAATCAAAAGTCATAAAGGATGGAAGATGTAGGGAAGAGTGGAAATGCAAGTTTTTCACAAGTAGATATTAAAATGACAATATGTCACCAATAAAACAGCATTCCTCATTTTAATTCCAAGTTGTGAACATAAATGTGAAGTCCTCTGTTGTTATATTTTTTGCATTTTAAAGCATACATGCTTGTCTGAATTGATTTTTTCATTCAGAGCAAAGCATCCAACAACTCAGAAATTAGTCATTCAAAATAAAAAGTAACATTCTCAAAACAAGGAGGATTTTTTTCAAAGGCATCATTACGGTCCATTCCTCAAGTTAAGCAGAAACACCTTATAAGGGAATCCACTTAATACTTCTTTATTTTGGCAGCAATAATGATGTATCTACCTATTATATTTTTCAAGTGGTTTAGACTAAAACAATGTCTGAGCCATGCTTCATTTGAACACACATCTTCTTGTTTAAATGCAAAATATCTGATGCTAGAAAACTGAGAAAACTGCTTACAGACACAGAATCTTGTGGTTTTTTTCTAATTTGTTGAATAGCAAATACATTTTCATACAAAATTGCCTTTACATAATGTTGAACTGGTGTATAGCAAATCCCTTTTGCCTTATTTAATATAAACTTTTATAGACCTGACAAAAATGACAATCAAATTAAAAACAATTCCTTATGTTCCCCAAACAAATTGAATCAACGTGATGTGCAAACACTACACAAACAGAAAAACCGAATTGAAAGTTCAGGCTGACATATCTGCTAGTTTAAAAACATAAGCATCATTCATGTGGTATTCTGTCAATTTTATCTCCAGATTTGCAATCTATTTATGTTCTGCCACAACTCACTATCAATATTTTATAAGTTGCAAAATTGATTCGTATATATAAGAGGAAGAAAAAAGTTCTGTGAATGGTTATGAGAGAGAAACCTTTATATAACTACAGAATTATTATTGCAAAAATACTGACAAGAAAATAAGTGTTTCTATTACCTATTACACTGAACCTGAACACTAGAACCTGGGTTAATACCTGGACTTTACTAGGATGAAAAGTTTACCACAACAACCCAACATGGTACTGGTTCATTACATTCTATGGTTTTTAAGGATGAAGAAGAAATCTCAGTTAGAGGAATACAAGATCTTGGTCAATTTAGCCTGAAAGAAAAGCTTTCCTGTGCCTTATTTTGCCTTTAACCCAGATACGTAGCGGCCTGGTACATACAGCTCTTTTCTTCTACTAAGATTTAACTATATCAATGGTTCCTGTTAAAGACACATCAAGAACTTATTCAATATTAATTGTTTAGGACACTAAAACTGGTAATACAAACAATCATCATCATTTTATCTGAAGGCAATACATACTTTTTACGGTTTCAAAAGATTAAATATATTTCATCATCAAAGAATTGCCAGCATTTCATCTGTATCTAGGAAATGCATATCCAGCATTGACTTCTCATATTAGTAGCTATATAAGGTCATTCACTTGAAAATCTTTTTCTCTCTAATGAATGTGCTGAATTCCATTCAGCTCTTTTGAGTGGGGGAAAAAAAAAAAACCTAACAACAACTTTAGTAAGAAAACCATTCATTCAGATACTCACGGGAGCACGTGGCAGTTTGCCACTCCAGACACTGTCCGTATGGGAAGGAGATGATGTAGGCGTTGGAGTCCACACACCGTTTGGTGCTGCTGCACCACATGCATTCCATGCCATTGCTCGTGCAGTTGGAGCAGGTTGTCCTCAGGGAGCATGGCTTCTTGCAGGGCCTGGCATTCTGGTTGGGACTGACTGGAGAAGGATCACAAATATTGATCATTTTGATCACAAGTTCAAATCTCCTTTTTCATTCATCATGTGTTCCGTTAGAAAAATTCCTGTTTGAGTGGCTGCTTCCTTAATCAGCTATAAATAATGTGATCCAAATTTGTGTTTCTGTATATAAATATAATATTTTACAAAACCTAAAATGTATACTTATATGTAAAACTCACCATGACTCATACTACAGAGTCCACTTTAATTTATGTTAACTTGAACAGTCAAGTCACTGTCACAGCAAAATTTATACAGAAACAAACATAAAAGACAGAAACTAGAATTTTGGATTTGTCAGTATTTTACACCTTTAAAATATTCACTAGTGTTCAGCAAGATCCAGAAAGAAAGCATCAGCATTTTTTAATATCTCCACATGTGGTTACAGCTACTGCTATCATAAACTATTAATGATTTGGAGGCAAATTATAAAATTTCTGGTGTAATGCAAAATAAGCCACGAGAACTAATTCTCAAATAAATATTTGCTGCTTTAGGAACATTATTTATTTCTAGATTACAGCTACTTTAAAAAAAAACTAAAAATATATATTTTTTTGTAATTATTTAATCCAAATTTTCCCAAAATCCGTCTTAGGCAAATGAAACCCCAAAGTTTATTATTCATGACAGCATCAGTAACTGGGGGTAAGAGACTCCTTACCAACAGGTTTTTCACACACAAGGCCATCTGCCATGGCAGTGCAGGGATTTGCCTTCAGACCTGCCACCTCTGCTCTCTCCAGGTAGGCACAGAAGCCAGAGTCGTTGGGCTCTCCAGGGAGCCACTGCAGGGTTGTGTTTGTGAAAGGAGACATGTCATCCCAGCCCCAGTAGGAGATGTTGATCTTGCGCAAACCCACCCAGGGGGAGATTTTCTGTGGATGAGAATAGAACAAATGGGAGAGAATTATTTTAAATGCTTTTTGTTTCGATAAAACTTTTCAAAGAATAGCTTAAGAGCAATAACTTCACATTTTCAGAATTTACCACGTTCTTATCTCACTATACCTTCTCATCATTGTCCATACAGTTTTTATCTTAATTGTTTTATCTTGCTGAACATCCCCAAAAACCCCGACAAAAACTCCTCTCCATATAATGCTTCTCTTCTAGTAAAAACCTGCTCTGTTTGAAGACAATTCTGATTTCTATTATTTTATACAGGTCAAATGGTCATAATGCCATGGTTTAGTTGATGAGGAGGTCTTAGGTCATAGGTTGGACACAATGATCTTAAAGGTCTTTTCCAAACTAGTTCATTCTGTGACTCTGTGAAACTGTTTAGTTTTTCCCAGTGGCTAGTGTATGATTACTAATTGCTAGGCCAACGTGGATAATGAAATACCCATAAGTTAACAGCAATTCAGAGAAAACAAATTTCAGGGAAAAACTAGGATAAATATTCCCTCCTCTGAAGTCAGTATTGCTGATACTGATAAACAAGAAAATGACTAAGAAATGTTCCATTTCATAAGCAGTGATGTGTTCTGGGAGACTCCTGAACAGCAACAAGCACATTCAGCAAATATGCCACTGCCCACTTTGTGTCTTACTTCCGTATTTACTTCATAACTTCATTGCTACCCCAGATGACCAACTTTCCAGGTGTCTGAAAGGACTCACATATTCTGGATATCAGAAAAAATACGATGCAAGCAGTAAAAGTGGAACTTGGGCATCTGGAAAATGGTAGATAATACATCTGTTGTCTTATTTGTTGTTTGGTTGCCTAGATTGCTGTTTATGTACATGGTCCACATGCATCCAAAAACCTTAGCTATCTACACATATGTCTAGACAGCTCTCTGTAGATGCTGAGTGTGCACACCAAGCACATATAAAATAATGCCAGGGGCCTAGGCAGGATAAATTGCTGACAAACACACACATAAACCAACCCTGCATGCCTACTTTGGGATTGAGGGATTCCAGCCAAGAGAATCTTCAACATATTACAGACTATTTCAATTGCACTGCCAAATAATTTGGCCTCAGCATCAGTATATAAAAAACAGGGATCCTATTCCAGCTATGGTGAAAAAGCATGTTAGCCAACAATGAAAACTGACAGTGCAGCAGTGATATTTGGGAATAAATACTTCCATCTGAGTAGAAGACTGTCTTGGAACCTCTTTAATGATGACAAAGTCCCAGGGAGAATCAAGAAAAAGAAAGCAGCCATAGGAGATAAAAGCAGCGTCCCTGAAATGAAAGACTTCCAGCAAAAGCAACACATATCATAGTCATAATCATTCCTAATAGCTGCACTATCTGGACAGCTCACAGTCATCCTGTCAGGCATCTCAAATTCCATATGCACCATCTTTGGCTCTTTGCTGGGATATGACATCAAAACACAGACCCAAAGGCTGATGAGTGTTATCAAATACACACCATCGAAGGTGTGACCTTGCAGGCTCACTTAGGCTGCTCTGGCCATGCTGTTAGGATGCCAAACACAGATTATCCAAGGAAGGTCTCCCAAATGCTCCATTGATGTGCTCAACATGCATATTCAATTATGTGGCATCAATTCTATCATGTGGTGGGCCACAGGTGAAGACTGCTGGCAATAGCAGAGATTGCGTGGGGATTTTATCAAAGTTTATCACCAAAACGTGATTGCTGCTGCACTGCATGGAAGCCAACAGGAAAAATCAAGTCATGGCGAGCGCATTCAAGGGATTCCCCACATGAAACACCTGCAGTCACCAGGGCTCTGTGGCTATCAAACTAATTTCTTTTTTTAAAAAAGGTATAAATCTAGTATAAATTATTCCTCAAACTGATGAAAGGTTCAGTCATAATAGCTGGGAATCTCCAAGTACTTGAAGAAACACAGGGACTTCAAATGTGTTGAATGAAAATGCCAATCCAATTTCTTCTTCAGGCTTAAGAAATAATGAGAGCTTAACATCCTTCACTTGAACTCTGGTTGTTCCATTTGATGCACAATGAATGTAGAAAACTGATTCCTGTACTTTGAATATCTTGCCAAAGATGCTTCTGAAGAGGATCAGACAGGAAGGAAATGAGAACACCAGTTCTCTGGAACCAGAACTTGCTGACGCAAGTTTCCAGCTCCCAGGCCTCTCCAAGAACATTTGTTACTAAACCAGATGAGTGAAAAATACAGTGCAAATCAACTCTTCTATTGGAAGTTCAGGCGATCTTTACTCAACATGTAAGTGGGAAGAACATTACCCCTCAGACAGTTCTGAAGACTCTGAAGTTCTGAAGAAGTTGATCGTTTACATGCAATTCATTTTAAAACAATATCACCAACAACACAGCAAGCTCACACGAAAGCATTCTAGGCAGGTTATCAGTTAAAAAAATGAAACCAAAAAAAAAAACCAAAGCAATGCAGTACATAGCAGGTGATTGAATCCATCTTGAAAAATATTGTCATGGGCATTATTAATGTTGCAATGGAGAATATAATGAAATCTATCTTGAGAAATATTGCATAGCTTCATCCCAATATTCTATTTAAAATTTTAAAATCATGCCTAGAATATGTTTGTCCTCCCATCTCTATCAACCTTTAAGTTAGAAAAGATTTCAGAATTATTAAATTGTGAGAAAAATCGCTGGGCAAGGCTTTATTTTCATCTGACAGAGGAATAAAACTGCAATCATACAATACATAGCAATAGAACATCATTCTGTAATCTCATCTACAGTCCTACTAAGCTCAACATAAGGCCAACTTTTAGCCATTACAGGAATCTATTAAACACTGATCTCTAATAACTTCAAATTATGTTCTTCTCTCATTCTCAATCACTCAATTTTAATTTATTTTTAAATAATAACTACAGAACTATGTTAGAAAGGAAAATTGTGTAACCTTAACTCGAAAGCTGATGGTTCATGTTAAATCCACTGTTTACTCAAAGAATTTAAATCAGATTAAGTTGCTTTGAGATCCAAAGTGAAAGGGATCATTTCTACTCATGACATATTTTTTCAGGTATTACTGCTGCATCAGCACTAAACTAATGAGGGCTGAATAATTTGCAGATGAGCGAAGTGAGCAAGACTACCTTTATTGAATAGCCAATTACCACTGAGGCTCAAAAATCTCCCCTGTTTCTTAATTATGCAAATTACTGAGGAATTATGTATCTCTTTCAAAAATTTATCTCCACCTTTATTTAAATCCCTTTTATTTTGGATCTGAAATTGTCCTGAAAGCATATAGTACCTTATGTTTCATTTTCTATTGTGTGCCTCACAACACTTTATAAACAAAATTCAACAAACTTGTCAAGAACTGTTTGAACTCCTTGATTTGTTGCTCTAGGATGAAACATACAATTAAACTTTGAAAAGACTATGGCCTCTCACTACCCATATTTCTACAACATTCACAGTTTGGGGAAGGCTGGCAGTTAATTTGCCTCTTTTCCGCATCATTTTGAACAAAAAAACCTGCTTCCTACAAATAGCAGCTCTATGAAGAGAAATCATGCATTCCATGCAGATACAGTCCTTGGGTTTTCATTCCTTAAATATGCATCAATTCTGACTATGCCAGACACCAGCACATTTCATATTTTGTAAACATTTACCCAGTGAATGACACATCTTAAGCAGCAGAAGCAAAATTCAGGAGTTATGTCTCAGTATGTATTAGACACACATGATGAAATCTAGAGGCAATTATTAGTAGGAGTCATGCATTAGGTCAGGAGAACACTTAATTCTCCTACTCTTTTTTCATTTTTCTGTAGTCCCATTGGTTAAAAAAAGGTACAGTCTGGCAAACTGAAAAAACTAGAACTTCCCCAGTTTCCATCTACAGAGACTATGGCTATTATTCCACTAAGACTTGAGTTTCTTCTTTATAAGGGACAATTTTGGGGGGGGAAATTTGCCTTTTCTACTCAGGTATCCAAAGTGAGTTGAGCTTCCCTCATCCTAAATGCAGGAAGACAGTTAAACTAGAGGTGAGCTAATGGACAGTCAATGCGACAACTATGAAATGGAGACAAAGTGCTAAAATAATTCATTAGACCTCCAAAACCACAATAGGAAAGTGGGACTGGTAGAAACTGTAGTAAAGAGAGTAATTCAGAAGCCAAGAGTAGATGTCAACTTCACCACAATCACACACATTATAAAACCACAAAAGCATAGAGTCCTCAGAGAATACTTTGAGCTAACAAGGAATAACATTGCTATGCAAAGCTCACTAATTAACTGCAACCTACACTCAAGTGTAATTTATAAAAAGATGCTTAGCCTTGTAAGTAAGCAGTGAGTCAAAGGAGAAGTTGCAAACAGTTTCTATAATGAAAGGCATTGTGTAAAACTGTTGTCTTCTTTGTTTGTGCTTACTACACCAAAACTAAATCTTCTCAGAATTTATTGCATGTTAACTAGAAAATTATTATTTTTAGTTAAATCCCACTGTTGCAAGCAAACTCCCAAGTGAGCTAATTGCACTTTTAAATGAATATACAACATTTGAATATTAGCAGGAACACTTAATTAACCTCATATTGCTATTAAATCTACTTTGCAAAGAAACTTAAATCTTCCTGTTCATAATAGTTTGATATTTTGCTTACTAGGTCAATAAAAGCATGTAAGAAAAAATATTAAGTGTCCTTTTTTCTTTATTGTGGGAATCTGCAGCCTATCCATTGTGTTTACTTTCACATTCTCCAACACAATTTAATTTATTTTTAATGAACAACACAAACTAGACTTTAAACTACAGGGGATAATTTCAAAATACATCTGCAAATTCAACATTGTTTTGACCTCACACCACACAGATCTTTGTTTTGTCCCTTTCTTTAGTACCAAATGAACCTTCTTCCTTATCCTTTAAAAGAAGGCAACCTATTGATTTCCTGTTTAGCATTGGGATTAGGAGAAATTATATATACACAATGAGATCTGGACAGGGCGTGGAGACAATGGCAGCCTCCTCCCTCTGATTCTTTCCAAAGCATCAATGTATTATTCTAAACATGATAAAGAAATTGTCCTAAATTTGTCCCAGAAAAAGATCTTTGTGTATTAGGAGACAATTTACAAAGTCACATAATGTTTCTATGAACAATAAATAGTGCTTTTCCAGGCTGTAATATTTACTGACACTACTTTAACAGTTTGTAAAGTACACAACAGCTACTGAAGTTGCTTTTCTCAGCATACGAATACCAAATAACACGAAGATAAAGTCAGAATCATATTCTTATTTCCAAATGTTGCTCTGACACATTCATTAATCCTTAAAAGTTTTTTGGTTTCAGGTAAAACTGAAATCTTCTTTTTTCCAGGTAAAGATTTTAAAGCCTTCAACATTAACTACACAAGTCAAACTCTACCACAGATAATAGAGATTAAAGCCATGGTGTTCACCTTACAGCTGCTCTGACTCCATTTGTGAACTCCACACCATCACCTATTACAGAAACAAGCCATCTAAAATGAAATCTCACTCTTTAAATCATTATGATTGCAGTTTGAGAGGAAAAGGCAGACAAAAAAAGATCAAGAAGTTTCAGAGAGCTTCTGTCGCACCTGATAAGACATTTAGGCTGTCTCACACTGAATAAATGCAGCTGGACAGACAGATATGAATTTAAAAAATCTTCTTTTTTTCCTAAATGCCACTGAAAACACCCAGATAATTCATGGCAGAATTTTATTTGAGGTTCTGACAGCTAAATGATTGTTTGACCCAAGACAGATTTTTAAAGTGTATACATTTGTCTACAATTGGTTATACTGTATTTGAGGTATCTCAAATTTGCATCACCACATTGGTTCAGAATATACTTCATTTAAATAAAGATATGCTCAGCAGGATGTCACCTTGCAGAAGTTCTAGGCTCTGAAAGGTAAGAAAAATCTTGCTTCCAAATACTTATAAAAGCTATTTCTCATCTATACCTCAAGCCAGTCAGGGAAGATCAGTCACATCAACACTATTCACCCATATTAGATTTGAAGGCATTCTGTGCAGTATTTTAATAGGAATCAGGGGAATCAGGGGAAAGAAAAACAAAAAGAAAAAGGTGGCAAAATAAATAACCATAGCAATTGTGTTGCCAACGTGATTTTCCCGTTTTTGTTTTAATTACATTTTCAATGTTAAGTCATATCAAAGACTGGACAGACAGAATGTATTTCAAGGCTGCAGTAAGCACAATACCAGAAAATAACTTCTGACACAGAATTATTTTTCTCTCTCCTTTATGAGCAAAAAATAGGAAAAAAGTGTCTTTCTAGTAAAAATAATTTCTCTGTTCAGATCCTACATTTATTTGGGAAAAAACAAAAAAACCTCAAGTACATAACCTATTCTGCATTTTGAAATGGAATGCTAAAAAGGATGATAGAACATTTTTGTCCACCATATATATCCCTAACCTCTTGCTCTCAGATTCAGTGTAGCATAAAGGCAATCCTTACCTGCTATTTCCTTTGAATTATCTCAATTCATCTGCAACATACCAACTTCATAAATCACACACTAGTTTAATATAAGCTTTAATTATTATCCACAATTATCTTTCATTTTCTTGTAACTGTAAAATCCTAAACTTCTTAAAAATTTGAGGATTTTATACAATGAAGTGCCACAAGTTCTACAAAACTAAATACATACTTCCAAAAATGTCCCTTGCTAAGAACTAATTTGCTTGTGATGGAATCTTATTCTGCTCAGACATCCCATCGGAGTGTACACTGCTGGGTTTCACATTTCTGAGCATTCTTATATTTCATGGACTGTAATCAGTGATGTTTAAACACAGCAGTAACCATTTGAATATTTAACTGCTAAAAAATTGAACCTGACCACCAAGGGACAGGTAATTAATCTTCTCTCTATTGTCCCACAGTTAACAAAAGTAATATGGATCACTTTTCTAAGGAATATTCTGGTGGAAGCTTGCTGCATTTGCCAGAGGCAGGGAAGAGTTTTCAGCTCTCTCTCTCCCTCCCCCCAACATTATTAGAGAAAGCTAATTAGCTCCAGCTAATTCCAGTGCTGCTGTACAGGGAATTTCTACAAGCTTCACAAACAGTGCAGCTTCTCTGTGACCCTTTGATGCTACATAGCAGCTCAGAGGAATTTGGCTTTTCTGGAGAAGTTCACCTCTGTACTGCTGCATGGAGTTACTCCTCCCATTGCTGGACCCTGCCTTTGCCTGTGATGAATTTCAGAATTAACTCTACCACAGCCCAAAGCAGGACACAAAATCAGTGTTCCAGACATTCTCTTGAGCAAATACTCTCTTCCAAGTAAATAGTAAATTTTAACATTTAAATATTGTAAGGAAAAACCTTGGGAACTGCTGTGTCATTAACTTTAAATATGAGATTTCCTTAACAGCCTACACATCATTTATATCACTCTTTAGCACTGTGTCACATTTCTTTGAAGGCATAAACTTCCCTCTCTTTGGGCAAAACCCTAAAATGGATTTCCCAAAGCAAATTTATTTCACATAAGCATCAATTAAGTTATTCAAGTTACCTGAAGTGTATACTTCTGTATTTCATCCAGAACAAATTCCACTTCTTTTGAGGTTGTTAATGAGGCAAGATTTCCACTCAAATTGTAGCAATAGAGTTTGGCGTTGTCATAACTTTCCCGACTAGAATTTATGTGGAGGCAGGCATCTCCAATGTGATTCCATCTTTCTCCACACAGATGAGCTAGTGCAAAAACCATACAGTTAAAGATGATTTGAAAAAAAACTTTTAAAAGACCCAAGGGAGTCTGAATTTTATCTTCCTGAGATCATAAATCAAAATGCATCCCACACCCAATTTGCCTTTTCACATCACATAAATTCTGAAATACCAAGTATCATCATACAGAAGAGTATTTTTATGGAAAGAAACTTCTAAGAACTTAAATATAATTATAAGATATATGCTAAGATTCAGCACAATATTTTTATGTCATTATTTCTTCCTTGTATTCAAAAGTGAGCACAACTAAATATTAAGATTAGATTATGTACATAAATAATAGTTTTAACAACTCCTTTTACTTAAATTATGTAAATTTCAAAATCTGAGAACAACTGTCCTAGAATTAAGAAATCACAGCTTTACACTATCCTTGTTTTATCATATCTTTCCATTTATATTTGCCTAAATACTAATGCAATCCAGATGATAGAAAATTCAGACAAAATCCCAGAAAATATTTCTCTTCAACATTTTACAACACTACTCAGACAACTATTAAAAGATAAGTAAGAGCAACTGTTATAGTCAATCTTTGCAAAGATTACACAAATACAGTTTTGAACTGCACAGAATAAATTGATGCAAGTTATTTAATGAATCATCTCTGTGAAAGAAAAATGTGTTCATTAACTTCATCTGGGCATAAAGATCAAATGGAAAAGGTTCTGACATCTAACTGTATATATGTAGTTATGAATATAAATTACAGAATAAATACTATTTCAGGACGTTAACAGTCACCTTCTGAGAATGTTGCATATTAGCATTTTAATATTCACTGCTTTCATAGTAATACCAGTGTTAGACCATCAAGAAACCATATCTTGGGCCCTATCTGCACAGGAAAATTGAAGTATAATTGAATTATAACTTACAAGGTAAAACCCCAGCTAGCAAAGTAACGGTGTCAGTCCTTATGTAACAGTGGAAGCCTCAGTATGGCAATTCAGGTCTGCACTCTGTGGTCCCCACAGGCCAGAGCTCATCACTGGCTTGTGCAGAGCTACGTGTCATTATGCCTTCACTAATGTCATCATCTCCCCTAGCGAGCTTAAAGGTAGCACTGATACCCCAGTCAGTGGTGTAATCACAGCTGGGTTCACCTGGACAGGCACAGGCAGGCAAGATGAGGGAACACGAATAAAACAAATCCATCTCTGCTCAGTGAGCAAACGTTCTCAGGCAAGAACTGAGGAGATTTATTCCGTTTTGAACCCAGCTGCTAGCAGCAGTGTCACCTTACCAGGTAGTGCCTGGCACTCCTGCTGCCGCTGGTCCCACTGGCAGTTCAGGTGCAGGGAGCAGCTCTTGCAGCTCGTCAGTTTGTTGCAGATCTGCTCATTCCTCACGTGACATTTCGTGTAGTTTTTAACCGACTGCAAAAATTGAACAGACAAAGCAGCGTCTCAAGCATACATGTACTGAAAAACACGGAAATCAAAACAGAAATACAGAGCAGGTGGATCCTTCCCAGAAAGTCATGGGCACCTAAAAGCTAGGCTGAATTTAACCTCTTTCTCTAGTATCCTTTAGCACTTGCAGAGAGTAAAAAAAGCATCTCTGAAGCACAAACCACCCCACTTGTTCTACACAACTATCAGAGTCAAACTGAAGAGGCCAATTCCCTGCACAGAGGAGCAGGCAGAGCTTAAACAACTAAACTAAATATCTATTTCTCAGATAGTTAAGGGTTATACTCTCACTAAATTATTTTATCCTATGCAGGTTAAAGCAAGTAAAATAGTCAGACAGGACATAAAAAATGGCACAAGGTGCAAAATAATTACATATAACTTACTGAAGGTGCAAGAATATGCTCTACACCTGACATAAAACTCCTTTGGTTCCTTAGTACACAAGAAAAGCAGTAAACACTGAAGGAATTATTACCTGGAGGGTTTTATTTGGTTTGGTCGGTGTTTGGGTTTTTTCCTTGAAAATTGAGGTCTTCCAATTTAGACATTTTGAATACAAATCTTCCCTCTGCATAGTACTTTTAATTAAGACATTGTATTGATACCTTATTTGATGAACTGCTCTAAACCCTCAGCCAATTCATCAGCTCACCTATAAGGCTCTCTCTACCAACTTAATTTCAAGGTAATAATTAAAAGTCAGTCCTAGTGCAAGACAGGTTTATACTCCCAGAACCACAGAGTGGCTGAGATTGGAAGGGACCTCTGGAAGTCCCTCTTGTCAAACCCTAACGAGTCTTGTCTCTCTCAAACAACAAAAGATTATATTAACACATGGCAGGAAAAATGGATTGCACCTGGATAGCAAATGAATGATTTATTGACAACTTTCATTGCTTTCCTTTTTAATAGTCTCCTGGAGAATGATTAAACAACTTATAAAAGGACAGCATGACAGTAAGTTACACAGTAGTTGGTACTGGAATATGGACAGTGATAGGGCAGAGGGAAGATGAGCTGTCTCCTTTTCTTTCTATTTTTTTTAAGTCCTAAAATAGCATTTTTTAACGTGAATTCTCCATCTCATACAGAACCAGCTCCGTTCCAGCTAAAGAACACTGCTGTTGAGGGATTTTATTTTAATTTTTTGCCTTTATTGGATCAGATGCCCACCAGTAAATTTATAATAAAAGGTGCTCATGTTTTACTGTCCTATAGGAAAGGCTATTGTGAAGTAAAAAGGACCAGAGAAGCAGATCTAGGAGAAGGCATCTACACCACAGTAGGAAACAGAGCCAAAGGCAATGCCAGCAAGTAACAGACTGCTGTTACTAGGCAATAAATGCATCCAAACAGTAAAGCACAAAAAAACTTTGCTACAAACCCGCATTTAGTTCCACTCAGTCATGAAGCATATTCACAAAAGTGCCTGAGAGATGCTTTAAAGCGAATTTTAGAGCACAAGTAACCACCATCTGCTCATTTACAATAGCTCAACTAATACTCACTTTTAACACTTCATTTTGACATACCCTTAAGCATTCAGATTTCTTTTTTAAATTATATACTCTTCAGTGATATTGCATACAGATTACAATTTTCCAACTAAACCAAGATATTTGTTCTATTACTTTCTAATCATGAAGCTTGTTGTGTGCTGGTTATTTAATGTTTAAAATAAAATTCAAAGTACTAGCGACTATTCTATAATAATGTTCTTTGTTGTATTCCCTTATTCCCAGCATTTATTTCCCTTAAATCCAATTTAAACACTGCTTGCTTGAAAATCTCATTAGTTCAATGTAGATGTGAATCCAATAGGTAATTCATATTAACACAGTATTAAGGTTATAACTTAAGCTACCAAACCCAATGAAATTCAGAAAGATGACAGTCCATCTGTTACAGAAGTTCTATATTGCTGTAGGATATTTATAATGTTTACATACAAAACTATGAGTAAATCATGTTATGTATAAAGCCTCCCTCATGTCTGATTTACTTAGATTTTTTTTAAGTACTGATCCTGATCTGGTGGTATATAGATAGACTTATGAACTGATTTTCTTAATATTTACTGGAGAACGAAAATACTACAGTAGTTTATCTTAGAATTTCAGAAATTGCTATTAAATTATGTACCTCTCTCCTCCTCCTCCTGGATTTTTCAGGTTAACAGTATAACTTTGTCTAGTTTGCCTAGTCTAAATGTAAATTATTAATTTATAAATTTGCTACTATTTCCCTGAAGCTATGCCCAAAACTTGCTACTGGGTACTTCCTAATCATAAATTTGCTTTTTTTTCCCTCCAAGATAAATTTGATTCTATTCGTATTTTCTTCTACTACTTCATACATTTCTGCTTGACTATTCTTTGAACTCCTCAAATGTAGGCAGATTGCCATTGCAATAAAAGTAATTGGTATTCATGTATCATCCAAGGACCCCCATCAGGAAAGAGGGAACTTTCTGGAAGCAATGCAAACATTACAAAAAGACGAGAGTGTAGCTGGTCTCAATGAGGAAATGTGTCCCTGTTGTAGGAACATGCCACCCCTTGGAGCTTCTGAAAGCAATGATGTTTTTAAATTTGCAATACTGGGTGGAGGCAGAAACATATAACAGTTCAGCTGTGCCTCAAGATATTAGGGCTCTCTGGCACTTTATCAATTCTTTTTTTCTCTTTTGAAATGGAACAAAATTGACAAAGTAGATTTTTTTACTCTAAAATTCAATCTCTCTCTGTTTTTTTCTCAGTAAAAAAAATTGCATTTTTTGCAATCGGTCAGCCCTCTCCAGCAATTCACCATTTTATTTAGTAAAGTACAAAACGATTTTGCTTTCATGGGATGGCTCCTCCCTGAGGAGAAGCTTACTCTTCCATGGGACTACCTCATGAAAAATGACATCTTGTAAAGGTGTAGCAATCTAAAATGAAATTAATCTCTACCACAATGCCTTTTCTTTTTTTTTTTTTAGACTTGTTTCCATAGCAAAATATAAATACAGTCAGTTTTCTGCACAACATGATCAGCAACAAGGAAGTATCATTTTCACAGGATGCAAGATAAGGCATTTTATGTGCAGACACAGAGTGTGAATACAGTTTCATAAACATATTAAGCAGATCCAGACTGACCAGGCACCACAAGCCTCTGCTTGCAATGACATCAGGTAAGAGCATGATATATATGATACATATGACATATACCGTGATGATCCATGAGTCTGCAGAGCAGTGGAATGCAGCGTCCTGTTGATGTTCTGGCTCACATCAGAGGCTGAGCACAGGCAGGTACATGTGCAGCACCAAGGCATTAGCACTATTCATGAAGTCCATCTGTCCAAACAGTTATTTCAGGGAAATGTTCATATTTTACAGGCCCACCAGTCAGCAGAGTAGGCACTGCTTTGCAGATATCAGTGACCATGAGGCCAATGCCAAACTGGTTGACAGCACATCTTTAGTCAACTTGTCAGTTTCCATGAGGCAAAAGCAGCAGATTCTAAAACGTTATTGTCTGTCTCATCTGGAGTTCTATGATCTAAGTCATAAATCAAGGCCTTTGTACAGCTGCAAAAATTGGACTCCTTGTGATATTTCTAAGTCTACAGCTTGTTATCCCATATTACCATCACAGTGCTGTCACAACACTTTCATTTGTGGTCTTAGCCCAGAAGTAGCAGTCTATGAAAATGGATAATCAGCCTGATCCATTCTGTTTTTCCACATGGTGCCATTCTGTTGATGCTATTTTGGTGGGTTTATATCAAAGCTGCAAAATTCTGCCTCCATCATCTCATGGCCAACAGACTAATTTTGCAACAGCCACCTTCCATTTAGGACAACACCGCTTTTCAGAAATCATTTTGAGGAATTTTTGCCATCCCGTTCTTCAGTAACTACACTAACAGCCTTTGCTATTCACTTCAAACCCTGAATAAAAGACAGGAAATGATACAGAAAAGACTGGTGCATCGTTTGCTAATTAAGCTGACAATCTCAGTCATGAAAGGTTGTCAAAGAAGGACACTGAACCGAGAAGCTCGTGCTAAAATACCCAGTGCTCCACATTTATTAGGGATCATTTATTAGGAATGAAGATGCTCTGCTCCTTAGCAACTATTCCTTGCTCGAGAGTTGAAAACCACGGTTAGAAAATTAGCACCTAATAAAGAACAATGTGTCAGGAAAAGAAGGGCCCTTGAAGATCACAAAGGAAACTAGCCATTAGTGCCTGGAATGTGAAATCCCTCTGACAGACTCATAACATGGCTACTGATGAATTTGTGTCTGCATTGCTTTTATTAGTAGTGACTAGCTACAAATGCCAGTGATTAGAGCTGGCTGTGCTCACTCTGAATGGGCAAGATTTGAGTCACAGTCAATCAAACTCACACCTTAATTTGTCTGTCTGGAGAACAAGATTGATTTGCATCAGGTTCAAGTCAGAGAGCAAGATACTTTTACTAATGGAAGTGTGTAAAGAAAGGATTTTGAACTCAAGTAGAGCCAGGTGTCTGTGGATAGCTGGAAAGTATAATGAGATAAAATTTATAAAGCTAAAATACTATTATAAGCTTGTCAAAAATCAAATGAACAAGCAAAAGATGCAGCAGCTGGTGAGCAACAACATAAAGTATAAAACATGGCACTAAGCAATATTAAAAAGAGAAAACTATAAACTTGCATGAATCTATGTGATCTGATTGCCTGTACTTACAAAGATCAGAACCAAATCATCACAAGGCAGTTAATCTCACGGTCACAGAAGCTCATATTCTTTTAATGAGATGACAAGTGACTCCATGACAAAGAAAACCATTTTTCTGATATCAATGACCAGAAAAGCGTGACTAATGAGACTGGCCTGGTGCTGTTTGAAAGGGAAAAAACCGAACAGCCACCCTTGATGGGATTGCATGGTTTCTGCCTGTGTACTGCACACCACACATGCACAAAATCCAAGTTAATAACAACTCCGTGACTCTTCAAATGTCATTAATTAGAGGATAAGAGTATTTCTCTTAAGAAACATACAGTAGGCTAACACAACCCTAAAGAACACTTTTTTTACCCCGAACTAGATTTTTTTTTTTTGCTGCAGTCCAACTCCGCCTTCTGCAACATTTTAACTTCAAAAGCCTGGCAAAGGAGTTCATTTGTGTTCAAACCAAGCAACTATTAGACTACTAAACCTAGAAAAGGAGCAGCACCGACACCATACCCGGATTTGTGAGGACTCACCATGCTGCAGTTACTGTTTGCTGAAATGCACTTCTTGTCGTCACACCACTGGCAGCCGTTGGTGTTGGCGGTGCAGCTGGCGCAGTCGGCATACCGGTAACATCTGTCGTCTGCAGCAGCTGCCACACAAACCAGACAGAAACACCCCAAGGAAGGAGAAAACACCACATTTTAAACACTTGATTAGAGCTCTTTCTGTTGCATCCTTCATTTGAACTCCAGCCGTTCATAAGGGTTTAAGTTACTGCAGGAAATTACTTCCATTCAGTTAATAGGATTTACTCCTTTAAAAATTCCTTTAGTAACAATTATATTTGAAGGTTCGTAAGGCTTGTATCAGCTAAAGGAACATTCACAGACTCACAGCATACAAGCTCTCTTAGCACAATGTAAAAATTCTTGTAAAAAAGATTTTTCAACTATTTTTTCCTCACTCCAACACAGAAGAAAGATTCTCTTAAGGTATAGGATTCTCACAAAAATATTAGATAGCTATGCAAGAAGACAAGAAGATAACAGTAGTAAAAAAAAAAATCTAAGATATCAGCAACACATAGATATTTTAAATTTTTGTAAAGAATTTATAAACCTAATAATGATTGCTAAGTTACAATTCTGTGCTTTCTCTACAAAAAGTATTTGAAAAAGAGCTAACATTAAATTCTTAATAATGCGACTTGGACTAAATTTTAGATTATTGAAAATAATTAAGGACACAAATTATTTCTTCTATTTAAAGAAGGCCAAAGTTTTAAAAATCACCATGACCCAAAATAAGAGAATTTGTACAATCTCCACTGATTACTGTGTTTTATTCCTGTTTGGTTTGGCTCCTTTAACTTCAGGTTCATGCAAGTTCAAAAGATTCTCTTGCCAGGGAAGTCTTGTCATCTAAGAATTGAACTTTTGAAAACCACTAAGATTTTTGTTTATCCTTTAACACTGACCATCAGCAGTTTCTCAGATGATACTCTCAACCAGGTAACAGTTGAGCCAAGTAATGTAAAAGAATATATGAAAAATTGGCTTTTGGCAAAAAATTACCACTTAAAACTGGGAGAATTTGACAGCAGTGAAACAGTGCTGTTCACACAACTTCTTTGGAACTGGAATTCTACAGACCTCATCTCTTGCAAGTGGAGATGTAGTTCATTTCCACTGCAGCACCTGTACCTTAGAAACTGCTCTAACTTTTATATTTTCCTTCAGCCTGTCTGTGCTTTGTTTTGTTTGGCTTTTATAAACACCTGTTGCTGTGATCAGCTTTTTAAAAGATCCATTTTCACCTGTATTACTTTTGAATTTAATGCCACAAGATTTTTTTTCTTTTTTATATATGGATGAAACTTTCTAGACCGTAGATCTCTACATGTTCTGAAACTGTACAAAAGCCATTTTCCAGAAAACTGAACCTGGATAACACTTTTGTTATATCATGTACTTTTTTTTTTTTTTTTTTTGAGTTTGCAACTTTATAGCCAGTCGAGAAACAAGTAAAAGCTATGAGAAAAATAAAATGTCTTGAAGCGTTGATTAATAGCACTGCTAGTAACTTTTCAACAAACATAAAACACAGACTGGCAGTTTAATTGCATGGCAGTTTGTACACACAGCACACAGCCAAAGTTTGGGAAGCAATTTTACACTGTGCTGAAAGGAAAGATGCACAGCAAAAAATAGTAGGTGCATGTAGCAGGGATAAATATTCTGTTCATGTGACATAGAAGAACAACAGTTTCACAAGCTATTTATCTGTGACAAGCCAGAATGCTTAGGAATAGGTTGGAACAGTTATTCATAACAGTAAATTGCTGTTTCAAACAATACAGCCGTCACAACGCCACAGAGAAATTCTTATGACAAACCTGAACCCATCTGACACGCTGCAAAGGGCTTGTTTGCCTAAGGTTTTTCCCCAGCTGTGCCTGTAGTATATTCGTGTGCACAAGTGGTTCTGTTTGACAGGCAGTCTGCTTGAGGCAGTGATGCTTTCCTCTCTTATTGGCACGTACAGGTATGACAGTGCCATGTGCCCAGAACAGCAGGTTCACCTGCAGTGCTCATTTGTGCTCCCACGGCTGCTCTGCTTTCCCTTAGCATCTTGTGCACTTTTGCACCTACTTCCCTGCTTGCAAAATACAAAAGGATTCCACAACTGAATGATTTTTTAAAAATAGTCTGTAAAGGTATTCTCAGAGAGGACCAGTCTTAAATACTCCAGTGAAGTTACTAGTTCCTGGGTACTTCTTTGGGGGTCATTTGGGGGTTGCCTGCCTCATCTCCCACATTGTACTGCAAACCTGACACAAAGACTAGAATTCACGTACCTGTTTTCTTAGGGCATTTTGCTCTAAGGATGTTATTAGCATGTCCAGATTCCCAAGATTCACAATGTTTCTTGTTCCACAGACACCTTATTCCTGGACGGGCATTTTTGCACAGCTCTTCATCTCTGAATGCTTCACAGTTTGGAGGCTTGTACACAAGGATATCATTCAATAGGACACTTGAAAAACCCCCAAATATATACATGGACCTATTGGGAAACAGCAAGTAAATAGACCTGTTATTGTAGACACATTTTCTTGATATACAATTAAAATCCCACACAATATTATAAAAAAACTTCATCTTTCTCTACTAAAGATTCTGTCAGTGATTCCTTTATTGATTACTTTTTCAATTTATTCCTCTCTGGAAGTTTAGATTAACAAAATAATTGCTGAAATCTCTGTGCTGTATGTATTAGGCAGTGGCATATCCCAAATGTCTGGAAGAATGAAGAGCTTTGGAAGAATTTACTCATTTTTGCAATTAGATAATGAGAACAGAGCATGACATACTCGCCTGCAGAAAACAACATTTTTCTTGAGGAAGATTTCAAAGACAGCCAGCAACAATTGGCAAGATGGATATTTCTTTTTGGTAACATTTCTGGTGCAGTAGCTGCTGACACAGGAACCAGAAGTCTAGACCAGAGTTCTCACCCTTCTCATTTAAAACTAAGAGTCTCGGGTAAAAGAGAGTAATGGAAAACCTGCATCTTTGTTGTATGATATACTTCTAAAACTGAATTAACCACAGAGTTACCAATAGCAGAAGTCTGCAGAGTATCTTGTATTGCAGTTTTTTGGTACCTAAGGCCCTACCAAAAAAGCCACTAAGTTCTTAAAAAAAAAAAAAAAAAATTGGGCATTTTGAATTCATTGAAAGTGACGGTTCTCAAAGTATCAGACATGGCTTAGATGTCATATAATACACAAATCATAATGAAAAACTATCAGTTGCTGAATTCATTAATTCCAAGCAATTTTCTCCTAATAAATAAATGTGTTCATTGATTAATGTCAAGTGCTCTGTGTACATACTTACAATTTAGTGCTATTTTTGTTAAAAGCAGTCACACTCTTGTTTGTAGTACTATTCATTACTTCATTTCCGACCTACATGGGATCCTTCTACAGAGGATCCATAAGTTACACACAAATACTTAAAGACTGACTTTATTAGTGTGATGAATAATGTAGAAGAGGTACAATAATCTACAGCACTGTAACTTCTGATATTGGGCCGGTTCCAGTTTCTGGCAACCAGCAAAATAAAACTGACACAAGCAAAACAGTACACGTTTCTTTAAACTCGACTATTGTTTTCTACAACTTTTCCAGAAACAAGTAGATGTTCATTCTACAATTTTATCTTTGAGTTGGGGTAAAAGAAGCAGAGAGTTTAGCCACCAAATCCATAAAACTCCAGATCCATTCCATCTCCTGTTTCTAGGTGATGAAGCTTTACTGAGCTCTACACAACATGAAAGAATGCTACATTTTCTAGAGGATAAGCAATGCAACTCAATATTGTCTAGGTGCTGGCAGGTTTTTCCTCCTTCAAGTGGTTAAAGATGATAACTGTATCAGTATCATCAAAATCCTCCCCTTTTCCCAGCAAATTTTAGTTACATGGTTCTTTTACTATTGCAAAAGAACAGGTAATTGTAGCATACTACAAGGAGAAAAAGATTTCTCCCATCACACCTAAGTGAATATTATAGTTGGTGTCAAATATCAAATTCAGTGCAGCTTACAATACTGAGAAAACACTTCAGTACACTGGAATGTACACCTAAAATGTCATTGAACAGTTCTCACAGTCTGGCAGATTGGAGATTAGCTGTACTGATTACCTAAGACAAATAAAGACCCTGATGAGCACTAATTCCTTTTAATGAATTACATCAGTTCTATGTTATTGAACCATACTTCATGTGAGTGTGATTTCTGGTACAGTTTTTTCCTTCAGAAAAACGGCAAGGAAAATTTAATGGACACTTCATTTACCCATTGCTGACAACAGCAGTGTGACCAAATCTGTTGACATCTCGATGCAGATTAGGTTTTGGTAAAATCTTCCATTCATCACAAGCTGAAAGACAAAAAACCAAGCATGTATCAAATAATTTGAAAATATTTCAGTAGAACACATGTGAACTATATTTTAACTACTCAAGGATAAATCAACAGGTGCTCCTTGTAGATGCATTTGTGAGGAAATGCTCCAAGAACCTGTCAGCAACACTGATCTATCCTGACATTTATCAAGACCACTGAACATTCATAAAAGTGTCACTTTATTACACATACAGTTGTCTGCCTTCACAGCCAGTTTCAACACTCACAGCAAGAAGCACTGCCATCATTGTTATCAAGGGATCAGTAATATTGCACTAATGTTTACACGCTCTCAAATCAGCTGAAGGATTTCAATTTACAAGTATTTCATGGAACACGTATGGCTAAGTGAACTTAGTTTGTTCCTAAAGTGTTTTAAGATAAACTATCACTCCTCCAGCTGTGCAACCCATCTCATTATTGTCTTACTTTTGGTATCTTGATTTGAGTATGCTTCTAATTGCTTTCCACATATTTGAGAGGAATGTTGTATCAGTATCTCCACATCAAATTAATTAGTCAAGCACATTTCTTTCAGAACTGCTGTACACAAGTGTGGTTTCGGTGTGGTTTCTTTTTTCTTTCCTGACTGGGGTTTTAGTTCTTTAGAACAATTAGTCCTTTCTTATTTCCTGCTTAAACTTTACTGACTTCAAACATTCAAATCCCAGAGTAAAAGAAATGGGGAGCAACTACAGCTTGAAACTTCACAAAAATCCCTTTAAAATGGAGTAGGGAAAGTACTATTCTACAGAGTAAGCAAAACATTCCCACAATTTGCCATCATAACAGGTTTTGGAGACAGGTAGGGCAAACTTGCAGGAAAATTGTAACCCTAATATGAAAGTTTTCTCATTAAAAAATAATCCTCTATACACACAAAGATAAGGATTACATCCAAAGCTAAAAAGGAGTTGATGTGAAAGAGGCCTTTCAAATTTAACCCAAACAAAAGCATGGCTTTATTTACATATATATAGACACTTTATTTTAGAGCAGGGGCAAAGCTATCAATTTGGACATCAAGACAAAAATAAAAAAGGACCTATTTGCTCAGCACCTCTCCATAATACAGAGGAGTCAATAAAGCACATGCCTGTAGAAGCTGCAGAGTCAAAGTAACACAAAGAAGAAAAAGAGTCCTACAGGGACCAACAATTAGAAAAGGTTTCTGGCAGACAACAAGACTGTTGGGAACACATCAAAAACCTGCTTCCAGAGTCTTAATGCAAGAGAGATTTTATATAATAGTGCTGAATTCATTTACCTGTAGGATTCCAATGATAGTCACATCTAAAGAAGGTATGCTTACTTAATTTTAAGACTTGGAATAATTTATACAAGTTATGAATATGGTTTAAAAATAAAGAAATATCACCATGAGACCACATTTTTTTTTAAAAATTAATCTTTTTTAAAAAAATTTGCTTTTAAAAAACCCAAACCCCAAAAAATCATCTTCCCTCCTGTAAGAGACTTAAAGATCACAATTGCCTCAAACACTGTTAAGATCACAGAAGGACTTTGCCCTGAAGATAAGCACAGAATTGTGCTGGCTCTGGGCCTGGCAGAGTCTGGCTAGCACATCCTGGGAAATGCATCCAGACAAAAATTCCCACTGGGGCAAACAAAGATCTGTCTCTCTCTAACTCTCTTTTCTCTCCTCAGCCGTCTCCTGCTTCTTTTTATCTCTCCTTACCTCATTTACTTTTAAATAAAATCTGTACTATTGACTTTGACATACGGTCTTGTTTGCACCTTAATTTTGGTAGAGACATCTCATAACAGTCAGATCATAACACCTCCCTCATCAGCCTAAAAAACCAGAACTGGATATTAGGAAATCCAGGAGCAACAAGCTCTCTTCCAGGCTGGTCTCATTCCCACTGTCAGAAGAGTTCAGCTCCACTAGTGCTGCTGTTCTGGCACTTCTAATGCAGAAAATAATAACCAGCAGCATTTTGTGCAGTCAGTGTCCTGATAGCAAACCTGGAAAACCCTGGTGCAAGGTCACACGAGGATGGACTCAGCACACAGGAGGGGACAGGATGGCACAGCCATGGCAGCAATGCCCCTAAATCAGCCTGGGCTTCCACTGAACCACAGCCTGAGCCCATAAAGAGAGCAGTGTGAGACTGTGGCTGTGATAAATAAATCAATTACATCTCTTTATCAATTGGAAACAGAAACTAAAAGCACATCATTACTGGAGTAACACAGATGGCTCAAACAGCAATAATTTTGATATCAGGTGGTGGATTCAGAATGGATTTTGCAGTTTGAAGAAGGTGTAATAAGTTTAACTCACTGTTTTATGGGATCAACACATCCCAAAATTCTTTCTACTTTCTCAACTTCTACCTTCTGTCACTATCATTGCTAACGTTGTATTATCATAAAACTATTGAATTATCAATACAATATAATATTAATATAAAAGATTTTAACACTACAATTGACCAGCAAAATCTTACTGTTGCACTTTAAAATCAAGTTTTTGCTGCTGTTAAATGACTGCATATTAAATCACTGCTCACACAGCACACGTGAGCTCATATGCCATTGATGGAAAAAGAAACCCACAATAAATTTCCATCTGATTTTAAAACTCACTAAATTTTCATCTGATCTTGAGAAGCATTGATATTCATTTTCTTATTTTTACAAACATCTACATTACAAACATAAATTAAAGTCTTTCATGTACTTAGAAATTTATTTAAGAAAAAGTGGGATTTAACACCAAGGGAAGACCATAAAACCATAAAAAAGGGCTGGTTTTCAGATGAGGACCCCTGAGGGCTGGAGATATAATAATTCCTCTCTTACTGATGGTATTTTTCAAACTGGCAGGTCTTTTCAATAGAGTACAAGAAAAAAGAGGGAGGGAAGCCTATTACAAATAGCCTCCCCTCTTATCTCCTCCATGACTACTGAACACTGAACAGAGCACTGTGCAAGAATAATACTTTTGCTCAGCTTTCAATTCCTGATGTGAATTTCTCTCTACAGTTGATTAATACAAAATACAGATAGTTAACCAACTGATTCCAGGTGGTTTTGGAAAAGAATCAAATAGAATTCATCCCTTCTCCCCATCTACAAATTTCTTTTGAACCTCTCTAAGTACCCAAATTTCTAGTCTTCACTGTACTGTTCCAAGAAAAAAAAAGGCAAATGGCAAATGCAGTATGATTTACAACATGATTTATCAGTATTACAGCATTCTGTGTGCTGTGTTAAGTCTAATAATGATGGTAAGCTCTGTGCAGTAAAGAATAAAATACTTTCCTCCATAAAATGTTATGCTCTCAAGGCATTACAGAGATAGCAAGTGGAAGATATAGTATTAGTTTTATCTGCTGTATCTGTAACCAGGTAGAGTGCGTAGCACATGGAAGCACAATCTGCTTTTAACAGAACCAGTTACTAAGCAGATGAAGAAACAATACTATTCATTCCAAACTGATTAGCAGAATTTTTAGCCACTTAAAAGTACCAGGAGAATTAAAGGGTTTTTTTCTTTCTAAGTCTTCTACTCTAAGAACAAGTTGTACCACATCATATCTCTAAAGAAAAAGGTTCCTCCTCCCCCCAGTATAGATTAAATGGTTACCAGATTATACAGAAGTGGCTCTGATAGTGAACTGCCAGTCACACATATTTATGTGATGAAACACCACAGAAATGCACTAGATTTGAAGGAATCCAGCTGATGCTGGCAGAGAAAATCCCCACTTGAACTTTGCACAGGCTATTGCTCTGCAGGGTCCACACTCCAACAGGTCAGGCCTTAATACATCTCTTCTGCAACCTGCTGGTGACACTGCACTACTGATACCAGAGAGGATGACCAAGACATTTCCTAGGAAAGTTTTCAATGCTGCAACAGCAGTCATACTTTACCAGAAGGTTTCCCAGTATGATTTGATACGGAAAAAAAAAAACCAAACAAACCAAATAATTTCTATTCAACACTGTCATGTCAGTAACACACTTGTACATATATTTGATTTTAAAAATTTAACTAAGATTAGGTTTACCAAAAAGGGAGTGAACAGAAGAAGAAAATAATAGAAAAAAATGTTATTGTTAAAAATAGGAAGCAACAGTTGTTAGGACAATCCATAAAAAGGGACAACCAATGTTCTATACTTCACCTCCAGGATCCCATTTGTATTTGGGCACTGGCAGCCTGATTCAGTGCCAACCTCTTATGAATTCAGAGTTTTGTTTTAAGAGAAGGTATATGAAACCACCTGCTTTATGCTTACATTTATCGAGTCATTTGTAAATTCCAAACTATTTAAACAGATTTGAAATGCCAATGTATTTATTCTGTTCAATCACACTCTGCAAAACTGCAGTGCAGCTTTATGTGCTACACAGAATCCAATGCCAGTTTATGATTCCATCTCCACTTTACACATTTCTGATAATTACTAATTTAATTTTTCTTTGGTAAACGAAGTAATATTAGTTCACGACGTATGGACACCATTGTACTTCCATCTGATTCTCATTTATGACTCTGGACAACTAAACACTGAACATAAACAACTAAAACAACATGAAAGTTACGTACTAACAGAAAACTTATTTTCTGAGTCTTTCCACACTGCATAAATATTTTTCTTTAATCAGATAATAAAAATCTCCTTACTCTCAGGAAAACACAAAGGCAAGTATGCTCAAAGCAGCATGAATCGAATTTAAACTATAGAACTAACATCTACAACAGAGTCTATACACATAACAGTGACTCCCCAAGCAATATTAAGAAATAAACAACCTTAAGCTTTGCTATTAAATGAAGCAATTAGTGCATTATATTATTATGGCTCTGCTCTTCTAATAGCACAGCAATATGGAGGTAATTGCTATTACAGACTGCACTGAAACTACATTTATAACTTAAGTGCTCAGGAATGCATAAAACTTAATCTTTCACAGCCACTGCTTTACATTTTCTTTGTGATGGCAGATTGATAATCCATTTCTAACTCCAGAAGGAGGGAGAATTGCATAAATAGATGTGTTCGTATTGGAAAAAAAAATACAGATATTTAAACTTGTTCATTTTGTTGACAGCAAAGACTACAAAGAGGTGAAAGACTTACTTTAGCAGCAAACAATTTATGAATAAACAATGCATTTTATTACAAAATACAAGAAATATGTTTGATTACAAGTGGAACTAAAGTCATCCCCATGAGACATTTTTGAATTTTTTTTCCAAAAATGAGTATGTTTTCAAGCTTTGTTTGAATACCCTAGAAGAAACTTAATATTTCACATGCAATATTGTCTTTCATAAGCAATTGAATTTTCATACTATTTAATCCATAATAATAAACTGAAATTCAGATAGTAACAAAAGACTTACAAAAGAAATATTATTAGTGTAAACATATGGGTTATTGCACTTCTCCTGCAGATACAAACAATGCAGAACTACAACCACCACTAGGAGAGAGCACAGAAAGAGTTGCCAGGTGCCCAGGAATTCAGGTTTTGGCTTTTATAGAGACAGTAATTTTCTATACATATCTAGGGTGTCCAGACACCTTGACAATTGTCAAATGTGTAACAAAAGGAGAGAGACTTCATAAACTGAAACTTAAGGAACTTAAGCATGCAGAGATATACTTACTAACTGCACCATTTGGCCAGAAACTAAAATAAATATCCTTACTCCTTAAAAAACTTTTAGTTAATTATATTTTAACACTGGTCTCAGGAGTTAGAATCTGTTTTAAACTCTGATTCTGTCTGTCTAATTAATCTATTTTTATCTACAAGTTCTGCATGTGAATACTCATAAAAACCAACTAAATTACTTTTCTAAGATCTGATTGGAACAGAAATAAAAATTTTAAGCACATGGGGGCTCTTGTAAAGAAAAGCCATAACCAACATCAGTTAAAAAACTGCAGGTCAGCCACAGCATTCCAGACTGTCCCCATTGCCAACGTTCCTCTTTCACATTAATGAAGCAATTACAGCAGAGTTGGAAAATACCTGACCTCTACAAAAATGACCCTTTGTGGATCTTTAAGGAGATGCCAGAGCAGCCCAGGGGCAACCTGGTGGTAAAATATGAAAGGAGGACATAAGTACACCAAGGCCAGATTTCTAAAACTCTTTTTTTTTTTTTATGCAGAAGTCTTCTCATCATATATTTACTGCTATCTAAGTAAATACATCAAGCAATATTAAACTATTAAAATTGTGGCACCACAGCAGTTTTTATAACATCTCCACCTCTTTGTGTCTTCAGCTTTAACAAATATGCAGTAAGTATTTCAAATTACTGAATTGAGCTCTTGGCTCATGACACATTTAAATGTCTAAAACTTGTGTATAGGCTAAGCTCCGAACTTAAGAAAGCAACAACTGATTCAGAAAAGCAGGGTGGAAAAAAGCCACTCCGTCTTTGGTAAAATTAATTGCTCTCTGGAGATACTTATCTCCATCCCTGGACTAGAGGAGGAATGTGGATTACCAAACTGCATTAGAAACCAACGTTTTGGAAAGCTAAGTTAAACTGAGATGAAGCCACACGAAGTTATTCCACATTAATATGAAAAACAGTGTTTTCACGGGTAATAAAAGCTGAAGCAATCTATTCAGAAGACTATGTCACATATAATAAGAGAGATAATCAAAAGTACTTTCTAGCCCAACTTGAACATAAATAGCATAGGCTCTATCTCCAGGATTCAGCTGGTTTCCAGACAGCACCCATTTTTTACAAGACAAGGCATAACACTCCATCACTTGCAAGGTATCTAGGAAATGTGATGCTGATAGCATCATATATTTTTTCTTCCAAGCATTGTTCAAACACTCATGATACAAAATAAATAAAACTCTGAAATATACCCATTGCGTAATTATTTAATTCTTAGTAGAATATTTCAGGTTTTCTAAAAAAGTAGGTCTTTATTTAATGTGTACTGTGAGATTTGTTTTTAAGGTGGCAAAATGAATATTACAGAAGAATAAGGCTGAATCAAAATAATTTTCATGTATTTCATTTTTTAAGAGTAATTACATCTAAAGAGTAATTACTACATCCACTTCTTTTGTACTTCATCAGCTTGATAAGAGAATGTGACTTGCAAGAGAATTCAAATACCATATTAAACATTATAATCAACTAGACAAATGAAAATATTGTTCTGCTTTAGAAAAAAAAGCCAGCATAAAACATTTTCATGAAAGATGATAGAAAGCTACTGGTGTGTGAAAGTCAGAAAGTTACACTTATTCAGATCTTAGGACTCACACTATTGACTTGTAAGTGCACATTCTACAAATAAATGTAGACCAATAAATAATATTATGCTTCAAAATGAGAAAGGAGCTGTGTTTCACTAAAAATTAAACCCACATGTAAACTGAAGTGAGAACAGCATCAATAGCTCAAACCATCAGACGCATACAAGAAGCTACAGAATATGCAATACAGGGATACAGTAAAAAAAATTCAACTGTTTTGCAAAAGTATCATTTGCACAGCCATTAAAACTGGCAGGAGATAACCCTTATATGTTCTATGTACTGAATTTAGTCATTATTTTTGTATTAAAGCAAACACATTGCATTGATATCTACAGTGGATGCCACAGAGAGCCATTAACTAGTCCTAAAAGAGGGATCATGTCTCAGCCTCTTCTACCACTGCAGGCAGCTGATAAACGCTTGCCAAAAACAGACCCAGGCAATATCCACAGGCTATTCTCACCAGGATCATGCAGAAGTCCATTTCCCACACTGCCCCCATTTTCTGGCTCCCAGGACAAGTGGCTGTGCTTTTTGGCCACCATATGAGCTGAAGGATTATATTTAAAGCCCAAACATGAGCTGTATGTTTATATTTCAATCCTACGCATAAAATATGGACATGAACATCAGGGAAGTGAAAAACTATTTATGGTAAGAACAGCAGTGGCACAACATATGAAACAGATTATGGACTCATTAAATTCTCTTCTATTTATAGCCTGCACAATCCTATAGGGAGGCTTTTCCATAAGAGTACAGCTCAAAGGGTTGGAACCACTCTACAGAATGAAAGCTGACACCCATCTAGTCTTGTCTTATCAAACAGTTTTCCTCCAAACTGTATTTTTATCATATATTTACAAACAACAATCTTTTCTGCTCTCAGCCACTCTGTTGTGAAATTAAATTCACCACATCCTTTTATCATCTCCTAAGGGCTCCTCATGCTTCACTCAGCCTTAATACCACTTGCCATGCAGAGCCTTTTTTGAGTTTGTCTTTCTAAAATGCGTATTGCCAAAATATTACAAAAATATCCAGGGCCTTGAGAAGGTCATGAATGCTGCTATGCTTTGTCCCACACACCAAAACCTTTATAGACAAAATGGAACAAAAATCTGTGTAATTTATAAATAACTTGAATGTGTTTGGGTTTAAAACTTTAAAGAATCATATTAGCTGGACTGGAGAAAGCAACACTGTGGTATTTGAAACTCAAATGAGAAAAATACAGTAGAATACATACCTATATCATATGCAAGGAAGTCAGCAGAAAAACACTTTGCACCGTTGCTCAGGGAAGTATCATTATGAGTGTTTCCACCAAAAATGAGCATAGCTCCATTGATTAGGACAGCTGAATGAAGGTATCTTGCAAAGCCACTCTCTTTCAAAATAGTCCTACAAAATAGAAACATATTAATGCATACTAACGTGTGAAAAAGTATATTTGCACATCAAGGACATTCACAGATGAAAGCAATATGAAACACAAGGAAACTACTAAACTATAGCTATTACTCAGTAAATATGATGAAATTTAATCAGGTTGTTTCTAGGATTATCAATTTTCTCATGGTATGACTAATATATAGTTATTTGTTTAAAATGTCACACTTTTAATTAAAAAAACCTGCCAAATAATATATCTGAAATAAGTTTTAACATGCTTACATTCTTCATTAATGATTAGTGATATGGTAAATTTTGCTCAAAACTGAATGAAACCTCATTCATAGTATTAATTCGTATATATCCTTATTTACCCCTCTTGGATTTTTGCTCAAGAAATGCAATAAAAATTCCTTTAGAAGGCTAAAAGAATCTTTAGACCATCTTTAGACCATGTATTGTCAAAGGAAAACCTTGGGTTTTTTACTAATTAATTGAACACTCAGACCTGGAAAGGAAACTGTAGAAGTCATTCCAGGTATGATAAAAACACTTGCACTGCTTCATAAATTTATTCAGACTGGTAAACTCAAACATAGAGGAATTCAGTACTTAAAAAAAAGAAAGCTGTCCATGCACATTGAGCCTTTGATCTTAATTCATTCACTTCAGCCTCTGTGTGTGTGGTCTGCTCCGTGCCAGAGCAGAAATGCAGCCCCAACAGCAGCCAAGAGCTATCAATGCCACAGTTTGAAAGTGGCAGATGTGGGGCCAGTAGAAAGAACAGAATACAAACTTGATTCAAACCCAGCAAATAAATCTTACCAAGGAAGAGAGAAACCATTTGTGGGGTTTGCCAGATGAATTAGTTAAGTAGACCAGCTGTGGACATGTTTGTGAAGAGCTGAGTAGATCAGCAGTACAAAATACCTTTTACATTCTCCTAACAACCTTTCATTGTCTCAGTAATCTAAGTTTACAGCTTTAGACTCCCATTTTCATTTATGTTACTGCACGCTGCTCACATCTACAATTAAACTTTGTCATTTGTTTCCTGTAACAAAAATGACTGAACTATATTTCCTCCTGACTGAATAATACTGTCTCTCTTAAATCACTCTCATAATATTTGTTCAACATTTTTACATAATTTTTGTGTTTGGGGGAGAGGTGTTTAAAATACATCTCTTTTTTATATAATGACAAAAATTAACCAATAAACTTGAGATATTTTTAAGTGACAAAAGACTGCAGGTTTAAACAAATTGAAAGGAAGGCATCAAACCTAAATTCTCATATTATTATTTAAATAAATTCCCCCCAGTCCTAGAAAGTAACATCAAAAGACATATCAAAGACTAAATGAAAATAAATGAGGTTTTTTATTGCTTAAAAATGTGACAATTTCTTCAATCCACTTGCATGCCCACACATGTATTTCTGCTTTTGACCCCTTTCTTTTTTGGACCTATTAAGCAACTTGCTTTTCTCTTGTGTATTTCTGATTAACATACTTTGAAAACACAACACCACAGAAGTGTGTATTTTTAACCAAGAATTGGCTTGATACAGGATACTTATGGTAGCCCCTAGAAAATTGTGATATTTGAGTTCAACTCATCAGCAACGTAGAAAATTGGGAATGACAAGGAAATAGAACAAGACATTATTTTGAAGTTATTTTCAACTGGAAATGGAGGAGTTCTGCTGCCATGACTTGAAAGAATGATGTTCTTAGGATATTATGTTATCCTGTCCATTCAGACTACAGTCACCTTTCTGTCTTCTGCGTCTCCAGTTTTCTACAGCCCTTATTGCCTAATTTACACTAATTGCTATACACCAGGCTCTGCCTTGATTACCCTGCGTTGCAGCTGTCTCCAAATAGTTATGTTGATCACTAAAGGCCTAAAGAGACATACACTGTTCTGGGGAAAGCTAAGGACTCTCCTCTCCACAGTGGACGTAACAGTACACTCCATAAGTTTTCTTTTTTGGGTTACACTCTTTCCTACTTGTGACCCAACTGTGTTGCCCCAATCCTGGTCCCTTACCATAGTGTGACATTTTTCTTCCCCTATTTTTTGCATACTGTGTGCTGAGTTTCACCCCTCCCAGCAACAGTAACTTTTCCTCAAGATTCAGCAGAACTAGAAGTTTGTTAATTTGGCCATGATTTTCACTATTCATTAGCATCACTAATGAGGGCAATCTAGAGAACTCTCCAACACATATCAACCCCATGCAAATTCTGTGAGAGTCTCAGCACGCTCTGCTCTGAATTCATTATTTATGCACATATTCGTGTATCTGCAAACATTAGTCGGTGTTAACTGTGCCGATGCCAAGCGCTGCACACAGCAGCACAGCTCTGTAATGGTGACAGAAATACCCAGGAGCCAGCAGGTGCTTCCAGTGCTTCAGGGCATTATCCAAGCCCAGCTCCACACTGTCCCCCAGCTGCCAGCTGCAGCAGCAGGGCAGGAATGCAAAACAATGCAGGTATTACCAACACTGTAATTCCCCGTCGTGTATTAGGAATATAGCTCAGCTCACACTAAGAATTAAAATATTGGCCCCTCACATTCCAAGAAACATAAAGCTTGTTTAACTGATATTAAGAAATGAAAACCTGCATTCCACTGAGCTAAACAGGTAATCAGATTTGTAATCAGATACCTAAACTCAGTGAAGCACGGGAACCTCTGTCAGATCAGCCACTGAAATTTGAATGATTGCCTCAGAAAAACAGTGAGCACCAGCAAATGGGATGGACATGGGTGTGAGAGAGCCAACAAAGTTCCAACTCATCCTCACACCACACCTACCCAGTGGCACATTCAGTCTGTTACCTCATTGAGTCCTTGGAATGCTAATTATAAGGTGTGACAGACACAGTTAACAAAGACTCAAAGATTTTATTACTTTTTGTCATTACCCCATCCTCTGAGCCCGTTTTCAGTCCCATAGTAAAATTCACTCCCAGTGTAAATCTCACAAAACAAAAAAAATACATGAGTTCTCTACAAGCTGCAGCGAATCCTACATTAGTACAGAGTAGATCGAAGCATTCTTTATTAGTTTTTAAATGAATAATGCATAAAAATATTCCAACAATTATTATTATTTTATTGTTGAACAGACCATCAAAGAAAAAAAATCACTTTGTTCCAAAAATAGAATATAGCAAGAAAGCATTAAAATTCCAGAAATTTAAAAATACATTTAAAGGAACAAAAAATTCTCATAATAATGTTTCCAAGTGCCATGAGCTAATGGTTTTAAGATTCTCAGAGAAATCAAAACCACATGTTTCCAACATTTAAGGTGCTTAAAGTGAGGCCATTAGTACTCAACACAAATATTAAATTGCAAGAATAAAATGGTCCAAGAAATAGTTCTTGATCTCAAGTCATCTCTAAGGCAAGAAAAAACATTTAAGGTTGCCTTCTATGCATAATATACAAGTAGCCTTCAGAAGTCACAATAAATTTGAGGAACAAGGAACTGACAGAAACACCAAGAACATTCCTACATAATCCTAAGGATTCCTACATAATACCAAAATTTTTCTCTTACTTCTGATAATTTTGTCAAAAACAACCTTCCACAGTTCTTAGGGTTTCCTACTTATTTAACAACCACTTTAACACACACCAGCAGTATATGCACACCATGAGGAAACAGTTCACACGTGCTATTTCTGCACAGTGGTTATGTCTGGATAGGAGAACCTTTTCCTAATTTGTAGAACATGCACAAAGCTTCCTCCCTGCCATTCTTTAAATATATAGCTCCATTAATCCATTGACTCAAGTCTAGTCCCTCCACACAACTCTTCCAGTTTGTTGCAGAAAATGCTCTGTTCTGCAACATGCAAAGGACATAGAGGTACCTGCATGACTTTGCTAGAACCTTACTCTACCTTACTGTACACTTGTGTTTTCTTTAACAACCTATAACTTAGTTTCCTACATTATAAATCCAACTTACCACGTCCGAGTATTAACTTCGTATCTGTAAAGATCATCCACCAATCCATATTTATTGCCAGGCAACGCTTTGTATCCACCATGGACATAAACAGATTTTGTCAGCTCATCATAGACACTGGTATGGCCATATCCACCTTGAACAATTGCTCCTTTCGTTTCTGGTACAAGCCAAGAGTTAGACCCTTGAAGAAACATTAAAAAAACAGAATTTTAAGGCTTACTATTGCTAACACACAGTACTAGGAGTTTTAAGTATATGAAATAATTTCCACTATAACTCTAAATATAGCAATAACTAGGGATTTGTTCTAAGAAGCTATTTCATTCCAGTGTATCAAGATATCTACAATCAGATGAAGTTGTCAGACTATTATCTGCTATTCTTAATTTAAATCACAAATACATTGTGGTTACAGCTGCCAGGCAGTATCTCATCCTCTCTCATCTGTGACTTCAGCACTTACATTAAACAAACAAACAAAAAAGCCCAAACCTTTTTGAAAATATGAAATTAGGAGTTATGATTAATTCTCGCCAGAGATGGCTGATGAGAATTCAGTGCTCCATCTCCTTCAGAGTCATTAGCAACACCTGTGCTCAGTCCTGGGGAGTCTGGAGGAGCCTGGCAGAAACCGAACTGCAGTGAGTCGTGAGAAGCACGGAACAGAAGGTAGCTCAAAGTGTGCATGGATATGGGCAGACTCTTTGGGAGTTACCGTAAAATTATTGAGCTAAAATCCATTTCCAACGACTGCCTCTTAGTTATTTAACTGCAAATATACCCATTCAGTTGCTGAAAACTCACAAAAGAATAATTTGATAGCAGCTCATTAAATTGGCATTTAAATCATTTTACATCACATGATTAATAACTGCAAGGAGATACCAAATAAAACCAGCCACAAGAGCTATTATGACTGAAGAAGAGAACACAACAGGAAAATATTTTATCATAGCAGAAAAACAGGCAGATGTTAAGTGAGTTCTTGCTGCCTGTAGCCCCAAAATGTCGTTATTTTTCGCCTCCATCTTCCCAGATGATGATGCAAGTCACAAAAAGAGCAAGCCAGGAGGAATTTCGTGCACAAGGCAGCCTACACAGAAGAGCCTGTGCTGACTGGGAGTCAGTTTCACAGATATGAAACAGAAGAATAGATTCACTTCCAGCCTCTTGAAGATTATGTGAGAAGAACAGAGAGCCTGGGCAAGGACATCCAAAACTGAGCCGTCTCCCAATTCTTATCCTCAGTTGGCCGTCATTGTAAAGGTATTTATCCAAGGCTAGCACACAACACCATACACCTTGCTTCCTCTGAAAATTAGGTTAAATTCCATTCCAGTTTTTGTCTGGTGTTGTGGAAGTAGCTCAGATTAACTCTTTTTCTCCAGATTCTTCTGTTCATGAAGAGGCTCACTATTTTCAGTTATCACTGCTGCTACTGTACTTTCATTAAGTAGATTCTAGGCACTGCCTCTCTAAGTTAGATTTTTTCAGTAACAAGTGCTTATGGCAAGTTATAAAGTATAGATTCTGAGGAAGAATTGTGATGATTTTTGTGTATATGAATGCCAATATTTGTGTAATATACTACTCAGAATATTTACATTATTTATGTGTAGTGTAATTAAGTAGTATTTTATTTCAATCCCTGTATTGGATATTATCAAGCTATTAAGAAGTACAATTCTAAAAACAAGTACAAAATTTTTAACAATAATACTGTGTACTACATACCTATTACTTTGATAACAAGCAGATTTATTTGACACAATTTCTGTAAGAGGGCTGGTGAGGAGTCAGCCTGCAGATACACCTCTCTATTACCAACAATATCTTCATTTATTCATTCAATGATCAGCCCTAGAGATTGCCATATATGCTTTTCAGGGAAAAGGAACTATTTCTCCACATAAATTTACACAATGCAGTTGATAAAATGCATAATATAATGTTTTGCATTTATATCTGACTGATTCATGTGGCATTTATGGAGCATTATGGTTTAAGTAGCAATGGTTGCACTTGTGATCCTGAGGACTTTTCCAACCTAAATGGGTCTATGATCCTGTGGAGCATTCAGAACACTGTCGGAGTAACACTGCTTATTGCATCACTTTACATGACCTGGGCAGAAATATGAAAAGCTGTTTCTTCTTGAACAATAAAAAACAGGTACTATGAATAACTACCTAAATTTGAGAAAGGAGGTCCAGCAACACCTTTCTGAAATAAAAGTCAAAAGCAATGTTACAGTTGCTCCTTCTATTTCCCATTCTAAAATTTAGCTGAGCTGCCTGAATTTCAAATACTGAAATGTGTATGTACAGTTTTGATATATTCCATACTTCAGCATCTTGAATATTGCATCATTCAGACAAAAATACGACCCTGTATATTTAAAGACATTGCTGTGTATATGAGCTACTTTTTTGAAGCAGCTTATTGATACAATCTTCACCTATTTTTTTTTCAACAAAAAATCATGTTTTATTGAAAGTGTTTACATAACCCTTCTCATAGTCAGAGATCCCCCTCTTTCTATCATTATATCACAAGAAGAACTGGATTGACCAAATAAGTCTTGTGAAACTGCATTCTCAATAGCTTAAAAGTCAAATGCAGAAGGAGCTTCATGAACAAACAAGCCAAAAATAAGGAAATAGGATATTTTTTTAATTTTTCAGTATTTGTATTTCAAGTCTAGTACACTGTGCAAAAATACATTGCAGAAGATACATTGGCCTGATCTGTCCTTATCACAATATAACCTTCAGACAGATCAGGTAAAAAGGACGAAATGTCCAAGAAGCACCGTGTGTGCCATCTTCATTTCATCACAGTGACAAACTAAAATTTTTCAAGTAAGCAGGAAGCTTATGCTAACTTTAACAAAAAAGAGGAAGCATGTTACATCATGGGGCCATTTCTTTTTAAATTATTTCAAAGAAAAAAAGCAAAGAAATGCTTTTCATCAATAGCAATCTATAACCTACTTCTAAAGCCATAAAAAAATTCATTCTAAAGAACACTGATATTCTGCTAATCTAAAGAAACCTCTGTCTTGCAAAGAAATAAAATAAAATCATAGAAGACTTATTCAGAAGTTTCTTAATATATAAAGAGCCTTTCTAAACCTCAGCTAAAACAAAACACCATTATTATACTCACCTTGAGACTCACATTGAGATTCTTAGACAGTTTATGAGGTATTGCTAACCTAAAGGGAAATAAATTTCCCTGGGGAGTAACCCAGAAAAGTTTTATGGTTCAAGTTAGTAAAATCATTCACATAATTCCCATATCAGGATTTACTGGTTCCTCAAAAGTTGTAAGTCTGGGCACAGCGAGAAAGGACAACAGGAAGCTCTTTTGTTCCTGCAGCAACCACCACACCTCTGGAGTAGAAATAAATTCATGTGCCTTTGCATGGCGAAAATCTGCCTGCAAACCCTATCCAATTATTCCAGAATTTATTCTACTTGGATGGAAATTGCTTTCTCCCCAATCTGACAATGCCAGAGACATTTTCAGATCAGGTACACCTTTGATTGACATATTTTATTAACAAGAACTACATACCTACACGAAAAGCTAGGGATTCCACAATTATTTAAAACCTCTTCAGATATTTCTTAACGCAGACCCCATGGAAACCATGGTCACAGCAAGTAAAAAAGGCTTCAGCATCAGAATTCCATATATCAACTTCATCAAAGTTCATCAACAGAATTGGATCCTAGAGGTTTCAGTTCATATGAACTGAAGGATAAGCTGCCTCTATGTCTCTTTCAATAAGCGTGTGGTAAATGCTAGAAAAATAACCATTAGGACTCAAAGCCATTACTGGTAACATTCAGAAACAATAAAGCAGTAAAATTTAAAAAGTTAGATTAATATGTTTTTAAGGCAAGGAGAGAAAGAGCTGCATTCTCATTTTTCTTTCTATAATGCCAGAAGCCCTTACTTTTAAGAAATTTCCTTTCCTATTCAGGTGAGTTCACAAGAATACTTCTCACTTTCTATGTCTTCTAAGTTTGGATTCTGAACTGCCAAAGTCCTCCCAAAAATAGAGTCATTCTTAATTCAAACCACCAGCTGGAATTTTATGGTTAAAAATGTGTTCCTACAGCTGCAAAACTGTAGATAAATGCCACAGCCAACACAGAATTCAGGTAAATTTACCACAAAATTAATTTAACTCAGAGGGGAGGGAAAGGTGGGAGATGCAATGAATGGGGTAAAATGAAACATGAGAATTCTCTGTGGCAGAAATGGTTCAGTCACACCATATTCTGCAAAGCACTGCAAGCCCCAATAATCAATCCTTCATATCAGATGAGGAGACTAAATGGGTTTCCATATTAATACCCTATATTGTTACAAGTTTCCTTTATATTTGATGCAAGTGAAGCACATTTTCTCTAATAAACTAATTTTCTCACAAGAATGTGATAAAAATATAATCTCATAAAGGAGACATTCAAACTTGAGAATAATTGACACATAACTGACAGAGAAGTGCTTTCTTTTACTCCAAGCTTATCACCATGGTAGGAAAGGTTTGGGATTTTTTCTTTGTTTGTTTGCGTTATATATGCTTAGCTATACCCTGTTTTATTAATCCTCCACAAATGTACCTGTAACAATTTTTTTAAAAAATTAGAATAGGAACAAGCTGTCCTTTTCAACCATAAAGCCATCAATAAAATCAGCCAGGCAGAAAATTTTACACTACAAATCATGTTCCCTTCTTCATAATTAAACTAACCACAATAATAGGTGGGAATAAAATTGGTACTTCTGCTCCATACTAAATTAGCAGCATGTGAAGAAACAAATAATTTAAAGTTCCAACAGACATTACACTGAATGAGCATGTGGAAAGCTAGAACAACATATTGTTTTCTTCACAGAAAAAAAAAATCATCCCTGGCGGGTCAAAAAAACCAACTTTCTGAAATTAAGTTTTCTTTAAAAAATGTCCTTTAATGCCTAACAAATCTTAGAATACTCTCGTGAAACATCATTCTAAGACCAGTGTTTTATAGTAGTGTTTATGCAAGTAAATTGGAATTTTTCAGTGTGGATAAAGCACATCATGGTGCTCTTCCTCTTTTTACCATTCATTTTTATCCTTTTACAACATTGTTATATAATTTTGACACTGCTATCAGAGATAATGCCAGGGAGAATAACAACATTCTGAGTTCTGAAGGGATTTCTCCAACCTATAAATCTGCTTAAACAGTGTTTATATACATATGCATACATGGAAGAAAAAAAAGTTAAATTCAACAACTAAAAACAATTGTTATCCTTTAACTTGTAGGTATTACTTTGAAATTTTGAATTATGCCTTCTGCAATTGCTTAAATAACTGAGAGACTAAGGTAAATTCAATAGAAAAAAGGAATTTTTAAAAAAGTAGAAGGTTATAACTTGAATTAGTAGTCATATAAATATTCCTAAGACTTTATCAGGTGTAGATTTTCAATATTATTCCACTGAAATAGTATATTAGATGTACCATGTGTATAATAAAAAGATTTCTCCTGGTTTATTTAATTTTAGCATTTAAAATCACCCTAGGAACAGCTTGCAGTTCACAAGGGAAAAAAACCAGACAGACATGGTAGGTTATTTACAGGAAATTAGAGTTCATTTTCAATTATTACCTCTAACTGCAACATGTATACATTTTAGTTAGAACCCTATATATAATGATGATCTAAGTTATTACATTTAAAAAGAACACAACAGAATGCAAATAATACACCAACATTGAAGAACTTTTAAAATAACTATTGTCAGTTTTGCTCTTCTACTCTGTGGTAAAAACAGCAAGTCTGTGTTAAAAAACTACATTTCATCACAACAATAACCACGGTGTGGAATTTCTGGTTTCAATTTTTATCCCCTTTAGGGTACCACAACCTCGTACGCAATGGAGAGAGTCACGGTGCTCCAAACACTTACAAAATGCTATTGCTTAACATGAAATCTGATGTACATAATTTGAAGGAGAAAAGGTAAGGCTCTATTTATTTTGGAAAATTCATATTTTTCTTTCTGAACACAGGAGCGATACTCACTTTAAAAAAAAGAAATAGCACTTTTTGTATCAGTACGTGATAAAAGTGATTTGAACGTGACTTACTGATATAGTATTCTTGCACAATGCTTGTGTAACCATATATGGAAGAATATCCAAAAATTATAATCATGACCACATCTCTGCTGTCCAGCTCCACTATGTGTGCTGAATGACCTTCCACAGCATATTGCTGGCCATGGACCAGGACTGCAGGAATTCTGCTACTCCATGTCTGACTGGGTATGTTGAAAACCCACAGTTCATCAGTGACATTGCCGTTACTTGTTTCAATTTTGCCTCCATACATGTAGATGTCTTCCTGTAAAAATGGGAAGGGAGAGAGGAGAAAGCAAATAATGGATTACTGAGAGATAACATCTGAACTGCATACTCCTGTGCTGAGCAATATTTCATAACTGAGCAATCTGATTTAATCTTCACATTTAATCTTACATTAACCAGCTCGATATCAGACACTAATCCCAGACGATACTTAAACTAAACCAACAATGATAAGGAGTCTACTTCTCTGAAAGATAAACCTAGCCATGAAAATGACACCAAAATGAATCTCAAACAGATTATTTCAACCAGAAAACCTTTAATTACATGGCTCTTCTAATCCATACTGCAGCATTCTATTTTTAAAAAGCTAAACTGAAAGGATATTATATTGTTTTCTTAAGGAACAGTTCACAGAATTAAAATGTGATTTTCCACACACAGTCTAAGGGGATTTCATTCAGCACGTGCACAAGAGAGCACATTGTCTCCTGATAGCAAAGTAATTCAAGTCCTGAGAAAATTCAGTCACCAAAACCCAAAGAAAAGGGACAATGTGTGTATGGATTCATAGAATGATCTGGTTTGGAAGCTGCCTTAAAGATCATCTTGTTCCACCCCCACTGCCACAGGCAGGGACACCTTCCACTAAACCAGGTCGCTCCAAGCCCTGTCCAACCTGGCCTTGGACACTTCCAGGGATGAGGCAGCCCCAGCATCTCTGGGCACCCTGTGCCAGGGCCTCACCACCTTCACACTGAGGAATTCCTTACTAATACCTAAACCAAACCTGCCCTCAGACAGCTTGAAGCCATTCCCCCTTGACCTACCACTTCATGCCCTTGAGAACATCACCCTCCAGCTCTCTCATAGACACTTTAGGCAGAGGAAGGTGCTATAAGGTGTCCCCAGAGCCTTCTCTTCTCCAGGCTGAACAACCCCATGTCTCTCAGCCAGTCCTCTTGGAGAGGTGCTCCAGACATCTGATCACTTCAGTGGCTTCCCTTCAGGACTGGCTCCAACAGTGCTTATGCTGGGGGTCCCAGAGCTGGACACAGGGCTCCAGGTGGATCTCGTGAGAGCAGAGCAGAGGGGCAGAATCACCTCCCTCAACCTGCAGGTCATGCTGTTTTGAAGCAGCCCAAGATGTGGTTGGCTCCTCTTGAGCACATTTACTCAAATCAAGTTCTATAGGAGGGTACTTTGAGTTCTTTTTAAGGAATGCAAAACAGATATTCCCATCACCATAAACCACATCCCTCAAACAGCGATGCCATCTGTTCTCATAACTAATGAGTGATTTACCTAAATATTGACTGAAAGCAAATCCTACTCAATTTCACTTCATCTGGATTTGCAAGCCAAGGTATGCAAAGTCACAGAACAAATTCCAGATTGTTGGCTTCACAGACTAGCTCAAGGACAGTTTATACTGGGTAGGAAAAAACTTCCTCTGGTTCTGAGATTGATACTCAGTCTTTGCTAGGACATAACCACCACATTCACCCTGCATCTCATTTGCATGCTGTACAGATGGTAGTTGTCTTCTTCATATTGCAATATAATGTTCTGGGGCTTACCCTAAATCCAGCCTTACCAGGTTTAAATAAAGAAAAAAAAAATTAAGGAAGCTGCAGGTTAACCACATTTGGCAAAGTTTGACGTGGCATGGAAAACTGAGCCTCAGAAAGAGGCTGGAAGAGAAGGAAACAACCTAAGAAGTTTGTATCAATCATGCAGAAATTTCAGACATTGTACAAAGAGATGACGGTTCACATCAGAAATTTAAACTTTTGGTTATTACTACTGCACACATAAAGAAAGATGAACTCCTGACTTTATGAACTGGCAGGCATGGGAAATATAGGTGATCAGTACAATGACAACTCTTTTTAGTCCAGCAAAGAAAGGTTTAAGAGAATTATAATGCTGTCCATATGCTCATGGTTGATGATAAGGAACAGAGTTCAGAACAGTAAAAAAAGACTCCTCATTACTCAGAGAGATTAGTCAGCAAATGACTGACCAAACTGTCCAGTATGTCTTCAGCAGTACACTTGAAATTCCTGCAAAATTTTCAACTATTTTTTTCATTTGAGGCAGGAGAACATTTCTTGATTTGGAATTTTAATCATTCCTATGCAGGGATACTCTGTGCTACTGGTGGTGTTTGAACAAAAGATGTTCACGGAAGGAATTTGTAGTACGATTAGAGAGATATGTATCTGAACCCAATTTTTTCCTATGAGATAAAACATTTCAAAGACCTTGGTGAAGACCCACAAAAACTGAAGAAGGACATGCACTGACCTACGGGAATGGCTTGAAAAAATCTTCTTCTTTAAAGGATCCTATATGGCTCATTTCTTAGAATACCACATAGATCTCCAAAGTCAAACCAGCATCACTAGAATTGTGAACTACTTATTTTCAAATGCAGAAAACTGACTATAGCATAAAGAGAGAACTAATTAGGGAGCTGCGGGGGCTGTATAACAGTATTTGAAAAAAAAAAAAAATTGACACTGAGGAAAGACACTTTAAAAAAAAGAGGAAAAAGTGACCTAAAGAGCTGCTTGAACTTTGAAATGATTACTCAGACAGCTGACAGTAGGAAAGTCCTCCTTCGCAGTTCTGCCCAAATGATTCAAAGTTCAGATAAAAGAACACTTCTGTGAGAAGCAATCTTTTAGGTGATACAGCAGATCCTGTATTCAAGAATATTCACAGAGAAAAAGACAAGAAGGTCATGACAACTGCTTTATCAGCCACAAAACCAGATTTAACTAAGTTTTGCTAAGGGCTATTTCTGAGATTAAGAAGCTCCTAGTGCTGGTGAAAAATGCTTTAAAAGTAACTAATGATCAGCTGAACATGGAGGAAAACAGGCTAAGAGACCAAACTCAGTAGAAGAAATACAGCATTGAAATTAAAAAATGTTACATGCCTACTTACACAGGGCAAAAACCAACACCCTAAGCATATAAAGATAGACACTTATTTGGAAAGCCTTATCAAGAAGAGATTATAGGAATGACAAGTGCAAATGTTCCTGTGCAGCACAAAGATCATGATAGAAGAGAAGGAATCCCTTTATAAACTTACACTACCTTTAAAAATTACTTATATGCTAAATATAGATAAGGGTATATGCTAAAGGTGAGGCTTTCTGGCAGACACAACACATAAGATTAAAGTGTGTTAGTACACAAACACTGCTGACCTTTACCTGAATTAAGCATAGTAGATGATATTCGTTTATAAGATAGCGAACCAAGCAGGACTGCAAAGTAATTTTTTTTAAAGGCAACAAAAAATATTAAATTGAGAGTCTTTGTGAAATTAGTGAACAAGAAGAATCTGGCCCAAATGAAAGATCTTAAAAACTGCACTCAGTCTAGAGGAGAGAGAAGGCCAAGAAGCAGACTTTTCCATGGAAGAGATAACAAAACAGGTAGATAAGCACCAAGAAGATACAAGGCCTCCAACACATCCATATTTTAAAGTTTTGATACCAGGTACCTTCAATCACAGTGTGAGATAGTAAAGCTGACCATTTACTCAATAAATTAACCTTGGCCATATTAGATATATTATCTCATATGAGTAACATTATGTAAGTTACAGCACCCTTGAAAGACCTTGTGGTTTTTAAATGAAAATTTTATGTAAATATTACTTTATGCAAATTGAAGTATACAGAACTACACTGTTTATTGAACTTCCAAGTTCCTGCTCAGTAGGGCATTCCAGCAAAAACTAGACATTTCTTCCTGTAAACAGAGCAGGTTGACAGCCCACCCAATCATGACATTCCCACCTACAGACCACATCAGTTGGTTTCTTGGCAGGTGTTCACGTCCAAGCCAACAAAACAGCCAGTGCAGCTCCCATTTACTTCAATGGAACCAAAACTTTCCAATAAATGTGTCCATTTACTCAAATCTTTTTTTTTCCCTGGGCAAACTACTTCAGAGGAAAATTATGATGAGCCATAATGATAAAGAAAGGTGACAAAAGGTATATGATCTGTAAATATTTGACTGTACATATTGGGCACAGAGGATGACAGCAGAAGGCAGGAATGATAAGACCAAAGCCAGGATTTGAACAAAATTGTTAAATCATATTTCTCAAGAGAAGAAGAAAATATTGATTTGATCTAGGATTTCTCTTACAGAGTAATGATTGACATACATATTTTGACTGGACAAAATAGAACCAAGAGAATAACTCAAATATAGGAGAAAAAGTAAACTGTCAAAATTTGAATGCTGGAAGACTCAACAGAACTTACAGCAGTAAAATTCCTCTTAATTTCTTCATCTTATTGATTCAATCATCATCTTTGGAGAAGACGTTTGTTAAATAACCAAATAATTGGAATAAAATTAAATGCCTGGTGAGAGAGGTTAAAAAAGACAGAGCCAGACTTTCCCAAGGTAATCCAGCCTACAAACCAGACATGATGGGCACCATTTGGATTACAAGAAATTCAATTTAAATATAAGAATAAATGTTCTTCTTTTTTTCTCAAAGATCTTTAACAGAGGAGCATTTTACTGTGAGGAAAAATGAAACAGACCATGGAGGATACTATAAAAAGAGCACTGAAAGACCAAGAGCACCGACTTGTCTGTTAAGTCCCAATCAGTACACAGTACACCAAGTCTGTACACCAGGGTAACCCTTCCACACACTTCACACTGAATCCTGGACAGACAGCCAAAATCATTAGTTCCATTGACCTTGGACATCTTCCTTTCCCTACACCTCATCCCAGAGTTAATATTCAATTTATATTTCATATAAATGCAGTAATTCAAAATATCTTAAACTTATCACATTTTTATTCCTTAGGCTTTTCAATTTTTCTTTTTTCCTAAAGGAACAATACTTAGCTGCTCAGGCTGTACCTGGGAATGACACACTCTTATGCAAATCCTGCCTGCATTCCAAAAGAATCTTATCTGGTATTCACCACTAAAAAAAAGTGCAAAGAAAACGCAATAAAGGGGTAATTTATAATCCATTTCTAATGAATTGGAAACAAGTTAATCCCATTGAAATAACCACACAATTTTCATTTTGTATTCTTAACTATATCATGGCTACACAGAAAACTTTATCTCTCAGAAGTTAGTTTTCTTCCCTAATTCTTATGTAACTCCAACCTCCAAATCCAATTCCTGAAGAATTGCCCAAAGAAATGCTACTCACAAACCACATGAACAGTCATTCCCTACTTTCTTGAAACAACATCATCAATCTTTTTTCTCCCATAGACTGTATCCATGCATTGGTATAGAAATTAATTTTATGTAAACTAACAGTACACAAACATTTATTAGGATTTTTGTTCTCTATACTTTTACATGAAAATTCTAAAAATTTATTAAAATCTGTACATCACTAAAAAATTCCTTGATTTTTTTTCCATGAAGATATAAGTACATCTCAAATAATGTCATCTGGCAATCACTCATCCATCACAAGCCTGTTTCTTGCATTCAACATGTACCACCTGTTTTAGCATTGTCTAATATCTCCTCTTTCTTTCTCCAGTTATCTCCTTTAATATGCTTACCAGTATCGATAACATCTTCTGTGTTATATCAAAATTAAAAATTAATTACATTTCTACTTGACCCAGCAATCCTCCCATTAGATCAGGGCTAACAAACTGGAAAGTACTCTCCCTTCAACTCTTCCTCCTGCAGCCTGATTTGTTAATTCTTAGCTTATTGTGCGACTATATCCTGTCTGAGTAAGAACCTAAGTTACATGAGAGGAACATTTTAACTTAAGCTCCCAACGGGACCAAATTCAAGGTCAAGACAATACTGCACCACATTGTATGTCAGGAGGTCAATCTCATCAAGAGTGCTGTCACTTTATTTCTTCATTATTTGCAGTTTTCCAATGGTTGCTGGGCATAGTTAAAGGTATTAATTAAGCTGACCTTACTTGGACTTTGCTTTCAGACCAATTAGAATATAACACTGAAACAAGGAATGAAAAATATTACACTTCTAAATAATGAAGCAATGTCTTGACGAACTAGGGCATTAATTGAAGGGAACTCTGAACAGGCTTTTCTTTAGACTACAAGCAAAATTCTGTGACAGTTCATCTCACCTACTTCTCACACCTTTCTGATCTGCAAATCAGAATTACAGAGCAAGTTCTGCATAAGATGTAATTCAAAGTCATAGAACAATAAAACTATGGAAATTGTTGGTACAACCTACAAATAGCTACTAATAGAATAGTTAGAAAGTACTTTTACATTCCTAGTGCTATTCAAATTATACTACAATAGCCAACAAAAATAGGCATTAGAAGAATAACAATAAACCAATTGGTGAAAGATTTTATCTCATTCATATTAAAGTAGAAAAGTTTTTACCCTTTTTTGCTTTGTTAACGCTAGCTTTTGATGAGACTAATAAAAATACCAGAAGATATACACAGACTCAACATCAATACCAATTAATTTGTAAAAGGAATCAAAACAATTACCCTTTTTTAATAAAGTTTTAAAAGTGGAAGTAACACTCATAAAACTCAAATTGGTTAAATTAAGTTTGACTGTGTATAAAATGGTCTGTATATTGCAAAGTATCCTTATGATTACTACTATGTCGGCTTGCCTGCTTCATTTCTATTGCCAATCTCAAAGGAATCAAACCTCAAAGCAAAGCCATCCTTCCACTGTCTTGGGACCAGCAGCAATAGTTCAATTACAAGGCCAAATTCAACCAATTTTGGTTATACAACCAAAAACTGACTGAGTAGAGTCCCAGCAGTGACCACATATGCACCTTGCAGGCAACTCCCTTTCTCCTTAATTCCAGGGATCTGGATTTACAATTAATTCTTTTACTCCCTCCCTTGCCACTGTTTATCACAGCTGTATATACCTACTCTAAAAACTTCACAAGTCTTTTCATCCAGTCTCTTTATAATCCTATTTCTTATATAAATTACTTCAAAGTATGTTGATATACCATCTCAATACCCAGCCTGAGGGGTATTGAAGGTACCACTGTCTAACTCTTCAGTTGGTCTAAAAGCAAGAGCATTTTTATACTCTCTCCTCTATAAATGCATAAAAAGTCTTAGGCATTTATTATAACTATACATCAGTGGGAGTCTTCTGATCTTTTTTTCTTCAGAATAAAGAAGAACAGTACTTCAGTTTTTACTAAAGAAGCTTTCTGAGGGAAATGGGCATAGTAACTGGCTTCATTCTCCACAGAGTCAATCACACAGCTGCAATTTACCTTGCACCACAATGGGGCAATGCTGGCTCTGCACTCTCACTCCAGCCTAGCATTAGGCTTTGAAAATCTCAGGAGCTCAAGTCAAAAACCTAATCTAATTTCTTCTCTGTGGATATTTTTTTTTCTCTCAACCATAAAGGAAACATTACACAATTACTAGTACACAGCTGAAAACACAGCTCAAAGCTGCCATCTCTAGGTATTATGTTCTACTGCTCTTCACTCTAAATTCTTTTTTCTGTCTTTTTTCAAGAGACTGAAAATCTGAAAGGAAAAATATCCGAGATTTATCCTAACAAGTTAATGTAAGAATTTATTGGAGAAGGATGTACTTTTTCCCCTTGAGATTTCTTTGGCTTGCATGCTCAGCTCCTTTTGGCCCATGTAACTTTTGACATTTGACATAATCACTAGTACAAGCAGCATATTAATTAATTATTTCACATGAGTTAATTATTAGTGAATCCTAATTGCTAATTAACATATGTCTTCAACAACAGCCACAGCTTCTTCACTATACCTTTGCTTGCAGCTTTAGTTATTATTAACATGAGTTGCACTTCCTCACAGAGATCCAAAGAAATGTCTGAATTAACACAGCTCTATTATATTTAATATTTGCCGGTGAAAGCATTTCTAAAATGGTTACCCTTTAGCCTGGAATGTCTCAAGAAAATATTAGCACTGTCAAATAAAAAGGTTAAATTATATATTAAGCCTTTATTCTGAACTGCTAAATGATACATTACTTAAATAACTCTTGACTAAAAAGTCCACATTCTGCAAGAAGTGTAATAATCAAAGATACTGGTCAAAAAGATCTGACCTTTCAAAGAACAGAATGAGTAATGAATCAGGGAACTGACGGGAAGAAAAGCAGGTTTTGAGTTGATGCTAAGTAGGGGATGCACAAAATCTAGTTTATATTACTACTGAAAACATTTCTACAATATCCACCATGCCAAAGTCAACATCTCTGTAAGAACAACAGATGCCAGAAAAACAAGACAAAACAAAATATCAGCCCATGACTTCAATTCTGCTCAACTTACAGGAAGCACTCAATATAGAAAAGAAGACCAAACATAAAAAGAAACAAAAACGTACAACTAAAAGAGTAAAATCTTTAATGACAAGGGTATAATCCAACCCCAAACCGGTCAAATCTTTAGTGACAATATGAAGATATTCTAAGATATTGTAAGCCATTTTTGCTCAGATCACATGAATGCTTCCTATTTAAAAAAGAAAACAAAAATTTCCATTGCAAATAACAAAATTAAGTTTAACTTAACAGAAGGATACTGGAGACTTAGAAGAAGAAGAAGAATTCAAAACAAAGGTTCAGAAACTCCAGCAGATTAAAACAAAGACAGACATAAAGCCATGAAACATCTTAATGAGATGCCTGCAAAATTTATATATAAATTACTAATACATCACTTTTCAAATGCATTAGCAATACATCTAACTAGATACTTTGTGGTGCCAACAGACTGTCTGAAGGAGTATTCTGAGAAGTGAAAGCCATAGCAATAAAATGAGGTTAACTTTCCCACATGAGTTCTTCATAGTAGACTTTACAGGTATTTCCATAGCAAAAATTAAAAACAGAAGGTTATAGTAGAAGAAAAAAAAAAAAACCAACCCCAAACCTGGCAAAGAATTTCCCAGGAATCAGTTCTGAAGGAATATAAGGACTAACCTCCGTCTGTAGCAAGTAAATTCCTGTTTACAAATGTGTCCATACCAATAGACTGATAAGGGAGAGGCAGAAAGTACAGAATTCAGTGAGTGAAACAAACAGATTAAGAAAAATTCTATGAATTTTTCAAAAGGGAAGTTATATCTTGCAAATAAAGCACTGATTTTTTCTGAAGAAATTAAAGGTCCAGAAGATACATTTACCTGAAGTTTCCAAAAGATGCTTGATAATATACCTCATGCCCTAAAGGAACTAAGATGTTCTGGAACAAGCAAAACAGATAACACAAGGCTAATTAAATCTATAAAGTAAAGCCTAGGGGAAAAAATAGTAACTTCTTAAATAAATAAAGGTCATTAGTGGTGTCCCAGAGACATCTGCAATTGGGATTTTTTTGTTCAATATGTGACAAAACAAGCTGGCAGAGGGATGAGTGGAAAAATGGCAGTATTTTGGACTTTACTATGCTATTTAAAATAGCTGAGATGATGGTCAAGTGCGAATAATTGCAGAAGAATCTCCTAATATTGAATATGTGATATGAGAAAAAATTAAAGGGTAAGTGAAAGTTCACGTGCATAAGGATGAAAAATGCCTACGTGTAAAAAACAATTTTAAATCCATACATACAGGGATGGGTTTTGAATTGCCTAGAATGAGATCTTGAGGTCGTAACTGACAATTCTGTGAAAATACCAGTTCAAAGATAAGAGCAGATTGTCAAAAAGCTAAAATACTCTCAGGAATTAATAGGGAAAAAATAGACCCTTAATTCTCCATGACATCAATCTCTGAGGTAACAACACACTAAAGACTGTGATTCTCCTTTTTTCAGAGGAGATATAACAGAATTAGAAGACGTAAAGGCAATGGCACAATGTTATCCAAGGTATAAAATATCTTCCTTATAGGGGATTACTAAAAACACAAAGAATTTTCAGTATGAGAAAGAAATGGTAGAGGATGTGACGGTCTTACAGGAAAACCATGAGCAGCATGAGAAAATAAATGGAGAGTAAGAAGTAGGGATTATCAAAATTAAACCAGATAGTACCTGTTTCTCAAAAGGTGGTATTTCTCAAAAAAATAATCTGCAATTCTTTGGCACAGGACGATGACAATGTTAAAAAAATACACGGCCCAAAAATTGGGAAAAAAAACCCGAAAACATGGATTCATAATTTTTCCACAAAAATACTATCCTATTTTAGGAAATCCCAGCTTCAAAGTAGGACAGTACTATGAGGAAGCTTCTGTAAGTTCCTGTCATTTTTTCTTACATTCTTCCCTAGGCATTCCGTGTTACCCATTATTCAAGATGTGTTACCAGGTGAGGTGAACACTCTGGTCTGACTTGATACAATCCTTTTTGTCCTTCCCTGCTGGGGGTGCCTTATGCAAACAAAGGACATTTGTGATACAAATTCTGTGTTTCCCTGTCACAGTGAAAAAGTTTGTCACCCTCTGTGGCTTGTCACCCTGATAGGCCCCTCAGGCATATGTTGGAGCCTTCTCTCCACTCCTGTCTCCTTGTGCTGCTGACTGGATTCCCAGAATAATCCCCAAACCTGAGCCATCCCCTGCCATTCCTGGGGCTGCCAGAGGACTCTGCTACAAGCAGTTGGCTCTGCCTGTGGGGTTCAGCCCTGGGGATGATGCCTGGTGAGCAAGAGCACTGCCCACAGCCCAGTTATATCACACACACAGCTCTGCCCTTTATTGGCAGATTGAACTCGGAAGGTTTGTGGTCAGCAAAGTGACTAAGATCCACTGCAAAAGCTCTGTTCCAAAAACTGTGCAATTCATGTCAGTAATGCAGAAGACACAAACGTAAAATATTTAGGGACCACAACTTAAATTATCCTCAAAAATCTCTGTTCATGGTGACTTATTTTAAGATCCCTAACAGCACACACAAAGAATTAATTATACAGAACACTGAAGAGTCCAAACCTGGAACAAAGCAAGAGTGTGTCCGTATCTCTGGAGTGGCCCTTTGGATACAGGTACTACATTCCATATACTGCTTTCCAGATTGTAGCTAGAAGAGAAAGAGAAAAGGAAACATTTTCAAGCTGCAGAGCAAATAGAGGAGCTTGTATGTTCATACTAACTGCTGTTGGGCAGACTTGATCAATCCCTGCTTATCTGACATGGTAATTTGTTGGCAGCAATAACATCATTGCATTGCATTGAACAACTGCAACAGTGCACTAACGTGTGACAGTGCATGAAACATTCCTCAAGCAAAACAGGAGCAGCTCTTTAAGGCATCCAACAATCTCAGAAAATAGGAGTAATTAACAAAAAATCACAAGATTGTTGTTCTGTTATCAGCCATGTAAAAAACCCCGTCCCACTAAACTGCTCATGCCACATGATTTTGCACTACTTTGAAAACTTATAGTTGGACACTCTCTTAACTATATGGTTGTTTTTAATTGCCATTATATTTTAATTAACAATTAATCATGACACAACATTAGGGATGAGAGGTAAAAAAATAAATTACAAAGGTAGAAAATAAAAATCCAAAAGATGATGGGATTTGTTTTGGATGATTGCACCTGTGTGGAAGAAAGCAAGAGGTAGACAAAAACAGGAGAAGTAAACATGCTAATGCTAATAAGTATATCCTAACATTTGCATTTGCTACATTTAGGGCCTCTACATATGAAGTTGCCATCCAAATCACCTGGGTGCTATTTACAGCTGCTTCAACTTTGTTTTCAATAGGTGGTCAAATACACACACATACAAATTGCCCCAAGTATAAAAAAGTGGAACACAGGGGACCTGCCTGACCCTGCTGGCATGGCACCAGCAGGAGGAGAGCAAGCCCTGAACACAAGTCTCCTGTAATCACAAACTGACATCAATAACTGAGATGGCTTTCAAGATGTACTGTGTGAAAATATCAGCAGGGAATTTCTTTCACTGTTTTATCACCACAAACCTCTTCATGTTTTTCAGTTTTTCACAAAACTGAAGTACACACTAAGATCACACACAGGTTGATGTTGCCCTTATTTTCACATTCTATAATCATAAGAAAATCACAAGCATAAAATAAGACCTTTAATAAAGAATCTAAAAGAGATATAAACGTAAGCTAAATTCCAAGGTGGAAGCTCCCTCCCTGGTGAGATGTGTTTCCACTAAGCCCCATCAGAAAGGACATGCCAAAGGAGGAATCACTTACTTCAACACCATTTGGAACGAGCTGTAGTTAAAGGTGTACCCACCAATCACCCACATAAACTTCCCGTGCAGCACAGCCTTGTGTGAAGCACGACCCACAGAGGGGCTGAAGGGCTTCACGTTGGGCAGAATCCAGTAAGACTCGGTGGAAGGGACGTTCAGAGAACAATCTGGACCTGTTTTGTAAACAAATGTGCAATTTGTACAATCTGTTAGACGGGGCTGTTAAAGCCAATAAAGCAGAAACAGGGGAGGCTTAATTACAGATGTCAGGATTGCTCATTCTGATAAAATATGGTGAGCACTTTTATGTTTAACAGATGCTCAGTGAAAAAATTGACAACATGGGATGTCAATCTAATTGAAAGCGTTAGATTAGCTCAAATAATAACAATTCATTTCCGCATTCTTCTCAGAAAACAGACTATGAGTCACAAATTGAAAGAAAGGCACAAAGCATCACATTTTTAAATGACCTGTCATTTAGGTCTAAAACTTTTAGAACTGTTTGTTACCTCTGGAGAAAAACTACACTGTATTTGAACCAGAATAAGTGTATATCAAAGCAAATAACATTACAGTAAATTAAGTTACAATATGTTTTATACTATATTAAACATTAGAAGTAAAAATTTGCTCTTTGCCAATGCCATTCTGCATCATTTTTCAAGAGGAAAATACACTATCAAGTGCTTTACCAAAAGAATTATTTGAATATTTAAATTTCATAACTTTTTATAGACCATTCTACAAAAGCCACCAAGTCCACAGCTACATATTATTTTAAAATGTATTTCAGTCAATCATTTTTGTCAAACAAAGAAAAGTCAGCAAAATGCATAATTTTTTTTTAGTTACAGGACTATTACAATCATGAACAGTAGAATTAATTTTTTTATTTGTTCTGTAATAACAAAAGTGTGATCTCTACATCATCAGTTCATGCTCTAGATCTCATTTGAAACTTGAATATAAATATACATATAACTAGTGGAGGGCCTCTGAAGAACCACAGGACAAGTTCTTGTCTGACCATGTGACTGAAAAATAAAATAATACATAAAATTCAACACAATTAAATTGAAAACCAAGTAAGGTGCATTTTAGGATCATAATTTTAGGGCAGCTCATGAAAATATTACATCATCACTCAGCAATCATCAACAAAAAAACCACATCAGAATAGAGGATATTGTCAGTCCACTGCATAAATCTGTGGTTTGTGTAGCCTTAGGAAACTGTGTCCTACTGAAAAAGAAGAGATTAGCGCTGGAAACTGTTTACAGGAGATTAATAAGGATGTTCCAATTACAGAAACCACTGAATTCCTTTGAACTACTGACTTTTTCACTTGGACAAAAAGAAAATTTGGAAGTGAATAATAAATGTCTGTAAAATAAATCATAAAGAGAGGATAGATATGAAGAGTCCACAGTCTCTCTCAATATAAAGATCTGAGACTTATGAAATGCAGCTTGAAGAAGTCATATTCAAAACAAACAAGATGAGACAGTTCTTCATGCAAAAAGTATCAGATCTCTTTGGCAAGGATACTCCCCTGGCAAAGGATGCTCTGGATGCGAAGATTTACACGTGTCAAGGAGAGACCAGACATAATTTTAGAAGAGAGAGCTGCAGAAGTTTCCCAAGTAAGCGAAATAAGTAATATACATCAAGTTTCTAATTTTAAAACATTATCTTGGGGGAATGGGAGCACAGGGAAATTATGTTTTTCCAATTTTTATTGTAATTTTGGGGGCAACTTGTTACAATTATTTCCTATACACAACAACCAGGCATCCAATCTGTATCAAACCAGCTGTCAACTTTTCCTAGTCCACTACAGAAGAATGATGTCCACTTGTATCCAAATTACCTTCCATTCGCTAAATGATGGAGACACTCAATTCCCATAGTTCATTACACCTTCTCCTCAGAAAAGATTAATGGTATTTGAATGAGGTCTAATGAGAGCATGAACAATTCAGTATATTATTTCTTAAGCATTAATAATTGATACTGTAATAGAGTTGTAACCTCAGCAAAATCGTGATTTGGTAAATCACTGGAGGAAACACTTAATTTGAATATAAAAGGGGTTTAAAGTAAACAATTGATTAAGCATTCTTTGATCTGGGAAGAGCTAAAAATGATGGAAAAGGTGCCTGAAGTCAGGAGGAGGAGCAGAGTCTCGCTCGGTGTCACCAAGAGCGATGGCGCGGCCAGCAGTGACCCCTGGTGGCGAGAGGCGAGCACAGCAAGGATCCCCGCGGCACAGCCGGACGGAGCAGCCTGGCACTGATTGCAGGGAAATGAACACCAGAAAAGCTCCTAACGCTAATGTCATTAAAAATCTTAACCAGATCGGTGCTGGGAAAAATGTCACAGACAAGCCTCTTCCAGCCTCCGTGCTTTGTCAAAACTGAGCGATAGGAAAGGTGAGAGAGAAAGCAGAAACACCAGTGTGTCACAGAGTCGCAGAAAGGCTCAGGTTGGCAGGAGCCTTAAAGACCATCTAGCTCCAAACTCACTGCCACGGGCAGGGACTTAGCACCTCATCCATTAATTGGTACAAAAATGGAACCTATAACTGCAAAAATGCAAAACAATAGAATAATACTGGCCTCTACCAAAAGGTCATTTAAAAAGCAAATTCTTTTGTATGGCTATTGCTTTAGAAAAGCAGTGTAAAGGTAGGACTTATAAATATCATTTATAGATTTTCCTACTTGAATACCTATAACATTATTTCAGCAAAAATACATATTCTCCTCAGAAACATCGCTTTCACTAAATACATGCCTTTTGTGCAACAGAGAGCACTACAGCTGCAGAACAAAGATAATGAAAAATATGTTTTGTTACATTTTATGCAAATATTATTTTTCTCCATTCATTTAAAATTGAATTTCTTTCTTATCTTCTTAATGTGTCAGTCAATCCACTGGGGTAGGGGGTGAAAAAACACTTTAAAAACAGCAAACAACTTTGTAAACCTGAACTGGAAGTCAATTAAGGTAAGAAAAAATTCTAAAGGTTTAAAAAAAGTGATTTATCCCCACCACACTAGACAAAGAATCTAATTTCTATTTATTGAGGAGTTTCATGGAAAGCCAAAGTAACAATCTGTTCCAGTAGTTTAAGTCATAAGATCAATTTCCACCTAATGACTAAACATCATCTACTGCTTTCAAACCAAATTTTTTCCTTTGGGATCACAGGAGAGAAAACTGAAAGTATTGACATGTTGAATATAAATTTCACAGTGCTCTTCATACAATCTAATCAAAGCGATTTAAAAAGTATTTGTTGTTTATTCTGGTTTTGTTTGTCTGATCATTTGAGTTGAGAATTATTACTTTAACAAAATTTGTCAACCACCAGAACTCACAGTCAGCCCGTTGTGCTGGAATGGCTCACTAATTCCTTCTAGGCATTCTAATAGTAGGTATACCCCTGCATCCCCACACTGCCCCTGCTCCTGCTTTCTTTTTCCTTCCAAAAACAGGTCCTCATCTCTGAAAACACACACTTGTATCCTTTTTGCTCTAGAACATCCAGGCACAGCAGTCCAAAATCTCAGATTTCAGATCTGTGAGCATTTGGCACTTTCCAGGGCTGCAACATCCACACTGCACGTATTGATTTCTCCCATCCTGCAAACACTCTTGCTGAAAATGAGCCTCAATGGCAGGCAGAGAGGTGCTGGTGAGGTGTCCAGCTAAAGCAGGAGAGCAGCTAGCTGTGCCAAGACCCAGGCTGCTCCAGAAATCCTAATGCACACAAGCTGATGCAGTTCTTGGAACACCCTCTGAGTGTCCTTATTCGGCCCTGTTTGTTTCCTCAGCCTCTGGTAGACACCACATAAGATTTGTCATCTTAAACAAAAACAAGTTTTGCTTCTCACTCTCTAAAAGAAGCAGGGACTTTTCAGATCAGCCATAGCTGACAACACCCTTTGGACTAGAGATTTTGAGACTCCATGCTAATGGCAGCAAGATACCAAGCTCCAACATCTCTGCTAACAACTTCTAGAAAACTTCACAGCTCTAAGACAAAAGCCTCCTTCCAATTCCCAAATTATGTGTTGAAGGCTAGTTTATCCCAACTTTTCTTCTACGAGTGTTGATATCATTGGACTTAAAGGCCTGGTCTGTCTATACTCCCCACAGATGTTCCCAAGCAGCTACACTCTTCCCTGCCAGCCTTGATTTTACTTGTTTATGCAAACCATGCTCTGTTAGTTCCTTCCTTAGCCCTGACCATCCCAATGGCCCTCCCTCTGAGTCTGATTCTATTTGTCCCCATAAAACTGTAGTAACAAAACGTGAAGCATACTACTGATGCTTTCATGTATTTAACTGGAGTTAGTGACTGATCATCCTTCCAGTGCACTTGGCACTTTACAGCCTAGAGTCTGCAGAGTATGTAAAATTAATGACGTTAATTAGTTCATGTTCTAATTGAGATAGACAAGCAAGTTTTCTCCCATGTCCCTTTCCATGCTTCAAGATTATAGAACAAATTCTTCATACTCTTAGTCTCCAAATGTAATGATTTACAATTTATACTGAAGTAATTACATCCTACACATTACTTAGACTCCTTTACAGGATATTCTGGTTCTCCTTCATATTTAAAGTAGCTTCCACTTTGAATTACCAGATTTCATTAGCACCCATATAGGTAGATTATGAAAATTACGTAACAATATCCATCCCAAGATCAGCCTCTAAGCTGCACTGATATCCTTCCACCCTCAGTTACTTGTTCAGCACACTCACATTTCACACTGAAGCAGCTCTGTCCCCTCTCTCTTTCCTTATGTATGCACTGCACTCTTCAGTTTCAATGACTTCCTGTCATCAGATGCTGAGGTTCAGAAAAAATATATTGCATTTCCGTGTCAATTTTCTTACAGACTATCTTTATATGAACCACATTGATAAATTCAGATTTCAACAGTGTTGTTATTAATCACAATGTATGTTTAATTATTTCTTTCCTCAAATTATGGTCTAGAACTCTACATGGTGCTGAAATTAGGCTAACAAGTTTCCTCTTGCTTCCTAATCTTAAATGAAGGTGCTACAGATAATAAACTAAATTTACTATTTTACCTTAGCAGGGAGATCAGCACTATCTTCTTGTATTCAGGACAGAGTTTTACGTGGGATCATTATTTTAATCAAATGTTTACAGGTTCTATTTTACTACATTTAAGTGTATTTGTTTTAAATAAATATTTAGGTCATAGATTTACTTTAAATGGATTACATTTTTCATTGAAACTCCCAAATAGCAAGGGACTCTCTTCCTAAATCTCATCCTAATTAGACATACAAAGCATTATCAACTCCTTTAATGCAGCCATTTAGTGAAACGAATCAAATAAATTCTGCTAAATTTGCTTTTGCTAATTGTCAAATGACACCATAAAGGTATTTAAAACTGAAGCTGGCTCTTCGTTTACCTGTGATGTTCTTTCTCTTGCAATAAGGACACTTGATTATTCTTACATAATTTTCAGACACTAAATTTCTAATTATGATAGCTGTATTTTGTTTGCACAAAGTTCTCTAAGGACATTTGACAAATTGTTAAATTCCAGCTGAAGATGAAACTGAAGAACATTTTCAGTATATAGGAAATGACCATTCATTTTAAGACAATTCCTTCCTACCAATTCTATAGACACAACATTTTCTTAGACAACTCTCATTGCTATGATCAACATAAAAAAAAATCTACAGGAGTGCAGAAATTGTATTTTAACTTAAAACTGAGGGACAAAAAGATTCCTTGAATATGTGTCCTTATGTGCATATAAAGTATAAATGCACATGTATTTAAGAGGACATTTCCCAGACTACAAAACTGCAGTTTCTCCTTTCTAAATTGATACTTGGCCAGGAGACAACCTGAAAAGTAAAATTGAGACAAGGAGGGCATTATCACAGGGCAAAACAGTTATAAACACCTGCTCCTACTTTCTTTTTCCTTCCAAAAACAGGTCCTCATCTCTGAAAACACACACTTGTATCCTTTGTGTTTTAGAACATCCAGGCACAGCAGTCGAAAATCGCAGATTTCAGATCTGTGAGCATTTGGCTCTTTCCAGTGCTGCATTTCAACTGCTGCTGCCTAAGCCTCCATCCCAAACCTTCTCCATCAGTTTCAATAAACCAGCAGCACAGCTTTGCCAAATCTCAATGCTGAGGAATAAGGCAGGCCAAACTAGAGAGTGTGACATCAAAGCTTCCACTGAAGCAGTGGCAACAAACTCAGCTCCAGTGAGTCCTTTCAAGATAACCTGGATATAGACAGATGTCGACAGAGTAGTTCTGGCCATACTCAAGATGCTGTTAGAATAAATGCCATAGTACCAAGCAAGCAAAACACTGATTTTACACTGCAGTAGTCACAGCTTCTTTTATACTTTCATTGTTTACCCTTCTCCCTACATAAAGGCTCATTTTTCCCTAGAGAGATGTTATAAAATTCAAGCTGCCTGAATTGCTAATGGACTTATTTCAAAGTTAATTAGTTTAATTTCAGAATCTGGTCTTCTGCTACATCTCTATCTGCTAGAAGCATATCTGTAGGGAGAATCAACTATCTACACATGTTCCAGAAATGTTGTTGGTGTCCCCAGATTAGGGCTGGAAGGCTGTTTGTGGCTGGTGTGCCTTGTGTGCAACCCTAGAGCTCATCTTTTGGAGTAGTTTTGATGTAGTTTCTTCTAAAAGGAATACACTTCCTTTGTTTCATGATGTTTTCATGATGCAATCCAAAACACAATACCCATGAAGGATCAGATTTGTTTTGAAGGTACCCTTTTAAAGACTAATTTAAACACACCCTGTAATTCCTCCCTACTAGATTCCCTTTTTGCTTGCAGTGCTGATGTTCAATGATATCAAATGATATATCAATGATATAAAGTTTCTCTCAAATTCAATAGAGCCTTCAAATCCTTTTTTTTCCCTGTCTACACCCAGTAGTTAGCAATGTTTTCAGCATGTTCAAAGACAGTTCATTTAACCCTCTTAAAAATGTGGAACTGTTTGCTATCCTTCCAGTCATCCTATATTTTTTACACCTGCCACAGAAATTTTAGTTGTTTGGAAATCTCTCTGCTCCTTTACAGCCTGAAACAATCCAAAACACAGTGTTCCTGGTATCAAAGAGAATTTTCTGGCTGTGAAAACATATTCAGCAAGAGCATCTTTCTATAAACTTCTTAAATAGGTCAAATAGTGAAACAGTCACCACTTCTGTCTCAGCCAAGTCCCTGTTACACTTTTACATGTGCCTAGCAGAGAAAGAGTGAGCAAGTCAGTAGTTTGAAGGCATATTTTTTCCACTCTAAATTACATCCACAGCCTTTTATAAACAGGCATTGACATATTCTGCTAGATAATACCAAGACAGACTACCAAGGAATGGGACAGTGTAATGTGTCAGAACAGAACTATATAGAATATATAGAATTCATAAAGGAAATACTCCTTAGGAATAAGTTCAGTCTCCCTTATGTTGGCTGAATATTTTAAATTAATCAGATTTTGTGTAAATACTATTTTTTTTCTTGTATGACACCAACCACCCCACAAATATTTAAAATTACTAGCATTATTTAAAAATACTTTGATTTTATAAATACATTCAACCAATGCATGCTTTGTTAAATGCAATGTCTGTCAAAAAATATGTCAAATATTTGCTTTTTAAGTCTCAATGTTTTATTGAGGCTTTACTCTTATATTTGTGCAACTAGCAGCCATCAGCAAGTATATACAAGATCCTTTTATTACATTCCACAAGACATATCTAATAATGAGAGGACCCTACTTTTTACTCCAAAAAATTATTCCATCCCAAAGAACACCCAAAAGTATTCTCTTTTCTCAGAATATTTGTTTTAAATGTGAAATGTTCTTCAGAGCTGCTCCTTCCACAGTTACCACAAGATGTCACCATTGTAAAAGACAAATTCCATGTCATTAACTAGGACTTTCAGGGATTTATGCTCTGAATCATGGGTTCTAATCATTATACATCCAAATCAATGCATTTCAATGATTTTTTTTTTTTTTTTAAATACAGGTACTAAAGTTACTCAAAAAAAGATAAAAAGAAAACGCTAATAAAAAATAAAGCATAAAATTGTCTCCAAAAGCACACAGACCGAGACTCTTCAGCCGCTTGGTTTGAATTACCAAACACAAGAAACCCTTTTCCGACAGCAAGAGAAAAATTTATTATTCCAGCACCGCAGATAACCCAAACAGAAGACACTATCAGTGTAGAAACCACAGAGAATATAGGCATAAATAAATCAAGAAAAAAAGAAGAAAGTAGTCTCCTAGAGAGCTTAAGAAAGGTTTAGTATTTAGTAAGAGAAAATTATGATGTATCCAAGCCAGTTCATCTGTGACAGAATTCTTAAAAATGAATTTAAATCTATGTATGTTCAGTGAAAATCCAAGGAGCAATGAAGCAAATTATCTTTATGTAATCCTATACACTGTAGGAAAGAGTGAGAAGCTAGAATGTACAGAAATGCTAGGTAAAAGGAAGGTACTAGCAGTGGAAGTTAGATTTTTAATTTTATTTTGTGCTCAAAACTCCTAACTAAGTTTATAATGCTGTATCTGGAAGTACAGCCTAAAAACTATCTCCAAAGATTTGCGACATTTCCCCATTTTGTACACAGCAATCTGACAATGCAAGGAGCCCATGCACAAATAAAATAGCAATAAAAGGGTGATATTCTTGCTGCAAATTCTATTCACAGCTTCTGGACAGAGATTAAGCCTTCAGGACCTTTTTGTGCACTACAGTCGGAAGGTTTTAAAACACTCAGTAATAAGTCTACACTGTTTCCATTCAATGACCACATTGCTAAACCACTTCCCTTCTGTGGGTGCATTGACTGCCTTTTAATGAACAACTCATTAATTATTAAGAAGGGAAATGTATTAAATCTCATCACGGCTGTAGAGTAATAGGTGTGACAGCTAATAGGAGTTAAAAAGTCATTTCCTTCGACATGCCAAAAGAAACAGCAATAAAACAGAAGTAGAGGCAGGAAGTCATGGAAAGAGGGCATATCAGCTAAGCAATCTGGAGGTATTTTAATATTTCTGTTAAGAGAAGAATGGCAATTTCTATGCATAGCAAGCTAATCTAATTGAGACTTGTAATAGAAGTGGTAAATGATAAAAACAAAAATCCACAAGCATCTAGCATAATTATAGTAAGTGAATTAAACATTTAGGACCTTAAATAATTTATCTGTAATGAGAAACAATGATTTATGGTACTGGGAGTAAATCTGCAGCACATGTTTACAGTCACAGACACTCTTGTACCAATATAACAAAGCAGTTTACCTCCCTTTTTCATTGAGAGGCTGATACATGTAATACCCAACAAAAACCAAAGAATGGATACTTACTTCAGGAAACACTACAAATATGATGTGATTGTGTGACATTCAAAGAGAGGGAAGAACATCAAATCTAGCCAGACACCAAACTAAGAAAAGTTCACCTTGCCAGCTGTCGTTGCAAACACACAGCTTCTCTCCTGTCAGGTCACAGTAGCCATGATCTGGGCTCCCACAGTTGGCTTTACAGTATGGAATATCACAGGCCTCTCCTTTCCAGTACTTGTCACACTCACAGTACACCCGGCTCGGTACAGACAGACTGGTTGTGCACTTTCCATGTTCTGAGCAGTTATTAGGGCAAGAATTAATTCTGGAAAAAAAAAACCAAAAAAACATAAGGAAAATGATGACCCACGAGCTGATGACTGAGGTTTTATCTGACAGTACTGCAACAGTATTTGTTAAATAAAATACATTTTACCCTGAAAAATTTCTATGTGCTGATAAAACACAAGCTTAATGAAGATTTTACAGGCAAACAAGATCACAAGGTGTTGACCCAGTCTTACACACAAAGTCTGAGATGCACTCAGGATCACAAATACCTTGCAGTGCAACAAGAAGTATTGACATTAAGCAGAAGGACATATCCTGCCTGGGCAAATCAACACCTCCTTTTCTCCTGTATTCCAGTACAAGCATTCGGTCCCTTCAAATGCTTGTTATCTCTAGGAACAACCACACTGGAAGTGATTGAGATTAAACTCTCCACCACAGGCATACAGTTAAAGAGTTTTCCTGAATAGCTTTTGTCCATCCTATAAACAGTATGCCTAACATCTCGGGAGAATAAAAGAGGGAAAAACAAGTAAGGAAAAATACAAGATGGCTAATAGCCTGAAACTAGTTAAAGGTAGCACTTCATGGTTTGAATCTTTAATAAAAGAGCCAACTTAACTCTCCAGTCCAAGATACAAAAACAGGAGAGCTTAAGCTGAAAGAAGTCTGTGACTGCTATGGGAGTAAGCATTTCTGTGATATATCCTACCAAACACTGAGATCACAGCCAACTGGACGGCAAAACTGAGCAAAGTGGTTCCAGAAATGCAAGCAACACCTTGGAGATGAGGGGAGATGGGGGGCATGGAATTATGTGGGTCCAAGAGTTTCCATGAACTCAGGCAGCACTCGCCTGATGAAGTCCAAAAGGGGGTTGGAACTTTTTTTGATGACTCACAGCAAAGGGTTGTGTTGAAACTCAGAATAAAGTGCTACTACAAACCTCTGATGATAATACAGACCTTTCCCTGTAGGTGTGAGAGACAGATACTGTTCATAGCCTTCCTTGCTCGTACTGAATGAAAAAAGAACTGTTAAAAGTTGGCAAAGCATTGTTCAAGGCTGGCCTTTGACGAGATGTAGTTGTGGTAGGACAATCAAGAGACACATTTTTGTCTTCTAGAGACTTCCATCTCAAAGGACTGATCCTGTTGCACGGCTAAAATAGAAAATTCCCCACCTGAACTGCAGACACCGTGTGGGTTTTGCCTGGCAACACACATGGCATTAACAGCTGTATGTTACAGCTGTGAGGATCCTCTCCCCCAGCCTCACAGAGAGTGTTCTGCAGAAAGGTGAATAGTTAATTTTTTCCTGCAGGAGGGATATTGGTTTGAAAGTAGACCATTTACCACTTCAACTAGTTTATTAAGGATTCAAACCAAATGAGAAAATCTGGATCAGCAGAACTGGAAGCAAGTTGCCTGACTCCAAGGGACACAGATCTACTCAGACTGTTCTGGAGTAATTACAGTTGTTTGCTGCTGGAATGGCACTTTAGTCACAGATTTTGTGTTTCTCTCTTCCCCAAAATAAAGGAATACAAATGGTCCATCAAGATGAAGTCAAAAAATAAGGAAGAGGGTAACAGAAGCAGAGTGCAATAAACCAGTGACAGAAACAAAGTTAATGCAGCCATAAAAAGTAATAGTAGGTACTTCTTTATCATAAAAAGTGTTACTGTTGGTTCATTAAAAAAATATTTTCGAAGTATCCATTGCAATAAAAGACACAGAACGGAGTACACAGAATTTCATGAGTTATATATGTAATGGAATTAAAGACTGACAAGTTTTTTTCACTTATTTTAAATCTACAGAAAAAATTAGGTAATGATATGCAGCATGCACCACATTACCAAGTAATGAAAGAATGCAGAGCACATACACTCATTTCTTAAGAATGCCAAGTCTTATTGCCGTTTGCTCCCAAGACAAATAAAAAAAGTGTAATAAAAGCTTCAGGGATAACTGAAAAATGTATCTAATTACAATAGAAAGTCTGCCAGGTGATTGCATTTTACTGATGTCAACTGACAAAAATTAAAAATACCCAGCCTTCTAGTTTGCCATTTCCAAGGCAATAGATTTAGTGAGGTTTCCCAAACTTTGTATAGCTATTTATTATCTGGTCAAAGGTGGGCAATCTGCTGCAAATTACAACAATAATCTTCCCACAGACAATTTAACAAGTACTGAGCCAAGAGCAAAAGCTATGGTCAGAAACACAAATAGGAATTTTAAACTAATACAGAATATGACAAAAATACTAGATGTTCTTCCAGATAAGAAATGCAGTGCTGGCCAGCACATCCCATTAACTGGTATTTCAGAATCTGAAGGGATTGAGAGAAAGGAACAGGCCTATCTTCAACCATGGAAAAACTATCACATGAAGAAACAGGTCCAACAGGATGAAGCAATTCCCTCTTGGACTAAGGCATCCAATATGAAGAGATGTTGAATTGCACCACATGCACAGCCCAAATGAGACAGGAGTTGCAAACAACTGATGCATATAAGAAGGAAAAGTCTGAGGTCTGCTGGATGCATCTTTAGAGCTGCTGAAACAGAAAGAAGGCTGGACAAAAGCAACCATCAGATTAGACTTTGCCATCAGAGAAACTAAAAGACAGACAATGCAGATAAGATCTATGAAGGCAGAATGCAGACTGAGATGGAAAATAGGAGGGGAAAATAGCTGAGAAGAAGAAAAGAAATGGAATAAAATCTCTGTGGCTGGCACAAAAATCCAAGTGGAATTGCCGGGAAGGTTTCAAAAGCCATAGTATATTCAGCAAGAAAAAGCAAGCAACAGATGATCCTAGTTCAAGAGAAGGGAACAGACATGACAGTAGATATAATCTCCCTTCTAGTCCATATGACAGCTATATGTGTTGGATAAACACTGGAGGGGATACATTCTAGTTCCATATGGCATAGGAAAAACACACTCTTGAAATGGCCATGTGATTTCCCTCAAAAAATTCATACTCTATCTCTAGGAGTTTTTCCCCTAACTCACACCTTAGTAATTTATTACAAGCCCAGCTCCCTAGTTTTAGACACTTATCACTAAATATGACTGTTATGCTTTTGAAAAACACAAACGTAATTACTTAGCACAAAAATACTTACGAATAAAAAATGTTAAATCCTGTTAGGTTATAAGCTGCATCACTAAAAAAGTGAAGCAATGCATAGCCAGATGTAGTAACCACTTCAGGAACAGTTTCATTTCCACGCACTTCAGGGACTATTAGACCACTGGAAAAGAGAAGCAGAAAAATGTTTTTAAGCAATCTTTGGCATAATTGGGAAAAAAAAAAAAAAGAAAGAAGGAGTTAGGTATTCTGCTGGTTAACTATATGAACAATATGACTCACACATGTGATTTAAGAACTTCTTTTTCAAAAACAGATCATAAAATGTGTACAAAACTTGTCCATTTCTCTGCAAGGTAAGATGGGTTTCCAGGGAAAATGCCTGTGTATAAACACCAAAACTCTGGGCAAAAGTAATGGTTTATGCCACAATTATCTAATCAAAACTGTAATGTTTTGGAATGCATTCTACTACAATTTTACATGTATATTCCCATAATATTAAGATAAGAAAGCAATCTAGTTAACATATTAAAGCCTCTAATGTCACGGTTTTTTCACCAATAACTAAGAATATCCATACATGACTATTTGGACTGAAAGTTTAATAAATACACTCACCTAAATACAGCTATTAAAGGTGCATATATTGAATCTCCGTCATATACATACATATGGTCCCAACTACATTCTGTGGCAAAGTGATTAAATCTTAATCTTAGTATCGCATTTGGGCTGAAAAAAAGAACACTGATGTAAAACATTATTTACAGAATTACTGAGCTCACAAGATAAAGAACTCACAGTAGAATTGATAATGCCAACATAACTCTATTAAAACAGTTTGAGTAGTAGCTAAACATTTCAAAGTGTTAAATAAATAAAAGCCAGGGCAAGCAAATATTTCACTTTATCTTGGAAAATTTAAAAATAACACATTCAGTCCAAGACTAATAATCCCTAAAGTTAATAAGAGGTTTAAGTTCACCAGATTTTATCAGTATTCAGAACCACAAACTTAGAGCAATTAAAATATCTCATTTTAATGCACTAGCTTTACTTTACAATGTCAGGACTATGAACTTTAAAGAACCCTTCAAGATAAAATCACCTACATATCCTCTTTTCAGTGTTACATTAATTATTGAAAATAAAAATCTTAAAACACCAATCTAAAATTGCAACCAATGTTAGTGCAAGTGCCTGCCTCCTCCCCTCTGCCATTACATGGGAAATGTCACCAGTTTTCGGCTGAGGTCCAAATGGATCTCTAAACTTTCTAAAAGGGGAATTTTCACATATCACAAAATTACCATATATATATTCCATGAAACATAATGATTACTTCCTTTTATTTAGTCCCGCTACTGACAGGCTTGAGTGTCAGTCTGGAAAACGTAGGTTTTTGAGACAGATCCTTTGGAAAGAGCTCTTTGTTTGTTTCTTAAGACAGACTATTATACACATATGTGACTTCTTTGTGTATTGACATTTTGCACAATGTTCCAGGGTTGCTTTATCCTCCCCATCCTGTGCAGCACATTGATTCCTCCAGCTCTGCACTCTACCATCTCCTGAGAACAGGAGGAATGGAGTGAGGAACAGCTTCAAAGCAGAGTTTGCTATGGTCCTGAGGCATGTTTCCACTTCAGCACAGTGCAGTGCAGTGCAAATATTCCTGAGCCAATCTGAGTAAAAAGACAAGACTGGCTAGGTCAGAAAGATATTCAGCTACTCATATTAGAGCTTCTATTGAAATGATTGAAATGATTTTGAAAAGTACCCGTAACTTCAATGCTGATTTGTTTAAATTACTGTCTGCATATAAGCAGACCAAAATTAGACCAGACACATAATTTCTGAACTGCAGCAACAGAGTAGATATCTAAAGTAATTGAGATTATGACAACATGGAAATACAGAAGGGGTTCATTTTCTTCTAAAATGTTGGTAGAACTGAGAACTAAAATTAGCAAAATCCTGATCCATACCCTGGAGGGGGATGGGAATCCCACAGAAATGTAACCAATTTGTGCCATTAACACTTAGCCATACTAATGCACTTGTCTCCTTATTTCTTCAGGCATGTCTATGTGTTTCTGTGCTGAAAAATTAGCAACAGGCATGAGACATCTAAACTGTAGAAAAAAACTATTTTTAAAATTAATTTCATGAGGAATTGTAGAATGCAAAAGAAAATACTTTGTAGAAGCACTAACTTCTGAGAAAAACCAAATAAGCTTTCTGTACTTGAAGCCATTTCTCATTTATCACTGATATGAGTCATATAGGATACGTCAGGTAATGAGTTAAATAGTGGAATTCTGTAACTGCTTTTGGAACTTGTATGAAGGGACTCAAACATGCAACAAATTTATCACTGGGTTTTGAGAGCCTGCAGCACTGGCCAAACACCAATGCCAGCCTAATTTTGCCAGCAGTTTAAATGGGAATGGAATTTGGCCCACTCCGAGCAATCCTCAAAATCCCACTACATTTTTTTTTAATTCTCTATAATATTTAAACAAAAATAAAACAAACTAACAAAACACCAAAACCATTCACATCGTATCCAGATGCAGTTCTAGTTGAGGAGTTCTTTTGATCTCGAGAACACACAGTGCCGAACTGTCAGAAAATTTGAGCTATGAAAATAGATACTTACTATCCTTCAATTAACCATGTACATTTAGTTTTATATTTATAATTTATAGGTCCATCTGTTAAATATCCGGAAGGTTCTGTTAACCTACAAGAGGAAAAACAGTGCTGTAATAAACCAGAGACAACACAACAGAATACACATCATCAACATGCCAATAGAATCTTTGTAGATGGAAAAAAAATTGGGAGTAGGGAAAACAGTCAAGTCTCTCTTCATATTTCTCATGACACGGTATACTCATAAAAACTTGAATTCTGATTATTCTGTACCATTGATTTGCTTTCTTCCCCCAGGCATTCACTTGTATTTTCTCTAGTTCAGTAGCAAATAATTTAAATTATCCTTCACACAAAATGGATCCAAGCCAGTGTAAGGGGGTTTTATTTAAGAGCATTTTGGTTTGGTTTGCTTATTTGCTTTGCCATTGCCTTACAGCTTACTTCTGAAATTAGACAACACCAGCCATGGGAAAACTCTCCTAGATCAAGACAAATTAAGACATAAATTTAAATAAGCATATCTGTCAGCCTGTTCCTTCCTTATTCCTAGTTAGTATCCTGTCTCTTCGCAATGGTCTCCAGTGATTACCCAGAAATGAGTTTAAATCCCTGCAGATATTCCACACAGCATTACACCGCCTTCAATGACTTGCAGCTCAAAGACACTTTTAGTCCAAAGCTGTGCCTCTGGGGTCATGCTTTATACTGCTCAAAATGTATGTTATTTCCCTTCTTACCCTCCTCTGCCCCTTTTCCAACCTGAGAAATCCTTGCTCCCTGCTTTTAATATATCTTTTGTGTTCTCCTAAAGCCTGCTGAGATGCAACACAGAGATCAGCATATTGTATTCAAGATGCAAATGAACCATGAATCTTTACAGTAGCAATATTATTTCCATTTTATTCTCTATTCCCATTTAAGATTTTATTTGCTCTTTCAACAACTACTGTTCTGACATTCGAAACCGAAATAGCTGCTGTAACTTTTTTTTGAGTGATAATAGATAGCTCAATATTCATCACATAAAGAAATTCATTTAATGTAGAAAGAGAACCTATTTCATCCATTCATATATATTACTTTGCATTAATCTATGCAGTGATAAAACAGTAGATGAAATTCAATAATCTATTAACATAAATGCTTTCTGAAAGAGCCTGATATCTTCAGCACACTGTAACTTCACTAATTCACTCCATTTTCTGCATCCTTTATGATTATATTCAGGCCTTAACATGCATCTCTAGCAGCCTTACTCCACTGGGGAAACAGACCATCCTACTCTTTAAAGTGTCACAGCAATAACAAATACAAATACATCCTCAGAAATACTCATTTCTTTCACTCTGTTGTTGAAAGAGAATAATTAAGAATAAGTATCACCAAATACAAAAAAACCTTTGTTTTCTATTTTGTGTGCTTATTTTAATAAAGGGCAGCAATATATAAGATTCAAAACAAAATCATTTCAGTGCTATCATGGGATTTATATACAGAAGTAAAGTCTTATTTAGTAATCCACAGAACACTTATTTTCCTGGAAGAAGTGTGAACTACTGCAAGTATTCATTTGCAGTCATGACCATTGCCTTCTTAGGTGACTTACAAGAGTTGTTTTTATTAGATCAGCCCTTTGGTACTAGCAAAGTACCAACAATTTCCCATGTCTCCTACCCTGATAATTTTTTGATAAGTAGTTTCTTTTAGAAGAGTAGATAGCCTTTGAAACAGCTGTTTCATTTTGTTGAGGAAAAAAGTAAATAAATAAGAGCACAACATTGCTCTGCAATAATGTTTGTAGAATCGGTAAGATAAGGGGTTTTCTATTTAAAATAAATACACAGCAAAACAGACGGGAATTACTTTAAGTTTCTTGAGTCATACCAAGAACTTTTCTGTATTATTTTTCTTTGCAAGGGTTATCAAATACCAAATCCCATAACTAACAAAGATAAGCAGTACCACTTTCAGGTAACCCCTTGCCCAATCAAGGGCAATATTCTCTTTCATATAATGCCAGGTATTCATCAGCACAGCTTTCCTCTGTGACTAACAGTGATTCTGTCAAATAACCAAAATCCAGATGAGTCAACCTGACTGTACACTCATAGAAGTGCCTGCATAGAACTCCCTGCTCAGTGCTGAGAAAGCCTCAGTGACGAGAAGGCAGAACAATTTGTGTGACCTGCTCAGGCACCACAGGTTTATCACACCTAGACTGCAGCCTTCTAAACAGAACACACAGGGGAGTAGCTGATGCTGTATATTGTCATTTTAAATTGCACACCAGCTTTCATAAACACAATAATATTTTTTCTAGTTAGCAGGTTAATCAAAGCCTATAAAGAATTAGAGGTGCATGCCAAGAGAACGTTTCCCATCTCTGTATACTCAAACAGACCCACCAAGTAATAGAAAGAAGTCAAGATGCTGCACATTTAAAAGCATTCAAAAGCACCAATGACAGATCAATCACTCACCAAGATAATCAGTCAGCAAGAGCTGCCATGAAAGGTGTGTGACACTGCAGGGTGTTTCATTTTGTAGGCAGATACACCAGAAATGCCAGAGCTAAAGCCAACCCAGGGCAACCAAAACGTGCAACAACAGGATATTTCATTCACCTCGAATATTACCACTGCTATAAAATAATGGCAAATATAACTGAGTTACAATGTACAGTGGCAACGTTTGTATTTACCACTGCAGAGACTTTAAACCAAGACTGATCCATTTCAGGAGAAGAGAAAAGTATGTTCTAGTTCAGTCAGAAATTATTGGTCCAAAGTGAAGGAGTAGTCAGATGAAATCTATGCCCTGCAATACATAAGACGTCAGAGCAGGTTATTAAAATGGCCTTTCCTGCTGTAGTATTTATAGATCTGTGAAAAACGCAAGTCTTGTCATCTCCTGTATCTTCCTGCAGAGAATAATTTCACCAAATCTTTCAGAGAGGGGTACTCATTTAAACCAGGAAAGTCATTGGCTATTTTCTGTCCTCAGTAGAACACGAAGATCCACAAAACTGCTGGTAGATGGACAAAGGTCTGATTTATAATACAGGTGTTTGAGGAGAAACAGAGCATAAGGTACATTCAGAACATTACAAATATTCACTACTAAATAGAGTTACGAAGAAATTCACTTATGTCTAGATTACTTAATGTCACATTTCTACTGATAATTTTATGAAATATTGGATTACTTTGCAATTCCTGCTTCAAATATATCTGAATACATAATACAGAGTATATTTTGCTATATAGATTCATCTCAATATCAGTATTGGTGTGTCAGTCAGGAGCTATTCTCTCCGTTGCTGAAAAATTTTGCTCCATCTCCTTTTCATCTTTTATGAAATTATGTTTTATTAAAAAGAAATAAAAATCAATAACTGTGCTTCAAAGTTATAAGATCAAGTTGTTCGTAAGTAGAAGTACTGGCAACCTTTCTAGCTTGAGACCTTGGGCCTCACATTTACAGCAGGGAAAAAGAGACTGCACAGATCTGAGATCAGCTGAATATATTAATAAAGGAAGGGAAAAAAACTCAGACCACCTGACAGCACAAGTTTGAATCAGTAAGGAGGAAATGCAGAAGTGATCAAGAGGCCATTTCTCATGCCAAAATTTTAAGTCACAGACTAGTAAGTTTTTTTTGCATTATTTTCAAAGGAAGATCTGAAAAACAATATGGTCAGAAAAACCCCCAAAGCCAGATTTTTCTTTTCCAGGCATAAAGCATTGACTGGCACCTGACAGAAATCCAAACCATTCGCATTTTATTTTCCTGTATTTTTACATTTATTGTATAACTTGCTGTTGGTTCATTTTTTTTTTCACAACACATATGAAAACAGGATATACTGAACATACTGTAGCTCTAATTTTTCTTCAATGACTAATCAAGAGGAATAAATATTTAATACATTTTAAAAATTTGCATATGCCAATCACACTCCTCTACTCGTTACATGCTGCCTTGCACTAATAGAAGAAGGTATATTTAGAAGCACAATAAGGACATTCACGACAGCTTCTCACATGCCAACTAATCACAGTCCTGCTCTTAAAAAGGTTTCAGTTTATTCACTGATAAAGTAGCTGTTTCTGTTGAAAAGTGCACAACCTAGTGATTAATTCAGTTCATCCTGAGTTCATCCTTCTAAATTATCTTAAACAAAACCACGCTCTAAAACAATCCAAAAATCCCAGAAAAGTAAAATCAAGATAAGAATGCATAAACAATTTTTCCCCCATAAGAATATATCTTGTATTTCAAGAAGCTTAACACTTCTGTTAAAAAAAAAAACAAAAAAACACTAACTTAGCTGGGATATAAACTCTGATAGCTGCAAAACATTGATTTAAGGTTTACTCCTGCAGGTGCTCTGTTTCTGGAAAAGGTTGTTATTCTATAGCACATTTCTGTAATAGTCCCCAAAACAACTGAAAGGATGCTGCACAGAAGTAGATGTTGCAGTCAAAGTCCGAACTTACATGGCACCTTCCTCATGCAATGTATTTTCACTTATAGAAAAGAAATCTGTTCCCTTGCTTAGGCTGCACAACATTATATAAACTCACAGAACATAGACCAGGACAGATTGTTTAGAATAGGATATCTGAATGTGTGACTCTGAGGGAATCTTCAAAGTGACTTGAAACAAGAAAGTGTGGGCAGAGTCTTACAAAGACCTAGTAAACAAACCAGATGCAGAAGATAAAAGCAGTATAATATTAAATGTAATATTTATTCTATTTTAAATTAAAAGTTGAAAATACTGCATGAACTATTCAAGAACTACTGCATTAACTACTCAAGAATTATCTTCAAGTACTAAGGTGGTACTTGACTATTTTTTACCCAAAACCCCTTACATTGCCATTTCAGTTAGAACATGCCCTAACACCTATCTCAATCATATTGAAATCTTTTTTCACAGTTAATTGTCTAACCTGATCTTAATAATTCCAATGACGGAAGTCTACAATCTTCTTAGGCAATCTATTTTAGTACTGACTTATTATTTAAAGTATTTCTAAATGTTTAATTCACCTTTTTTTTTCTTACTTAAACATATTTCCTCAATGCAGACCTGGAAACCACGTAATATTCTTCCTCTTTCTGCTCATCTTTTACAACCCTCTACCTTCAGGCTTTTCTTCTCTGAATAAGACAATTCAATCCAGCTTTCAATCAGTGACTCATGAGAGTCACTTTCTAGACTTCCTTCCTCTAGAACTTTTCTAACTCATCTGCATCTCAAAATGGCACCTACTTCTCCAGCTGCAGTCTGACCAGTATAGCAACCAGAGAATTATTTAATATACATATTATGGTCAGTTCTCCTTAACGTAAGTAGCAGAAGAACTGCTTTTATGCTGATTTGTGTACAACCTGTAATTCCCCAAGACTGCCAGCTTCCTCCACAGGAGGAACTAAATGGTATTACTCTAGTTCATCTTCTTGAGGTTAATCATGCCTGCTCAAGTGTAGAAATTCAAATCCAATTCTGCCAGTATCAGGCAGTATTATATGGGATCAATGCAGCTCGCATCAGCTGGAAATTGCTGCATGGAAAATTTCATTTAAAATCACCTGCTCAGTAGGAAAGTCTTTTTTTGTTTCTCTGATGTAAGCATTCACTTAAAAGATAGTAACTTCTGGCCACACTGCATAGTGAGGAACCCTACTTAAACAGCAATAAACTCCACAAGAAAGGAGAAATTCTATTTGTGTGTATTTGTGATAAGGGTCTTCAAAAAAATCTCCTGCATTCTTCATTACAGCCCTTTTTATATTACTCAACTATGTCAACAGTTTCTGAATATTCGTAGTCATTATTCATTCACCTTAGAAAGCACTAACATAAAGGTAGTACTAGCAAAAATTAAAACTCCTGTGCACCCACAGTCTCCATCATGACAGTTGCAATAATTTTGTATACTATAATGCCACTCATTCTATTCATTACAACATAGCAGCACTTTTCATGCTGGTTAAAACTAAGCAGTTGCCAGACACCAGCACTGCAAATTAGAAGCACTAAAACAAGAGGTTTTCTTCCTCCTCATGGTTCTAAATATTAAGTCCAAAGAAAAGTACTGACGCACATAGAGAAAAGAGCTTTCTACTTTTTCTTCATGTAAAGGAATTTTCCCCTTTAGTTTCCTGTAACATCACATGTCAAAATGATCCATTTCAAGGTTTTTTTGCCAATATGATTCACAAAATTATAGGTGAATAGAGTCCAAGAGATAATGTGAATAACACGCACAGTAATCTCTCCCACTGCACAAATGATTGGAGTATTTCCATTTAAAAGCTTGATCCATAAATGGAGAAAATATCACTACTGAAAGTACAGTTGCATAGAATGGATCTTGAAAAAAGCCATCCTGACTTTTGTCTTCAGATTTTTCTTCGATTGCATGCAAATATATTCCTTATAATATGTGAGTATAAGCCATATCTATCTAAAAAAATCAATCCAAATGCTGATTGCTTTGAATCTAAGCAAAGAAATGCACCACTACTAAGCACTATATCACCCCCAAACATTCAGAAATTATCAACAACTAGGAAAGTTTTTATGCTTAGTTTTACACAGATGGATTTACATGTAACATTTATGAAAACTTCCTATAAAACTGAGTGGAGTCTAGTCAATCTACAGAGTTCAACAGCAAACTCCATATTTTTTACAGAATCACTATACCAATTAACAGTTCAAATCTTGCCAATATTTTCCAGGTGGCAGTGGTCTTCCATCTCAACATGGAAATCAGTGCCTCTTAAAAGATACTGCAAATAGCACAATATCCTCCACTGACCTGGAAAAAACTTAGTGAAAAGAAATGAAGGGAAAGAAATGCAGCTTCACCTCTCTTAGCTGGAATACTACAGACATTTCATATTTCCTATTTTAATATCATGGTTGGACAAAATCATATGAGACAGGCATATACTCTATTAGAAATGCTCAGGCTAGTTCATAGATGGTATCCAAAATTCTGCCTATAAATAGGTCTGCCAGCATGCTTAAAATTCAGAATTGACAGAAAATCAAGCTGGCATTTGATACAAACACAAGACATTACACAGTTCCTTATATCTCCATCTCATCTAAATATGGCTGTAAATGTTGCTCTGGATACAAAATCCCAAAGGTCAAAAAGAGCTGTATAAAAACAATTCCTGTTTTGAGTAAGAGGCACACTATCTACCCAATCCACTGACTGAAATTCTTGCACGCAGTTTCCTGTAATGGTTACTCATTTTCTCAAAAAAAAAAAAAAAAAAAAAAAAAAAAAAAAAAAAAAAAGCAAGGTTTGAAATATTCAAAGTTCTAAGAATTCAATTTCAATTCAGAAGAATATTAACAGTAATCCCAAAGTTTTATCATCTATCCACATAGTTCCTATTTGAAGCAAATAGGAATTAGAAAAGACTCTGCCAGGAAGCACCCCATTGCTCTAACATTTTTCAATGCTCACTTCAGCCAAGAGTTATTTTTATGGCCAAATGTTGCCAAGATAATGAAGAAATTAATTAAAAACAAAAAAAAGAATACATTCCACCAGACTGAAGTGCTCCTATTGCTTTTTCCTACCACTTTAACACTGTCATTATTTCATTTAGAAAAGTTCTATACCTTCATAGATTATATTACTTTAAGATCACTCAGAGTAACACATTATCCTTATATTATTACTCATGTTGAAAACAAACAAAAAAATTACAGTTTAGGTTACTTTAATGCCAAGAGCTCTTTTTTTAAGATTTTATTTTCCACGAGGCATCCCTCTATTTCCAGGAGTAGCATGGTTGAGTTTATGTTCTAGCATTATTTCATTAACATCTCTAAGCTCTGTCTGGGTACACTTCACCACTTGTAGGGCTCAATATTGATCCCTGGGAGATCCCACTCCTGACAGGAGCTGTTCACACATGACCAGTCAGACATTTCCCCACCCACTGGATGGATCCCTTGTCTAGACTCCAACACGTCCATTTCTGTACCAGGAGGGTGTAGGAAACCATATCAAAAGCCTTGGAGAAATTCAGGTAGACAATGGCTCACCCCACATCAAGTAGGTTACTTTGCTGTAGAAAGCCATCAGCTTTGTCAAGCACATTTTGCCCTTGGTCAACCTCTGCTGACTTCTCCTACTCATGTGCTTCATCTGACTTGTGACAGCCCCCAGGAAAATTCATGCCATAACTTTCCCAGAGACAAAAGTAAGATTGATTGGCCTATAAATTCCTGGACCCTCCTTGTAGCCCTTTATGTAGATGGAGCTGTCATTAGCTTTCTTCCAGAACGTCCCCCAGTCTTCACGACTTCTCAAAGATCCCAGAGGGCAGCCTCCCAACATGAGCCTGGACACCCTCAGGTGGATTTTGTCAGAGCCCACTGGTTTGAAGGGCTCAAGCTTCTCTAATAGTTCCCACACCAACTCCTTCGCTGATGGTGGGTGTGTGTTTGCATCAGCCAGGATTTTTGTCCCCAAGGCCTGGGGCTCAACAGTGCCAGGGAAGAGAGATGTGAACCAAGTGATGAGAACCTCTGTCCTCCCACAGTGTTGGTCACTAACTCACCTCTCCTGTTTAACAACAGGCAATGTGGTGTTCTGTTTCTACTTGTTTACACACCTGAAAAGCATTCCTCTTGTAGTTTTTGATACCTCTGGCCAATTTCAATTCAAGCTGAGCTTCTGCTTTCCTGACTGCATCTCTGCACACCCTGGAAGTGCCCCTGGAGTCCTCACCATGAATTTGTCTGCTTTTCCATCTCTGGTACAGTTCTCTTTTCAGCAGACTCAGAAGCTCACACTCAAACCAAGGGAGTCTCTTGCTCCACCTACTTCCCTTACCTTTAAATAGAATTCAATCTCTGTAGTTTCTACATTAAAGTAACGTAGACAGGTTTTGATCTAATCACAGGATTAATATGAGTGAAGGATAAAGTTATTCATGAATTTTTATGCATTTGTGCATATACTTTAAACATATGTATGTGTATATTTCTATACTGAGCCATATATATGTATTTTATAAGACTTCTATAATTAATCAAACAAGCTACAGTATCTTAAAATGTGGAGCAAAAAGCAGATAGGCAAGGCAGGCTGAGGTACTTGGCAACAAGGTAATGCACTGTGCCAATTTTTCACTGTACATCACCATAAATCTCATTTTCACTTGTGACCTAGTTCAGGGTTTTAACTTAAGCTTCCTGAGGTAACAGGCAAATGCTCTAAATCCGGTGTGTCACCAACTCCTAAATTTCTCCTTGACTATTTAAATCATGTTTCTATGCTCACCAAGAAGCACCTATTTCTGCCTTTCCATCATTTAGAGTGATTAATATCTAACCATCAGATTTCACGTCTCTTAAGGACAGAATTCTCATGGCAGGAAACTACCTCATCCCAAAAGGCTGCAAGTACCAGCTCCCACCAGCTATATTAGCTTTGAAATTAGACAAATGCAGTAAAACTTGACACATGCACACTTTCCAAAGGAAAAAACCAACTATCATTATCTCTTAGCATCCCACCCTAAGACCACAATAGAAAAATTATTTTTATTTTATATTATTTATGATCTGTTTGGTTTTCAAGACTTTTTAAAATTCACTCATATGTATTAAGTTATATATATTTGTGTACTTATATTTATATTTAAAAAAGGCAGCTCCTTCTTCGTCTCTTCCCCTTCCCATCAGTGCACATGCAGCTTAATAAGAGGTCCCCAGTCTCTGAACGCAACCTCAGTACAAATGTTGAGATAAGAAGAGATGATAGGGTTTTTTTTAAACTTAATTGAGTATTAAATTCAAAGAGTTGGCTACTGAATAGATTTGAAGTACTGTCTTCCAGATAATTATATAGATAAACACTTATTTCCAACTTCTCTGGCTATAGCAATTATCAGAACATTGCACGTTTGACTTAAATATAAAGCACTGCCCTCTGTTTGCTGTAAAGAAATGGAATAATGGCATTCATGTCTCCAGGTTATTACAAAGCATTCTTGTTTGGGAATATGAAAGATTCTTACTAGTAATAAAACAGCACCATTTCAGAACATTTTTCATTCATATGGCATGTGTCATTTCACTCATATTTTCTGTTTGACTTTATAATTTATGGGTAAGTCATACCACTGTTAGCAACCTCCAACACTCCCTCTAGAAGTGGATAAAGAGGTATAAGAAAGAAAGACTATGATATTTTTGAGTGTTAACCAAGACAGCTGCAAGTTTCACAGAATCAAACATTTCATATATTGGTTGAGGGGTTTGGTAGTGTTTTTGTCTGCATGGGCGGATTTTTGGTTTCAGGGTTTCTGGGGGGCAGATGGAGGATATCTCTTATTTGTTCTGTACTTAAATGCAAAACCGGAATTAAAGAAATACTGAAGCCAAGCTTGAAATGATAATCAAAAGTTTTTAGCAATTTTAGCTAAATTTAGGAATGGGGAAAAACAACATAAGAAAATTTATCACATGACTGTTGCCCCGCCAGGAGGATACAGATCAGAGGAACACTGCTTGGAAAGCCCCAGTTTAACAGAGTGCAACAGCAAAACACACCTACAACACCAGAACCCTCACGGGCCTGTTCATGCCACCCTTCCAGGGACAGCAAGGCATGTGGGACACACAGCCAGCCTGCTTGGTCAGTGAGAGGCTACAGGAAGTGTAGGACCATCCTTGATGAGCAGGAATTCTTATGATTGCTCCCAGGATAAGAGGCTCTTAGAGGCTGATGATCCAATTTCTGTTATGGGAAGTTCTCAGAGCTGCTTCTGATCTATTCCCATTCAGGTCAAACACAAAACAGAATCGACTGCAAACAAGGACCTAGTCTGCATCGAGACAGTATAAACAGAAATTTTATTTCAGAGAGGAGCTACTGGTACACAGCTTAGTGCTCAAAAGCCAGGATTCAACAAAGCCATACACTGAACTCTAATGACAGTAAATTAGGCTCTTGGAAACAAGTAGAGGAAACGAAACAAGAAGGCAAGCAATCACTCCAGAATAGGGTCAGGAAAAAGCAGCAACCCTAAGGCTTAGAGAAAAAGTGATGATTCAGGTGGCAAAATGCACTAGAGCAGGGAATTGTTTCAACAGAGCTGCACAGTCAGGGAGAATGAGAAGGGTGGGTTGGTGCTGCCCCTTGGCAGATTTCATGAATCCAAGGAGCACACCCTCCATGGGTCATGCTGTGGGACAAGCTTTCCCACCTCTTGGCAGCTACACTTTAACATGCCAGTTCAGAAACATGCCATCAAGTGTTCCTGTCAGCATTTCACTGACTTAACTATCATTTACTTGTTTTTTTGGAATGTGTCAAACCAGAAATCTAAATGGCTCTGGTCACCTCACTCAACAAGCCATCTAACAGTCATAGCAGAATCAATTTCCTGGCAAAGGTGGAATTCCTGCCAAAAGGCCTTTGAAAGATACAACAAATATAGAGCAATTATTGCTTTATTAGATTGGCTTAAATAAAACTGGAATACGTATCAAATTCAGAAAGAAGTGCATTGGTTTTCATACAGAAGAGACAGACATCTGAAAGGATATTATTCAGCTGAAGGAAGATCATTATTGCAAGGATGCCAATTAAAAGTAATCAGGTTTAAATAAAATTTACTTTCCTTGCCCACATGACTTTATCTGCTCTACTAGATGGTTTCTTGAGTACCTCTCCAGTCCACTATTCCAAACAACAGGCACACACTGACCTAAGCAGAACCTTCTATATCATCAACAATTCAATCACAACAAACATTTTTGCTTGTTTGTTTTGAATTGTGAGCAGAGACAATTTATTTTGAAATGCTTTGGATGCTTGGTTTTGCTTTTCAGAAAGTTTCACTACATGTAAAAATATGTGAGCAGATACAAAAACTACCAAAACCAATTCTCCTTCTAAATCCTAGGAAACCACACAAACTGCAAAAAACTCTTAATTTTTATTGGAGAAAACTCATCAAATATTCTTTGAAAGACTCTGTGTTATTGACATGGTCTGAAAGCAGTATTCATCAAGAATTTCAAAACTGAAACTTTCATCAAGATCAAAAGAAAACACAATAACAAAAGTCTTAATATGACCTTTTATTCAGTTCTCGGCTTGTGGACTAGAACTTGATATTTGTGCCTCTGTCTCAGATAACTGGTGCCTTTGAAGTTCCCACTGCATCGATAGTAGATGATCAAAACTGATTCTTTGTTTATCATTGCAAAAAGAATTTCTCTTGTAAAGAAAATGTTTTCAAAGATAAATTCCTGTAACATTAATAGCTTAATACCAGCAACAAGTCACAGGAAAGGAAACAAATTTCCTTAAACTTTTAGTTGACCTTAGAGATTTTCAACACTTTTGCAATATATAAACAGTCTCCTTTCAACATGTGACTATTTCTAGACCAAGGTCTTGCCAGAATCAAAGATGTTAGAAGTCAAAACAAGTGCCAGTGAAGTTATGGACAGAAGAACATTCCCTCCCGTTTCAGGAAAAATCTGTATTACCTAAGACCACAGCTGAACCTCAATTTCTAACAGAGTTTCTGGTTGTTGCTGCTATTCTGTTAGATCTTATCCTGCATAAGCATCTGTTCAGCAATGCTTAGAAACAGAAGAGATTTAGAGCTGAGGTTGGGAGGGGGGAAGTTTGATGAGCAGAAAGGCTAATATTCCACTATATTCAGTTGTAAAGTGAATCAAATATGTTTTCAGGACATACTTCTAGATACATCTCTAAACATTCACCCCACAGTCAAAACGAACATATTGTTTTGGCCTGTGATTAGTCACCAGAAGGTGCTCTTAACTCATTAATCTGAGCTTCAATCACTCCTGACCTCAGCTCTCTGAGGACAGCATCGTGCACAAGACTCTTAGTAGGTCATTAAACTGGAGCCTATTACAGTTAAAGTAAAATTCAAACTAATTCTAGCATGGCTTGCTTTTCAGTAAGGAAGCTGAGGGTTATCACCAGCCTTAAAAGAGCCAAAGGGCTCGTTGAATCATCCCCCAAAGTAAGATTTTATTTAAAACTACAAAAAACTAAAACACACCTCTATGGATGTATGCTCTCAAAAAGAAATTAAAAAATCACAGAAATTCCAAAGAATATTTTACATCATCTCAAACTAGACAATTAGGAAGCTTCACTCATTGCTTTAAGAGAAGAAGGTTTAAGATTTAGGATTTGTAAATACAGCTATTTCAATAAATTATTTAGGGGAAGAATTGAAAGAGAAAATCATGTTCATCCAAACATGCAGAACCTTAGTTTCAGTGATAATATAAATTAGGCAAATTAAGTATACAAACTATATGCTTGTGGAAGGAGTTTTACTTTCATCTGTGAATTGGTTTGCTTTTGTCCACTGTTCATAATATCCACACCTGCATTTATACTTCAGCATATCCATTCCCTCCCAAAATAGGTGCCAGATGCAGATCAGGCTGCATGAAACACGGACAGCCACTGAGGCAGATCCAGGCACAATCTTGTACAGAGGTTATTTTGCACATCTCTGTCTCCCAGCTAACCAAAAATGAAGCAGAGCCTCTTTCCCCTTGAATTTTCTGTCCCAAATGGAAGCCAGGCACGAGCTACAATGTGACCACACTGACCTGGCCAGCAGAGCAGAGGTGCATCCTCTCATCAAGGAGGACTCAACCAGCTTGGGGAGCTTGGAGTCACAGCCAGAGTGACAATCAGCTGCATCCATCTCCTGACCAAGGGAGACACTCCACTTCAGGGGCATTTTTGTCTCTCTTTCTCACTCTCAAATATCTCTCTTAACAAAATAGCTACTTTTTAACCACCAAGTCTAAAAGTTATCTGAGTACACAAGACTGAGATGGCTTCTTCAGCTCGAGATTGGGAATTGCCAGCCTAATGTCGGCTTTTGCATTTAGTTAGAAAATAAGCTAAATCTTTGCTTACAAAATCACTAGGAATACAATTTTTTAATCCCTTTACATTTTAAAATGCTTTTTTCTTGAATAAGCCTAAGGATCTGAGTGTTCCAATTCATGGAAGTTCTTATGCTGCAAATCCATTTACTAAAGATAGGATTATAGAGCACATGTATATAATTTTACATATGATGCTTTTAGGGAATTTAAACTGACAGGGCTGCTTTAAAAAGCTTTCAGTTGATAAGTGAGCTTTAAGGAAGTATTTACTCATACTTCTTGAATTTCAATACATAGCCTGTACTATCACAAAAACTTGAAGGGATCTGAAAATTTTACCAAGCATAAAAATGGACACAGTGCTTGTCTAAGTTGGTTTGGTGTAAATCTGAAAGAGTTGCCTTTTGTATCTAACAGGGATACAGGACTGGGTCTCATAGGCAAGCCAGGTAAAGCCCAGCTTCAGAAACCTGTTGGAAGGCTTTCAACACTTTCAAGCTGTAGTTCTGAATATTCTTATCATTAGTGTTTTTACCACTCATTAGAGAAGAGTAGTACAGTTAATTAACTTTGCACATGCCAAGAGAGTGAGGAAGCATCTTTTAGGTAACAACTGAGAAAGCTGAAGAAAGTTAGGGTGAATGACTTGTCTCTTGAGTGGACAGCTAAATTGCAAATAAAGATATTTAAGAGAGAAAGCAGTCTCCAGAAGTGAATTTAAGCTACTAAGCAGACAATATATGTCTGGGGAGGGGATGAACATGTCTTTGGTAAGCTTTGCAAGCAATTTCTATGGATCAGTAGTTTCCCATATTTTTCCTCTTTTTTTGGTATTTTGCACAGCCATCCAGATCTGTGCTACTCATCTGTTTCTGGATTTCCTCAGCACCACACTGCATAAAAGATTGATACATTTGCTGCACACGCTAGATAAGGCAACATCCCAAATGAGGTCAGGGAAATCCACCTGCTTCAAGACAGGAAAAAACCCTCTTTCATGTCTTGACACAAGCAAATACTGGGACATATGAATAAGTCATATGGAAGCTCTAAGTAGCCACCTGCTATTCCATCAGGAAATAGGATGGCTACATATTGTTAGGTCTAAGGTTACCTTGCATAAGTGTCTGCATTAAAAGAATTTAACAGTTTCAAGCAGTCCCTGGTGATAGACCAGACCAGAAGGCACAGCTATGTCTCTTATGAATAAGTGTGAATAGAGTTGTATTCCACTCAATGATTTAGAAATAAAAATTATACATGAACGGAGTCAGTCGGTGAGGTATGGTAATCACTCATCAGGGAGCCATCTATTCAGCATTCACCACAAAGGATGCCTCTCGAAGGCTTTTTTTTTAAAGAGTATCTGAAAGACTAATTTTTCACATGTCTACATGCAGATTTTTGCCTCTTGAACTGTGTACTCACAAGAGTAAAACAATGAAAGAAAATTCTTTTTTAAGGCTTAAAGGTGCAAGAGTTGGATTAATTTACAGGAAGCACAGTATGCTAAGACTCCATCTCAATGACATCTAAGACAGTTGCAAGAAATGCTAAATATCCTAGCACTTTAGGACATTTAGGGTTCCAGAGCCTTTTAAAAAATATTTCATTACCTCAGGAGGTAAATGAACAAGATTATTTAAAGAAATAAAACAGGCTGGGTTGGAAGAATGAATTTTAAGATCAGCAGCAAGAGACAGTTTGCAGACAAGCAATCAAGCTGAGAATGGTGGCTAAAAAGGATAAAGAGCAGTTGTTTCAAAGTTGTTTTCTATCCCTTGGTAAGGAAAACATATCAACTAGGTATTGAAGGAGCAGTTGCAGTAGCTGAGAGTCTCAAGTCAAGAAAGAACCATCAAGGTCAAAAAAGAAAGTCAAGGAAACCACACAACAGTGATGGCAGAATAACCAAAAAAAAAAAAAAAAAAAAAAAAAAAA